>OZ012666.1:1052500-1430000 GCA_963942505.1 Lordithon lunulatus
CGTGTATGTGTGTGTGTAATGATGAGCCCGATAAAAATGCGACATGTGTACGGCCGGGACTTCTTCGACTGTCTTGACGACCAGGATAATTTATGCGTTTTGCACCGCTCCCCATTAAAACCGCGCGCGATCGCGGATTTATACGCGCGCCCCGGACTCAATCACGGCCGTTCCGATTAATTAATTAACACACAAAAGGGATCGCGCTGATGGAAAATAATCGAGCCGCATTCTTCAGCGCAGGCAGAAGCCGTTTGCTTCGCGTTTTATGTTGGCTCGCAGGGCAATAACGAAAAGAATCGCGCATGGAGATGAGTACGGGTTAAAAATAAATATGGAAATGGTTAAGATATACAGAATATGTTGAGGCTTATATTATTATTTTTTGTATATTTTAATTTATTACCTCTAAAGTTGTTAACTGTATGCAACTGTAACTGTAAATAACTGTAATAACTGTAATTTGACATTTTTACTTTTTTCTAGTTTCGTCATTTGGACATTCTGACATTCTAACAATTTGACATTTTGACATTTTTTCACATTTTCCCCATGTTTTCCCTTTTTCTCAGATTTTCGTCGAGACGAGTTCTTTTTATATGTTTTTATTCATTATTTAATTAAGTATTAAACGTTTTGAAGTAATAGCAATGTTTTAAGTAAAATTTTGCTTTTCTATAATTAAAAATAATTCATTTACAACTAAGATTTTTTCTATTTTTATAATTATCTTGCACGTCGAAAGGCGAGAATTTCACCTAGTACCAGAATAATATATTTCATACTTTTTTGACATTTTTGTTTTTTTGTTAATATTTTTGACATTTTGATATTATTTTGACTTTTTTTTTGTTTCTTTGTTAATATTTTTGATATTTTAATATTTTTTTGGACTTTTTTACATTTTTGACATTTTTGACTTGACCTTTTATTTTTTTGACATTTTTGACTTGACCTTTTACTTTTTTGACATTTTTGACATTTTTACTTTTTGGAAGTTTCGTTTTTTGGACTGATATTCTAATATTATTTTGACATTTTGATATTATTTTGACTTTTTTTTGTTTTTTTTGTTAATATTTTTGATATTTTGATATTTTTTTTGACTTTTTTTTTTCGACTTGACCTTTTACTTTTTTGACATTTTTGACTTGACCTTTTACTTTTTTGACATTTTTGACTTGACCTTTTACTTTTTTGACATTTTTGACTTGACCTTTTACTTTTTTTGACATTTTTGACATTTTTACTTTTTGGTTTCGTTTCGTTTTTTGGACTGATACTCTAACATTATATTTATAATTCATTTGATTTGTGTTTAGGGGCATACACCAATAAAATCAACCTGTGATCATTATATTTTATACAGCCATGGTGTTCGAAAAGTAAAAACAACCGAACAAATCTCTTGCATATCAGCTCCACTCGTAATTCGAGTACGTGCCAATCGCCGTCATTTCTATGTGAACCTCTAAAAAATATTTTAATTCAATAACACCGGTGCGTTGTTGCGTAACGTCGCGGTGTGTTCCGCGCGATAAAACCGGACCCGCGTTCCGAATTAAGACATAATAAAATTTATGCGAGAGCATTGTGTTCGAGTTGTGCGCGCTCAATCGAGCGGCGCACGAATACGCTAGAAAAAACTGTATGAAATAAAATTGAGAAAGGCGCTGTAAATTATTTTATTGTGCGAACCCTTTACGGCCGACCGGATTGCTATACGAAATTTATACCATAAATGTTAAAACGTACGAAACGCTGATTAAATTAGATACAGTGATTAAAAAATCTTTGTTTTAATACAGATTTATTCGATAAATCTACGAACGATATATAGAGTTCCTAAAACAGATAAATAAATAATTATGTCAATAAATAAATTTAATTTAAATTTAATTTTTTATTTATTAATTATGTTTGTTAATGAAATGCATTCAAATTTGGTCACATTTAAGCAATTTTTAGAAATAATTATTTCATAACATATTTATTGTATTTAATATTTAATTCACATACTAGGTTTGATCAAAAAGTTCGCGTTATTTTTGTTGTGTTATTATCTTATCGGAGAAAATAAAAACGATTTGTTGTGATTTTGATGTTTATTGTATGTTGTTGATACGTTGTGATGTCGATGGTGGTTGATGGTAAAGAGAATGAGATGACCACGTAATGGTCACCAAGTAAATTTTTAGGGCACTGTTATCGCTAATAATTTTAGACGGTTATGTTACGAACGTTTACAAACAAAAATAAGCAAATTGAAAAAAATACAGATTAAATATAACAAAATTAAATACAACAACTGGCACAAAAACAACTGACAAATGACGCATAAAGCAATGAAGATGATAAATATAACAAAATTAAATAGAGAAAATATACAAATATATATATATATATATATATATATATTTAATTGCTGCACTACCCTAATAAACTAGAAATATATATATAATTATTATTATTATTATTAATATGTAAGTTATACATTGGGTGAAATGTGCTGTAACAATTTTCGTTGTTTAAAAAAAATCTCTATTTACTTCAATATTACAATATTATTGCCCCCGCAATTCAATAATTCCTTGAATTTTTTTTTTATCAAACCTCGTATACACAAAAACAACTGGTAAATAACACTGTCATCGCTAACAATTTTAGGGGATTATGTTACCAACGTTTACAAACAAGAATAAGCAAATAAATAAAATTACAAATTAAATATAACAAAATGATAAACCAAATTAAATAAAGAAAATATACAAGTTTTTTAAATCACAAAATATACAAATATATACAAGTTATAGATTGGCAGAAATGTGCTGCCACAATTTACGTTGTTTCCAAACAAACAAACAAATATTTACTCATCAATATTAAGTTTTAGAGCCCCCGAAATCCAACAATACCTCGATTTTTTTTTATCAAACCTCGTATACACAAAAACAATTGGCAAATGACACAAGTAAATGAAAAAACCACACACATCTATGCATTTAATTATAAATAATAGTAAGTATAAGTATCAACAAATCATCAGTTCTTATTGAAGCGAGTTTAATAACCTTAAGATGATGTGATCAATCAAGAGATATCGAACGTAGACGTTATTTTGTTTAGAAAAGCAGGAAAACAAAATTGTGCGAAATTGTGTATCTGAGATAGAGAACTACTTTCAAGCTGGCAACATTACGCAATTACAAAGTCTGTTTAAATTATCATATTGACAACTTACTGACATATGAACAACTGACATATGAACAACTGCCATATGAACAACTGATATATGAACAACTGATATAAGAACAAATGACATATGAACAACTGACATATGAACACCTGACATATGAACAACTGATATATGAACAACTGACATATGAACAACTAACATATGAACAACTGACATATGAACAACTGACATATGAACAACTGACATGAACAATTGATATATGAACAACTGACATATGAACAACTGACATATGAACAACTTCCATATAAACAACTGACATATGAACAACTGACATATGAACAACTTCCATATAAACAACTGACATATGAACAACTGACATATGAACAACTGACATATGAACAACTGACATATGAACAACTTCCATATAAACAACTGACATATGAACAACTTCCATATAAACAACTGACATAAAAACAACTGACATATGAACAACTGATATATGAACAACTGACATATGAACAACTGACATATGAACAACTGACATATGAACAACTGACATATGAACAACTGACATATGAACAACTGACATATGAACAACTTCCATATAAACACCTGACATATGAACAACTGACATATGAACAACTGACATATAAACAACTGATATATGAACAACTGACATATGAACAACTGACATATGAACAACTTCCATATAAACAACTGACATATGAACAACTGACATATGAACAACTGACATATGAACAACTGACATATGAACAACTGACATATGCACAACTGATATATGAACAACTGACATATGAACAACTGACATATGAACAACTTCCATATAAACAACTGACATATGAACAACTGATATATGAACAACTGGCATATGAACAACTGACATATGAACAACTGACATATGAACAACTGACATATGAACAACTGCCATAGGAACAACTGACATATGAACTGCTAACATATGATCAACTGACATATGACAGATTAACAACTAATAGATGATACGTGAACAATAGACATATGACCCATAAATAATAGTCAGATGTCCTGACTATTGAACAACTGACAAATGACAGATTAACAACTAATAGATAGATAGATGAACAATAGACATATGTCACATAAATAACAGTCAAATGTCACGAAAACAACTGACAGATGACACTAATCCAATTGAATAATAACACATAAGTTATTGACATATATCGCGTGAGAGATTGGCATAGGATACAACCAATTAACAAATAACACAAAAACAAAACAAAATTGATAGAAAAACTACTGACAAATGACACAAAAACAACTGACAAATGACGCATAAAGCAATGAAGATGATAGAAAAAATATCTGGTGTGGGCATCACACGACTTTCCGAAATTACATGACCTATTAAATTTTATATAATATTGTCGACATTTTCTGATTTTTGTTTTTGATATTTTGACGCTTTTGACATTTTTTTACTTTTTTTAAACTTTTTTTGGACTATTTTTTCACATATTTTCACATTTGTTTACATTTTTTCACATTTTATACTTTTGTTGAGATTTTTGACTTTCTTTTCATTATTTTGACATTTCTGTTGTTTTTGTTGATATTTTTTATATATGATATGATATTTTTGATTTTTTTGATTTTTTTGATATATTTGATATATTTGATATATTTGATATATTTGATATATTTGATATATTTGATATATTTGATATATTTGATATATTTGATATATTTGATATATTTGATATATTTGATATATTTGATATTTTTGATATTTTTGATATTTTTGATATTTTTGATATTTTTGATATTTTTGATATTTTTGATATTTTTGATATTTTTGATATTTTTGATATTTTTGATATTTTTGATATTTTTGATATTTTTGATATTTTTGATATTTTTGATATTTTTGATATTTTTGATATTTTTGATATTTTTGATATTTTTTATATTTTTGATATTTTTGATATTTTTGATATATTTTTGATATATTTTTGATATTTTGACATTTTGTTGACTTTTTACTTTCCAGATACATCACTGCTGTAAAGGAAGGTATTGTTTTACAGAAAATGTGTTCACGTTTTCTAACTTTCTAACTAAGATTGTGGAAATATGCGATAACTTTGCGGAAAAAAAAACTACACCAAAAGAAAGGTATAGTTGTCAACAAATTTCAATTTTCGTTACGTTTTATGCCTAAAATTGTCGAAATAAATTCGATTTTTGCGATGTCTGTGTGTATGTCTGTCCGCCTGTCTGTCTGTCTGTGAACAAAATACCGGAAAAACGGCACACCAGATTACGACCAAATTTCGCAAATATCTGCGGACGTTATCTGGGACGATCCAATGAAAATTGAGCCATATATTTGAGTCATTATTTTAATTTTTTTTTTTCAAGCGGCTTGATATTTTTTTAAGCGACTTGAATTAAAATAATAACCAAGAATCCACAATTACATGGATCAACAAATCTTCAAAAATTTTAATATTTAAAATAAATAAAAATACATTGGTTATTATTTATAGAAAATTCTTAATATTTTTTATATATTGCAATAAACTAATAACTAAAAATACATGGGTTATTGTACAAAATTAATAATTTAATAAAAATAAAAATATATTAACAAGCCGCTTGAAAAAAAAATTATGAATTTGGTATAATAACCCATGTATATTATATAAAATTCATACTTTTTTCTTTCTAGCGGCTTGTATTTATATTATAATATATATACAAGCCGCTTGAAAAAAAAGTATGAATTTTGTATAATATACATGGGTTATTATAAAAAAATCATAATTTGGTTTGAAAAAATTAAATATATATACAAGCAGTTTGAAACAAAAGTAAGAATTTTGTACAAATCCATGTATATTATACAAAATTCATATAAATATAAATTTAGTTATATCATATACATCGCCTTTTTGGGCAATCTCCAATCAATCTCGCACAACGGGCGGCTGCGATCTCACTAAACATCAATATTGCATTTTCGGGTACTTATTCAAATCCGTATTGATCCTCTTCAGATACCCACGCGTTTTCGTAGCATCAAGATGTTTGTCTCTTTGTACGTGTCGCTACCGTGTCTCCCCATGTCTTCCTACGCGTCGCGGAAGCCGTTAGCCGCGCGCCCGAGGGAGATTTCAATCGCGAGGTCAGGGTCGCATTATGACGGTTCATAATTTTACCCGGTTAATAGGAAACGCGCCGCCGCACGACACGAAATGGTGCCCCTTTTATCTTGATTCAACAGAAAGGCCGCATCGCACGACGCTAGCGGGGGTAGGAAACGGCAAAGGTTTGTTTTTTTTTCGTGTCTCCAAATAAGTTCCTGGAATGGATTCTTTTGGTAGCCGAAATTCGGTGAGAAATCAAGGTTCTGAATGAGAGCTCAAATATCTTGTAGTAGGAAATTAATTACAAATGTTTTTGTCATCCTTAACCATGACTAACTTTGATTCTCTCTATGTACATGTTCTATTTTATAATGGACTACCTAAGCCTATCAGACTCAGTACCGGATTGACTAGGGGAGCAAAAGGGGGCAACTGCCCCAGGCGGAAAAATGGGATTGAACAATTGATTCTTGTTTATAATATAACTTCATGTGAAATCAGCTAGAGGGGAGGCATGGAGCTGACTTGACTTAAAAAGACGTAAAAACCTTATTTTCGTAAAAATTATGACTTTTGCATAAACACAAGTGATTTGTGCTGTACTTTTCGAATGATCGGAATTTTGCAGAATGTTCTAAATACCATGGTAACCAAACTAAACAATTGATGATTCATCAGTCTCTAGATCTTTACTTTCCGAAAACTGCAGTGCTCATTTTTACATTTTACATCACAGATAGTTCAAGTCGTTTGAAATAGTGGACGGGTATAGTTTGGTTGGTAGGGGCCACCCGCCCACCCCACCTGCGTTTGCATAGTTTTTCCATAGAATAACACTCTCCTTGGAATGGTTTCAACAATATAAAACACCTGTATCCATTGAAAAAACTATGCGAACAAAGGTGGGGTGGGTGGGCGTCCCCTACCAACCAAACTATACCCGTCCACTACTTCAAACGACTTGAACTATGCATTGCATTATTTTTCACATATATTTTTTTTTAATTAGTCTTAAATTAATAAATGACATTAATTTAATAATAGAAAATAACGGATAATAGTGTAGAGTGTAGTGCATAGTTCAAGTCGTTTGAAATAGTGGACGGGTATAGTTTGGTTGGTAGGGGCCGCCCACCCACCCCACCTTTGATCGCATAGTTTTTCCATGGGATAACACTCTTCTTGGAATAGTTTAAACAATATAAAACATCTATATCCAATGAAAAAACTATGCGAGCGAAGGTGGGGTGGGCGGGCGGCCCCCACCAACCAAACTATACCCGTCCACTATTTCAAACGACTTGAACTATGCACTACACTATTATCTGTTATTTTTTATGATTAAATTAAAGTTATTTATTAATTTAAGACGAATTAAAAAATATATGTGAAAAATAATGTAATGCATAGTTCAAGTCGTTTGAAATAGTGGACGGGCATAGTTCAATCCATTTGAAATAGTGGAAGGGTATAGTTTGGTTGGTAGGGGCCACCCGCCCACCCCTCCTTTGATCGCATAGTTTTTCCATGGGATAACACTCTTCTTGGAATAGTTTAAACAATATAAAACATCTATATCCAATGAAAAAACTATGCGAGCGAAGGTGGGGTGGGCGGGCGGCCCCCACCAATCAAACTATACCCGTCCACTATTTCAAACGACTTGAACTATGCATTACATTATTTTTCACATATATTTTTTAATTCGTCTTAAATTAATAAATAACATTAATTTAATCATAAAAAATAACAGATAATAGTGTAGTGCATAGTTCAAGTTGTTTGAAATAGTGGACGGGTATAGTTTGGTTGGTGGGGGCCGCCCGCCCACCCCACCTTTGTTCGCATAGTTGTTCCATAGGATAATACTCTTCTTGGAATAGTTTCAACAATATAAAACATTTGTATCCATTGAAAAAACTATGCGAGCAAAGGTGGGGTGGGCGGGCGGCCCCCACCAACCAAACTATACCCGTCCATTATTTCAAACGACTTGAACTATGCACTACACTATTATCCGTTATTTTCTATGATTAAATTAATGTCATTTATTAATTTCAGACTAATTAAAAAAAATATATGTGAAAAATAATGTAATGCATAGTTCAAGTCGTTTGAAATAGTGGACAGGCATAGTTCAATCCATTTGAAATAGTGGAAGGGTATAGTTTGGTTGGTAGGGGCCACCCGCCCACCCCACCTGCGTTTGCATAGTTTTTCCATAGAATAACACTCTCCTTGGAATGGTTTCAACAATATAAAACACCTGTATCCATTGAAAAAACTATGCAAACGCTGGTGGGGTGGGCGAGTGTCCCCTACCAACCAAACTATACCCGTCCACTATTTCAAACGACTTGTACATTAGCATGTGTGTTTGTTTGCATTTACGTTTACATAGCTTACTCTACAACATTAAATACTTAAAATGTGAGAAACAATGTAGTGTATCATTGTTTCTCACATTTTAAGTATTTAATGTTGCAGAGTAATGTAATTTAATGTTGCTAAGTAAATAATGTAAATGCAAACAAACACACATGCTAATGTTATCCCATTATGTATTTATGTATGTATAAGTGCATGTTAGCTCTTTGCTGTATCTTTATTTATCCTAAACGGTTATACTTATCTATTGTTATGTGTTTATCTTTTAATCATTTATCATATTAATGTACAAGTTTAATTTATATGCCATAAAACACATTGGCGGTACAAGCGTGTCCCTCTATTAGTAGCACCGAATACTAAAATAGCGTCGGTACGACAGAATTGTTTTGAGAACCCTAGATGGCGTAGTAGGTTATATAATTGTTTTTTTTTTCAGTTGGTTATGTTTGACAGCTCTAAATTGACAGCTGTTCGAAGCAAAAAAGTCTGTTTTTAAAGGAATATTACTGGAGTTACAGTAAAATATTAATAGAAATACATATTTAACCTTAACACTCCGCGAGCACCAGTGGATAAAACGTATGTATATGTGTTTATTCCCCATATATGATTAATTTCGTTTTTTAACATAACCTTAAAGATAAACATTGTTTTCTAGTTCAAATTACTGAGATAACCTAATAATATTCTTAGTTTAATATTCTCATAGCAAGCTCATAGTGGCATACAACATTATATGAAGCTAATTTAAGCGTTGTTATTGGTAAACATATTTTATTAGTTTATTTTGTTTCAAATCATTCACAGCTTTCAGTCACTGAATGATTCTTGGAAACATCAAAGGTTTGATCTATAGATTTTAGAACCAAATTTAGCATGTGACTATAATTTCATGAAATTTAGCCTAGATTATTAATGGTAGAGTATTGAAACTGTGCTACCTGTAGTTATTATTGTTAACATTATTGGTAAAGTTAATGTTATTTACACTTATATTTATATCTATTTTTATGTGATTTATTTAAATGTTACTGTATATTTGTTGTTGTCCTGTAAATGGAATATTTTCTGTAGGACAATAAAGCCTATTATTATTATTATTATTGATTTATATACACTTCCTCAAAGAAAGGAAACATTCACCTATCCCTTAGTTCTTATTTAATTTCTTTATTATTATTATTATAAAGCCTATTATTATTATTATTATTATAAAGCCTATTATTATTAGTTTTTGGAGGAAATTTGTTGTAGGAAAACTCCATGTGTACAAAACTCAGTGTCTTGGGGTAATGAATTGATTACTATATTTGGTATTAATTTGTGTTAATCATATCTTTTTTTTTAAATGTAGGTACTATTTTTGTACACTGTTTAATTACAAACAAAACCAACATCAGCCCAATATTGACATTTGCAAATATTTAACAAGATACCTTTAACATGTTTTACAGGTATTTTCTGATGACAAGAACTATTAGAAAGTGTATCAGAGATTCTGTTTGGCCAGAATTCATGCTAATTCAAGATTATCCATCAAGAGGCCGAGGAAGTATCAAATATTAATTGGAAACTGGATAACTTAGAGTCACCAATTATAAAAACAGAGAATGAACTGCCAGATGAAATGTGAGTTTATTTTTTTTACAGGGAGATTATCAGTGACATGTCCAAATTGAGAGTGGTAATCACTCCTCTTAACCCTTTCAGCTCTGCAGCAATTTAAAAAAATTAACTAAAATTAATGACATGTTTTAAATTTGGTAATGTTTGGCCATTTTGATCACATATGCTTTATTATAACTATAGTTAAGGTTGGCGTTTTCAAATATAGGCAACTTATGATGCATCTGTAATAGCATAGGCGAAATTGCATACTTGGTGATTTTGCACATTTTTGTTGAATTTTTTAAAATATCAGCTAATATTTTTCAAACAGTTAAAACTACCTTAAGGTTGGCGTTTTCAAATGTATGCAACTTGTGATGCACATGTAATAGCATAGGCGAAATGCGTATAAGAAATACGCACCGTTTTCTTTAACTAGAACATAAATTGAGTTGCAAAAATACGTATGCAAAAGAATAATGTTGCACGTATTCCGTAGTCTAGGTGAGAATGTCCATAGTCCCTCGGCAATCGTGAAATTAAATTTATTATTTTTTGTTCACAATTACCGAAGGACTATGGACATTCTCACCTAGACTACGGAATACGTGCAACAATATTCTTTTGCATACGTATTTTTACAACTCAATTTATGTCCTAGTTAAAGAAAACGGTGCGTATTATACGCATTTCGCCTATGTTATTACATGTGCATCACAAGTTGCATACATTTGAAAACGCCAACCTTAAGGCAGTTTTAACTGTTTGAAAAATATTCAACAAAAATATTAGCTGATATTTTAAAAAATTTAACAAAAATATTAGCTGATATTTTAAAAAAATTAACAAAAATATTAGCTGATATTTAAAAAAAATTTAACAAAAATATTAGCTGATATTTTAAAAAATTTAACAAAAATATTAGCTGATATTTTAAAAAAATTAACAAAAATATTAGCTGATATTTTAAAAAATTTAACAAAAATATTAGCTGATATTTTAAAAAATTTAACAAAAATATTAGCTGATATTTAAAAAAAAATCAACAAAAATGTGCAAAATCACCAAGTATGGCAATTCTACTTACTAAGTTCTTATAGTATTTTATTTATCTAGTAGGGTTTTGGGTTTATCAATAGAAAAACTGCTGTAGCATCACACGTTTGTGTTGCTGTTGTTTTGCTTCTAATGTGAAAATAACAACATTTATGAAATCTTTGAGAAGTTTTGAAGTGTGCATAAAAAATAACTATTGGCTTTTGGTAAAACAATACCTTCCTTTACATGAGTGATGTATTCAGAAAGTAACAGTACAATACTAAGAATACTGGTAATCAGTAAAGAAATAACAATAATTAATTAAATAACCTTCTGTAGTATGTACAAAGAATTGGTAACTTGAATAATTAATTAATTAAATTTCCAGATTTGGTTATGATTCCGATTCGAACGAAATGCTGGAGCAACGTAATAAAATTGAAGACATGAAACCTGCAATCACTGTCGACACATTAATGGACCAAAACAAAACACGTGAAGATATAATTGAGACTCAATTACCAACTACTGAATCAGATAAAGTAGTCCTCCTATATCGAGCAGACTTTACAAATCAGCACAATGACTCAAACATTCGCCCCTTCATATGCCCCACATGCAAGAAATCTTATAAATTACAATGCGACTTAAAAGCACATATACGTCGCGTTCATAATAGCACTAGTGTAGCGTGTACTGAATGTGGGCGCACATATGCATCAGCTGAGGGACTTAATAGACATACAGTTCGGCGGCATAGCAATGTGAAGACACATGTATGTCTGGTGTGTTCGAAAGCGTTTGCTGTTAAAGCCGAGCTTCGGCGGCATATGGTTGTACATACGGGTGAGCGTAATTTCAAGTGCGACCAATGTGGAAAAGACTTTTTACGATGGGACATATTACATGAGCACAGACAGGCGCACACGGGCGAGAAGCCTTTTGTGTGTGGGGTATGCAAGCGGGCGTTTAAGTGGAGTACGGGTTTACGTAGACATCAGTCAGTGCACCATCAAGAATGACATATTTTGTATGTGTGAATATATCGAATAAACCTTTCCACATCATTAAAAGCATTAGTGACTGATGAGATTCGAAAAACAAACTGTCTGTATGCTTCAATATGCAACTGTGGTAATTTTGCAGTTGATATATAGTAGTTTGATATTTTTATTATAAATACTCATCGACTCCTTTTGATTAAACATTCAAGTTGATCTGCAGCTATGTTGTGTATGCAGCTAATTCACTACACATTTTATAATGCAGATTTAGGCACAGTCGATTTTCAATCAATTGATAGTTTAGTTGATGGACATAAATATATTAAGTTTAATAACTTAATATATTTATGTTCATCAACTAAACTATCAATCGATTGAAAATTGACTGTGCCTAAATATATTAAGTTTAATAACTTAATATATTTATGCCCATCAACTAAACTATCAATCGATTGAAAATTGACTGTGCCTAAATATATTAAGTTTAATAACTTAATATATTTATGCCCATCAACTAAACTATCAATTGATTGAAAATCGACTGTGCGTATATAAAATTTCTAGGCACAGTCGATTTTCAATTGATTGATAGTTTAGTCGATGGATATAAATATATTAAGTTTACTAACTTAATATATTTATGTCCATCAACTAAACTATCAATCGATTGAAAATTGACTGTGCCTAAATATATTAAGTTTAATAACTTAATATATTTATGCCCATCAACTAAACTATCAATTGATTGAAAATCGACTGTGCCTATATAAAATTTCTAGGCACAGTCGATTTTCAATCGATTGATAGTTTAGTTGATAGAGATAAATATATTAAGTTTAATAACTTAATATATTTATGCCCATCAACTAAACTATCAATCGATTGAAAACTGACTGTGTCTAAATATATTAAGTTTAATAACTTAATATATTTATGTCCATCAACTAAACTAACAATTGATTGAAAATCGACTGTGCGTATATAAAATTTCTAGGCATAGTCGATTTTCAATCGATTGATAGTTTAGTTGATGGATATAAATATATTAAGTTTACTAACTTAATATATTTATGTCCATCAACTAAACTATCAATCGATTGAAAATTGACTATGCCTAAATATATTAAGTTTAATAACTTAATATATTTATGTCCATCAACTAAACTATCAATTGATTGAAAATCAACTGTGCCTATATAAAATTTCTAGGCACAGTCGATTTTCAATCGATTGATAGTTTAGTTGATAGAGATAAATATATTAAGTTTAATAACTTAATATATTTATGCCCATCAACTAAACTATCAATTGATTGAAAATCAACTGTGCCTATATAAAATTTCTAGGCACAGTCGATTTTCAATCGATTGATAGTTTAGTTGATAGAGATAAATATATTAAGTTTAATAACTTAATATATTTATGCCCATCAACTAAACTATCAATTGATTGAAAATCAACTGTGCCTAAATCTGCATTTTAAAATGTGTAGTGAATTTTCAAATATAAATTTGAGTTAAAGGCCTGATTTGCTAGGAAATAGGTGACATATAGGTGATTGATTGTGATTTCAATTAGTTGTTATAAACAGAGTCGGATTATTGGAAATTAAAAGCAGTGGATACTCTATTTGGTGGCAGAAAATGAACTATTTTTAATATGAAATCTGTTTGCATAAATGGTGCTATATATTACTATAATTATATCCTAGGTTTTACTATTTATACCATAAAGATATATTAATAAACACTTAATTTATTATAGAAGTGTATTTTTAATGCAAATAGCATAGACAAATGTTTAGGGCCCAACTTCCATGATAAAAAAATGATATAAAGAATAAAAGATTGTCCCTATATATATATATATTTGCCTTTTACCTTTCGGTGTAGGCTAACACAAGCGTCATAAGTCCCTATAGTCTGTCAATATTTATTGTGGTCAATAAAGCTACCAGTCCCCCCAACAAGAAATGTTTTGTAGGGTAGCCATTGGAAAAAAATGTGTAGTACCCCAAAATATATTCATCGAGCTCTGGTTTACCTACAACATGAACTGGATTAATCTATTTTGGGACCCTACACATTTTTTTCCAGCTAGCCCCCTAAATAATGTTGAAGGTCAAATGGAATGATACAATACTTGATGCAAATAAACTGTTCGTAATGTGGTACATATCATCAGTCTTGTTGGACTATTACCCGACTGCCTCTTGCTTTTCGCAATAGTTTTTTTCATCAGTCGAGTCAATAATTATATTGTAAAGTGCAAGAGTTTTTGACTTGAAGGCTTCGTTAGGAGTAGTTAGTAGGTATACATACTAAAAGTCCGAACCCCTGGGATTTGAGCATAAGGTGGGAAGGTAAACATAGTAAAATATAATCGAAACCCAAAAGTTAGTAGGTAAACATACTAAAAGTCCCAGCCCTTGAGATTTGAGCATAATGTGGAAGGGTAAACATACTAAAATATAATCGAAACCCAAAATTGGTATTTAGAAGATACCATTTTTGGGGTTCGATTATATTTTAGTATATTTACCCTCACACCTTATGCTCAAATCTCAGCGGCTGGGACTTTTAGTATGTTTACCTACTAACTTTTGGGTTTCGATTATATTTTAGTATGTTTACCCTCACACCTTATGCTCAAACCTCAGGGGCTGGGACTTTTAGTATGTTTACTTACTAACTACTCCTAACGAAGGCCTGAAGTCAAAAACTCATGCATATTTTATGCATTTTACAATATATTTATTGACTCGACTAAACCCATGAAAAAAACTATTGTGAAAAGCAAGAGGCAGGTAATGGTCCAACAAGACTGATGATATGTAACACATTACAAACAATTTATTTGAATAAAGTATTGTATTATTTGTAGAAATTCCACTTGACATTTCTACACCCCTCTTTTGAGCACTCATTGACTAGCCAAGTTATATTTTTGCGCCTTGTTATTTAATCACCGTACATAAATTACACCACCATAATACCAAATATATGATCAAATAGAAAATGTATAAATTGTTAAACAACATAATCCACTAACCTTTTTATATCTGCTGTTAATACACCAGATATTATTTACTAGCATTTGTTTTAGCAATAACCAAGCGTCTTGTTATTTAATCACCAGCATCGTATAGTACAAACATCATAAATTAGCAGTAAATTATTAAAACACAATGCACTAACCTTTTTACATCTGCTGTTGATAAATTTCGCCTCGCTGCTCACACCAATTTCCATTTATATGTATATTTCTAGAATGTTCCAATTTCCAACCTCCAATACACGAACAAAACTGTTTTTCATTTTCCGGGTTGAATATGCACGACCGCACTACATATGATACACTGCCAGAATCCCCAAAAAAATCCCAATGTTTAAACATAACTCACTGTTCTGGGGCACTTGTATATTCACAAATATTACAATAAATGTTTGCAGTGCGGTGAAAACTTGTACGGAGCGGCCATCTTCGCGCGCGACTCGTGCCTGGTAGCGACATCTCTCGGCGAGCCGTGACGTCACTTGTTGACAGTAAACTGCAGCAATGCGTGCGCTGAGCGACCTGCCGTTAGATGCCGTACCTGGTACGAGAAGCGCTAGTTCCCCGCGAAAATGGCCGCTCTACACAAGTTTTCAACGCACCGCGTATATTTATTGAAATATTTGTGAATAAACAAGTGCCCCAGAACAGTGAGTTATGTGTAAACATCGGGATTTTTTTGCGGATTCTGGCAGTGTATCATATGTAGTGCGGTCGTGCATATTTAACCCGGAAAATGAAAAACAGTTTTGTTCGTGTATTGGAGGTTGGAAATTGGAACATTCTAGAAATATACATATAAATGGAAATTGGTGTGAGCAGAGAGGCGAAATGTATCAACAGCAGATGTAAAAAGGTTAGTGCATTATAATAATTTACTGCTAATTGATGGTGTTTGTACTATACGTACGATGCCGGTGATTAAATAACAAGACGCTTGCTTCTTGCTGAAACAAATTATAGTAAATAATATCTGATGTATTAACAGCAGATATAAAAAAGGTTATTGGATTATGTTGTTTAACAATTTATACATTTTCTGATGATATATTTGGTATTTGTGTGTTGTATTTAAGTACGTTGTATTTAAGTACGATATCAGTGTTTAAATAACAAGGCGCTGGTGTATTGCTAAAACAAATGCTAGTAAATAAAAGCAATTTATTTGATGGATGTATTAAATCTGAGCCGTGCACCCAGTGAGTCAGGGCAATCATAGCATTAATATGTTGACGAACGTTTTTGTGCGTAATACAGGTGAGTTTTTGTGCTCCAAATTTATATCTCGTGATTCATACGCAATAAACATGCAAGTGCATTAAATTTGCATTGTGTATACAGTAGCGTGAGTCAAAAAAAAAACGAACAATTGTTTTTATTGCAGGAGTGCCACTCTTCACTGACTTTATTTTATTTTATATTTTGCTTCATCTTGTAGCATACCTTTTATTATGCTGCATAGTAATCGATTCGATGAGATAGTAACTCTAGTACTACTAACCTTAGTAGTCGATTTGCACCAGCAAATAAGTTTCTCGAATCGAATCGAATTATTAAATGAAAAGATATCAAGATTATTAATATTTATCAATGTGGGTTTATAATGACATACAATATGAAATAAAACAGAATAAAATACTAGAAATAAGTTATATTTATAAACACATTTTATATTTCATATAATTAAAGCTGGATTTATTATAGTCGCAAGATCTTAAAGTTGGGATCATGTCTATACTTTACTTATGACACGAATTGTAACATTGTAGTCATATTTTAGCAAAAACTATGCCGAAGAATGTCATACAATTTTGATTTAGTTAATTAAAACATGTTTTTGTTGGCTATGAAACTTATTTTGTGAAAAATGATGACCATAATCCTTATCGTAGATCAAAATCAAATCTTACAAAATAAATGTTCTGATGGCGGATAGCCCAATTAAGGTTGATTTCTCTCCCTTTATCTCTCTTTAAGTTTCAGAGCTAATAATAAAGTATTTTAATCAATCAGAAAAAAATTTATTATATTTCGCTGCATAGTTTTTGCTAAAACCTCAATAGCATTCTCGAACAACATAAAAAAAATATATATATATTCCCACCGGAGGGTGAAATTTTTAGAGTAATCTCATTAATTATATATATATATATATATATATATATATATATATATATATATATATATATATATTGAACTATGCATTACACTATTATCCGTTATTTTCTATGATTAAATTAATGTCATTTATCAATTTAAGACTAATTAAAAAAATATATATGTAAAATAATGTAATGCATAGTTCAAGTCGTTTGAAATAGTGGACGGGTATAGTCAGGTTGGTAGGGGCCGCCCACCCACCCCACCTTTGTTCGCATAGTTTCTCCATAGGATAACACTCTTCTTGGAATAGTTTCAACAATATAAAACATTTGTATCCATTGAAAAAACTATGCGAACAAAGGTGGGGATGGGCGGGTGGCCCCTACCAACCAAGCTATGCCCGTTCACTATTTCAAATGACTTGAACTCTACACTACACTGCTACCCATGACTTTCTATGTTTCAATTAATTTTATTTATTCATTTACGTCTAATTCATAATCACTTTATTTTTACAAATTAAGTGTAAATTAACAAATGGAATTAATTGAATGGAATATAAATAAATGGATAAAAGTATAGTGAAATATATATTATATCGGCTGGCCTTTTCTACCACAGTGTGGTGTAAAGGTTTGAATTCTCCTCTATTCTTTTATATATAAAAAATATAAACTCCCCAAATTAAATATTATTAAATTTCTAACAAAAGGTATTATTAACCATAAAATTAAAGATAAATATAAATTTAAAATCGAAGAAAAATAATAAATATTAACGGATATACTCTTTCCTTAGTAAAAAGTTTAATCGCATCTCTAAATAAACCTCCTTAACCATCTCAGGGTTAGATATTTCATATTCTTTCCAATTGCAATTGAAGAGTACAAAGCAGAAAGGGGGAATGTCAGTATAACTCTAGAAAACCAAATTTCATGCTTAGAGCACATTTATATACATATTATATATATATATATATATATATATATATATATATATATATATATATATATATATATATAATTGAAGAGTATAAGGCAGAAAGGGGGAATGTCAGTGTAACTCTAGAAAACCAAATTTTTTTTTTTTTAATTTTTTTAATTTGGTTTTCTAGAGTTACACTGACATTCCCCCTTTCTGCCTTATACTCTTCAATTATATATATATATATATATATATATATATATATATATATATATATATATATATATATATATATATATATATATATATATGGGGGGTATATAAATGTGCTCTAAATATGAAATTTGGTTTTCTAGAGTTACACTGACATTCCCCCTTTCTGCCTTATACTCTTCAATTATATATATATATATATATATATATATATATATATATATATATATGGGGGGTATATAAATGTGCTCTAAACATGAAATTTGGTTTTCTAGAGTTACACTGACATTCCCCCTTTCTGCCTTATACTCTTCAATTACAATCACCACTCACCATAAATCCAGCTTAATAACCATATCAATAAATACATTAATCAACCACAACACCATCACCATTATGCATCTTCAACTTATGCGTAATCAACGACTGCTTCTTGTAAAACGCCTTCTGACACAAATCACACGAATACGGCTTCTGTCCCGTATGAGTAATCAAATGATTTTTCAAAGCTTGTTTCTCTGTAAAAGCTTTTTCACAAAGCGTACACTTGTTGTTCCTCTCTTTGCGATGGATCTTCATGTGTTTCATAAGGCCTTCTTTTGAGGTCAGAGTCTTGTCGCAGAGTTTGCAATTCACGCTGCGATGGTACCGCTTGTGCGTGCATAAATTCGCGTTGGATTTGTACGCTTTCCCGCACTGGTCACACTTGAATGGTCGCTCAACAACGGGTTTATTGTGGGTGTGGTCCAAAAAGGTTTTTTGGTCGTTGAATGATGCACCGCTGTTGCCGTGCTGTTGTTTATGTAGGGCTAGTGCGGATGGGTATGAGAAATCATCGCCAGAAATCATGCATGGGTTTTGATTGTCTTTCAAGTTCACAACTGTTTCTTTATGTATGTGATTTGTGTAGTGATTTTTAAAATCTTTTTTGATAGTTGTATTGAATGAATTGCAAATGGTACACTCGTAACGGTTTTTTGTTATATTAAAACATGATGATATGTCTGATTTTAACAATGCTATTTCATTTCTGTGCGTGTGCCTTGTATGCTTTAACATTCCTGCTCTTGATTTGAAAACTATAGTGCACACCTCGCATGTTCGCAGCTTTTCATTGGGTGTGAGATGATTGGTTTTGTGCTTTTTTAATGAGCTCTCCGCGCAGGTTTTAAAGGGACACTTTGGGCAATCAAATGTTGAGTTGCTGATATTAAGAACAATTTCATGCTTTTCATATGATATGTTTAATAGTTCTTTTTTTATAACTAATGATTCCTCTTCTATAAGTTCTTCTTCAATAGGCTGTAATTCTTCTTCTATAGCTATGTCATTTGGAAGTTCGTATGAAATCTCAACTGACGTAGGCCTAGAAATAAAAAAGAGAAAGATGTTGAATTTAAAACAAAAAATCGCATTGATAACCAATCGGAGATAATACCTTGACTTTTTAGTCGCCGTTGCTGCCATAACGAAACAAAAGTCGGTCATTATGAAATGGATGGGAATGGAATAGGTAACCTAAGGCCCAATTCACACATAAGGGACGTCGGGCGCAGGCGCGGTGTAAGAGAGGCGCAGACGCGACGTCGCACAGGTGATTGTGATGTCCATATGCAGTGAAGGGGTGGACATTGCACCTTATGTTTACATAGAGGCGGCGTGGAAGAGTTATGCCTTTCGCCTACCGTGTCTTAGGCGAAGACACAGTGCCGGCGCTGCGACAGGCACGACGCTTCAAGCCCCCTCTATATAAACATGTGGTGCAATGCCCACTTAGGTAACGAAGCGCGGGCATTTGCCTCGTGTCTCTCGCCGTGCCTAAGACACGGTAGGCGAAGAGTCGAAACTCTTCCACGCCGCCTCTATGTAAACATATGATGTCATGTCCACACCTTCACTGCATATCATCAATATCGCCTGTGCGACGTCGCGCCTGCGCCTCGCCTACACCGCGCCTGCGCCCGACGCCGCTTATGTGTGAATTGAGCCTAAGCGACGTCGCACAGGCGATTGGGATGTCCATATGCAGTGAAGGGATGGACATGGCATCATATGTTTACATAGAGGCGGCGTGGAAATGTTGTGCCTCTTGCCTCGCAGCCCCGTGTCTCAGGCGAAGAGGCTAAGACGCGGTGCCGGCACGGCGAGAGGCGCGAGGCAAATTCCCGCGCCTCGTCACCTAAGTGGGCATTGTACTATATTTTTATATAGGGGGGGGCGTGAAAGGCTAGGTGCCGGCGCGGCGAAGGACATGACGCTTTCACGCCCCTCTATATAAACATACGAGACACAAGGCCCAATTCACACATAAGCGGCGTCGGGCGCAGGCGCGGCGTAGGCGCGACGTTGCACAGCGCCTGCGCCCGACGCCGCTTATGTGTGAATTGGGCCCAATGCCCACTTAGGAGAAGAGGCGCCGGCATTTACTCGTGCCTCTTGCCGTGCCGGCACCGCGTCTTAGGCCCAGTTCACACATAGGAGGCGAAGGCGCGGTGCCGGCGCAGCGAGAGGCACGAGGCAAATGCCCGCGCCTCGTCGCCTAAATGGGCATTGCACCTTATGTTTATATAAAGGGGGCGTGAAAGCGCCATGCCTCTCGGCGCGCCGGTACCGCGCCTTCACCTCTTGACCTCATATGTGTGAATTGGGCCTAAAACACTACAAATTTATATTCATGTGATATCATATATCTACATAAATAATAATAATATTGAATTAATAAATATTAATAATATAATATAATAAACATTAATAATAATAATATAATAAACAATAATAATATAATATAATAAACAATAATAATAATATAATAAACAATAATAATAATAATATAATAAACAATAATAATAATATTAAATTTGTTTATTAACTAATCACAACCTCATTATAAATGTGTAACCAAAACATATTTCTTATAAAATAATTTCATACATACATCGCACATAACGCATACATTTTTCCCTAAGTGTGAATATACAAACATCCGACACTATATCACACAATGTAAATTACTGATTTATCTCGATGTATCTTCATGTGCTTCAAATGCCCATCCATTGAGGTCAAGACAATCCCACAAATCTCACAAGGCACAATCATATGACACCTCATATGATGCCGCCGAACATTATGTACACTTTTAAACATTTTATCACACTTAGGGCACTTAATCTGGTTGTTAGTAGACGTCACTTGTTTAGGATAATCATAAATATCCACTGGTTTCGGTAGAGGCGCTATAATTTTGTGTATACTCTTCAAATGACTGACCATCCAGTATACTTCGCTGAAAACTATCCCGCACACGTAACATGTTTTGGCTGGCACGTTATTTTTCTGATGGTTCTTCGCGTGAATGTTTAGAGATACCTCCGACTTGCTTTTAAATGGGCACATTGTACACTCGTGTATTTCGCGGACATGATTTTCTTCGCCTACAGATTTTGTCTTTAAACTTTCGTGATGTTTCTGAAACACATCCATGCATCTTTCAGTGGTTTTGGATGGGATTTCGTGTGTTTCATTCGTTTTCAGCGTGTGTTGTATGCCGAACTCATTTTCTGTTGTCACGACTGTTTCACTTATATCAATCAGGCCGTCGTCTTCTTTTATATCTACATCATCGTCTGAGGATTCTAATTCATAGATAGTAGGCCTGGAAATTAAATGAGATTTTATTGTATTTGGTACTAAACTACTGTGATATGATAATATCATTTTTGATTTTTTTTACCCTAAACACTACTCGATTTGTTTGCCTAGATGCCGCTGTTTTTAGAAATCCAATAAATATCTGGTGTGGGCACCACACGACTTTCCGAATTACCAAATGACAAATGACCTATTTTAAATTTTAGACAACTAATATTACACCAATGAGTAGGCTATTAATATTACACCATATAATATGCAAGTAATATTGCAACAAATAGTAGGCTACTATTATTACACCAAAGTACGTAATTATCTGACTATAAATATGGGGGAGGGGATATGTATCCTGAAGTAATGAAACTTACTAAGCTCTGTATTTGTTCAATTGTTCAATTCATCTCCTTTATTTAAAATGAATTACCACGTAGTAGACGCCAAAACCATTCAATTTTGTTCAATGGTATTTCGCCATACCATTTTATTATGTATTGCCAAGTCTCAATGCTTGAAATATTTAAAAATAAATCTAAAATATCTACGGCGCTTTCGTTTAGTATGCATGCATGCATACATACATACATACAATTTTAGTTGTCTATTATTTGGCGCAATCTTAGTTGTCTAGTATTTGGTGTAACATAGGTTACATAATTATTTGTGTAAAGTGAATTGCCTAATATTTGATGTAATCTTAGGTGTCTATTATTTGGTGCAATTTTAGTTTTCTAGTATTTGGTGCAATCTTAGTTGTCTATTATTTGGTGCAATCTGAGTTGTCTAGTATTTGGTAAATCTTAGTTGTCTATTATTTGGTGCCATTTTAGTTGTCTATTATTTGGTGCAATTTTAGTTGTCTATTATTTGGTGCAATCTTAGTTGTCTAGTATTTGGTGTAACATAGGTTACATAATTATTTGTGTAAAGTGAATTGCCTAATATTTGATGTAATTTTAGTTGCTTAATTTGTGAAAAAAAAAATATATATAGTAGTTATTGTATACAAATCAAGCACGATTAATATCTTCAAGATTTTTTGTCTGTAAATTCAGACCGGTCTAGCAAAAGACAATATACATGGCAACCAAATAAAGCAATACTGTCTTACGTCAAATGTCACAAGTTAGTGAAATGCATAGGGTGCAATCTTAGTTGCCTATTAATTGGTGCAATCTTAGTTTTCTAGTATTTGGTGCAATCTTAGTTGTCTATTATTTGGTGCAATCTGAGTTGTCTAGTATTTGGTAAATCTTCGTTGTCTATTATTTGGTGCAATTTTAGTTGTCTATTATTTGGTGCAATCTTAGTTGTCTATTATTTGGTGCAATTTTAGTTGTCTAGTATTTGTTGTAACATAGGTTACATAATTATTTGTGTAAAGTGAATTGCCTAATATTTGATGTAATTTTAGTTGCTTAATTTGTGAAAAAAAAAATATATATATATATAGTAGTTATTATATACAAATCAAGCACGATTAATATCTTCCATGGTTTTTGTCTGTAAATTCAGACCGGTCTAGCAAAAGACAATATACATGGCAACCAAATAAAACAATAGTCTTACGTCAAATGTCACAAGTTAGTGAAATGCATAGCGTTATAACCTATTATTATATATTTGGTGCAATCTTAGTTGTCTAGTATTTGGTGCAATCTTAGTTGTCTATTATTTGGTGCAATCTTAGTTGTGTAGTATTTGGTGTAACATAGGTTACATAATTATTTGTGTAAAGTGAATTGCCTAATATTTTATGTAATTTTAGTTGCCTAATTTTTGAAATATATATATATATATATAGAAGTGGTTATTGTATACAAATCAAGCAGGATTAATATCTTCAGGTTTTTTCCTGTAAATTCAGACCGGTCTAGCAAAAGACAATAGACTTGGCAACCAAATAAAACAATTGTTTATTCGCGAACGCTAGTGTAATACTGTCTAACGTTAAATGTGACAAGTTAGTGAAATGCATAGGGTTATAACATATTATTATATATTTTGTGCAATTTTAGTTGACTATTATTTGGTGCAATCTTAGTTGTCTATTATTTGATGCAATCTTAGTTGTCTAGTATTTGGTGCAATCTTAGTTGTCTATTATTTGGTGCAATCTGAGTTGTCTAGTATTTGGTAAATCTTAGTTGTCTATTGTCTATTTCATTATCTTAGTTGTCTAGTATTTGGTGCATTCTTAGTTGTCTATTATTTGGTGCAATCTTAGTTGTCTAGTATTTGGTAAATCTTAGTTGTCTATTATTTGGTACAATCTTAGTTGTCTAGTATTTGGTGCAATCTTAGTTGTCTAGTATTTGGTAAATCTTAGTTGTCTATTATCTATTTCATTATCTTAGTTGTCTATTATTTGGTGCAATCTTAGTTGTCTAGTATTTGGTGCAATCTTAGTTGTCTATTATTTGGTGCAATCTTAGTTGTCTAGTATTTGGTGCAATCTTAGTTGTCTATTATTTGGTCCAATCTGAGTTGTCTAGTATTTGGTAAATCTTAGTTGTCTATTGTTTGGTGCAATTTTAGTTGTATATTATTTGGTGCAATTTTAGTTGTATATTATTTAGTGCAATCTTAATTGTCTAGTATTTGGTGTAACATAGGTTACATAATTATTTGTGTAAAGTTATTTGCCTAATATTTTATGTAATTTTAGTTGCCTAATTTGTGAAAAAAAATATATATAGTAGTAGTTATTGTATACAAATCAAGCACGAGTGTTAGTGATTTTATACTTTTAGATTTGTATGAAAAGTACTTTTCCCGTGTTTTTCCCAACTGTTTCTAACTGCATCAGCGGTGTAGCGCAGTGGTAAGGCATCGGACTGCTGCGCTGAAGATCGTGAGTTCAAATCTCACAACGCGAAATACCTTTCAGCTTGCACGCACGACCCACTCCCCAACCCGCTTGGCTAGCGTGGGGTTTCATGGCTAGCACCTTTTTCTGGTCCGGAGTAGATGATATTCTCATCTAAACGTACTCCAGTAGTTCGGAATCCACGCTAAACTGTAGGTCCACCTGTAGTGCCAGTTGCCAGCACTATAGGCAGAGAAAGAGACCCATCTACCAGGAGTAGCGTGAAAGTGGTCGAAAAACGTTCTAGCTCATCCATATTTTGAACATTCTGTATTCTTTTTGATAGCTGTCTTTGGATTTTTTATGTAACAAGTCAAGTTGGCGTGTTATCCTCTTCTTCCAGGGTAAAATCACTAATGGAATTCCAAGTTCTCGATTCCAGAATGTTCACGATTTTCGATTCAGTCCCTAGTACTAACTTAACATAGTACATAGCAACAGCGTTGCACAGTTCTTTTGCCGCCGCTTAAATGTGTTTTCTTTAAAATAATTATTGAAAATAATTTCAATAATTATTTTAACGAAAACACATTGTAGTTACAGAACTTTTAATTAGAATTCTTACACAAATCACGAATCCTTCACTGCGGAATCTCGTTTAACTCTGGTATAATTCAGAGTTAAACGAGATTCGTGATTTGTGTAAGAATTCTAATTAAAAGTTCTGTAACTACAAACTGTAATTATTCACAAATAACAACTGACAATATTTATATCACAGAGTAAGTTATCTTTTTGGGTATGTACATCGGGACGACAATTGACTGAAAAAAAAAAATATATATATATATATATATATTATATATATATATATATATCTATATATATTTATATATATATATATATATATATATATATATATATATATCCGCTCCAGTGATGCCAACTTCAAGTCATGACGACTCTCTTCTTAATAATAATCTTCAAATTGTATTTTGATTTCTCTGCATGTAAAACTAGTATCCAGCATATACTGTATTGCATATTAGCATCTTCATGTGAAAGCAGTCTCTGTTTCACGACACGGCTCTGAATAGCAATATGACGCGCACTTCACTTGTATTTTGATACACTTTTATGATATTTGAATCTATAAGGCACCTTACACAGTCAATAATACTGACAGTATTCTAAAATATTACGGTAGATCATGTACGGTGTAGTGTTGATGCATTGAACAGAATACTGATTTTTTTGGTTTAATCAAGTTATTTTATTCTGTTTGGCATACTAGCGCCACTTATTATCATTCTTAGGCCCAATTCACACATAAGCGGCGTCGGGCGCAGGCGCGGTGTAGGCGAGGCGCAGGCGCGACTTCGCACAGGCTATTGTGATGTCCATATGCAGTGAAGGGGTGGACATTGCACCTTATGTTTACATAGAGGCGGCGTGGAAGAGTTATGCCTTTCGCCTCTTCGCCTACCGTGTCTTAGGCGAAGAGGCGAAGACGCGGTGCCGGCGCCGCGAGAGGCACAACGCTTCAAGCCCCCTCTATATAAACATGTGGTGCAATGCCCACTTAGGTGACTAGGCGCGGGCATTTGCCTTGTGCCTCTTGCCTCGCCGGAACAGCGTCTTCGCCTCTTCGCCTAAAACACGGTAGGCGAAGAGGCGATACTCTTCCACGCCACCTCTATGTAAACATAAGGTGCAATGTCCACCCTTCACTGTATATGGACATCACAATCGCTTGTGGGACGTTACGCCTGCGCCTCGCCTACACCGCGCCTGCGCCTCGCCTACACCGCGCCTCGCCTACACCGCGCCTGCGCCTCGCCTACACCGCGCCTGCGCCCGAATTGGGCCTACTTGATTTCGGCCCTTACCCCCCTCCCCCCTCTTAAACTGACGGTTTGTCATTACAATGACACGGTCCAATTCACTCGGGAAACTAATAGACATCTGTTACTACATGTAGTCATTTCAGTTTTAATACGTCTACAGGAATGTAGAGGGCAACATGTGACGGGTACATTTCGCCTATGCGCATCACGTGATCATTAAACACCTACCTTAATCCAGATAATTGATTGATTGATAAATATTGACAGTACTAGGAATGAGTATTATTGATATTGTGCCTTTTAAAACTTTTTCAATGCAAGTGATGTTTAAAATTGCAGTACACCCATCTGTAAATCACACACAGTTTTTGATATTGAAATCTTCCAATACAACAAAACTAATCTTCTTCTTTTGGTGCCCTCTCCTTACAGAAGGTTGACGACCATCATGTGGTACTGTCCTTTATTTTACGCGCACCGAATCGGTGTAGCTACTTCGCGAGTGTTAAGCCTGAGGTTGCTAATATAAGAGGTAATTCTGTGTATCCTACTAAAACTTACGTTATATCATCTGGTGGTTCATCTTCCATTTTCACAAGGTCAATTGTAGACTCCAGCTCAGCATGTAATACCTCCTCAGATTCTTGACAGGTGATTTTAAATTTATATGATTGGCGAGCGTCTTCCGAACACTGGTAACACACTACTTGTGGTCTGTTGTCATCAGCAAATACCTGTAAAAACAATTAACTAACTTGTAATTGATGGAAATTTGATGTAGCAGAATTTATATAGGCAGTAATTTTAAATTTAACAAGAAAATTAAGAAACATATACATATGCATATACATATGCATATACATATACATATACATATACATATACATATACATATACATATACATATACATATACATATACATATACATGTACATGTACATGTACATGTACATGTACATGTACATGTACATGTACATATACATATACATATACATATACATATACATATACATATACATATACATATACATATACATATACATATACATATACTAATACAAATACAAATACAAAAATATAAATATTTTCGTCGACAATTCCCCACGCGATTTACGTAAAGTCTATTAAACACCGATCACGTCGCTTGTTGCTGCGCTGTTGTTACTTTTTTGCTACAACCGCGCCCAATTGTGCGCAGGAAATCCGTTTTATTGAGATATCTTCTCTGTTAGTGGACCGATTTTGCTCAAATTTTCCCTGCATCGTCCCAGACAGTGTTCTCAGCAAATTTGGCCGAAATCTGATTCGCCGTTTTTTCCCGGAATTTTGTTCACAGATATACATACATACATACACACAGACATAGTAAAAAAAGAGTTTATTTCCACTATTTTTGGCATAAAACTTAAAACGAAAATTGAAATCTTTTTTTCAAAATTGTTACCAACAACAACAATACCTTCCTTCTAGTATAATATTTATATATATATATATATATATATATATATATATATATATATATATATACATATATATATATATATATATATATATATATATATATATACATATATATATATATATATATATATATATATATATACATACATATATATATATATATATATATATATATATGTATATCATATATATCATTTTCAAGGGTTTGACTCATCTAATTAAGATGATTAGTATAATTAATATAATTATACTTGATCAAACTAAATAAGAAATCTCAAAAGTATTGCAGAAATGGCCAAGACCTACTTATAGCTATTTTACAAACTCCAAAATCATAGTTTAGGTAAGATCTTCTTTGTGGACATCATCCTCTCTACAACTCTCTTGTACATCTAATTGTTGTGACATGTATACTTTATGCACAAAACAGATTTGATCTAAACTACGTTTTTGGAGATATATTATATGGTTTTTCCACTTATACCTGGCAAAAGGCCTGAACATCAATAGCCAGTTACAAATACAGTGAATACTAAGAAGTTGTCGGTAAAAAATTAACAAACCCAGGTGTATTTAAAACTGATTTCAATAGAATAATAAAACTTACTCTAATATCGCAGCATTTATACAGAATCTCGTACAATAAAACATCCTCCTCCCGTACTTTAACTGTATCACACAACGATATGCAGCCGCTGGACGGGTCTAAACACACCCTACATCGTGTGCCCGCACTCGGTTCGACTTTAACACTCATTTTGAACGAAGTCTCAGGAAACACAACTGATATATTGTCTATGACACAGCCTTGCTCCACGTTAAATTCAGTTAACAAGTATCTAATTTTAATGAGTTAACGTCAACAAATACAACCACACATATGACTGCGCTACTTGTTGCCAATTTCATGTTTATTATGAATTTTCATAACATACCCAAGATACAAATTTCAGTACTACTAGTGCTATCTAGCGGTCAATAGCCATATTTAGAATTATATGGCTATTGTCCGCTAGATAGCAGTAGTAGTACTGAAATTTGTATTAAAAACAATTAACGCCAGGCCAACATGGGCAAACGATATATTTATTACTTCCCGAAATGTGGTCTCAATAGATGGAGCTGATTTCATCGAAAGTAAAGGGTTTACACAAATTTCAACTTCTATATCGACCTATTTCATGCTACTGCAGGCATACTGGACTCTTCTCTGCTTTAGTGGTGGCAATTGCCACTACAGATGGACCTATAATTTGAGTTAGATTGGAGTACATTTCCAATGGTTCGGGATCTACTTTAAGGTTGGCGTTTTCAAATTTAGGCAACTTGTTATGCACATGTAATAATAGGCGAAATGCGTATAAGAAATACGCACCGTTTTCTTTAACTAGAACATACATTGAGTTACAAAAATACGTATACAAAAAAATAAGGTTGCACGTATTGCATAGTCTAGGTGAGAGTGTCCATTAATTAATTTTTGTTCACGATTACCGAGGGACTATGGACATTCTCACCTAGACTCCCTGCCTAGACTATGGAACGTGTAACGTTATTCTTTTGCATACGTATTTTTGCAACTCAATTTGTGTTCTAGTTAAAGAGAACGGTGCGTATTTCTTATACGCATTTTGCCTATGCTATTACATGTGTATCACAAGTTGCCTACATTTGAAAACGATAACCTTAATCATAAATATTTTACCTTTTTATATAGATATTGCCCCTGTAAGGGTATGCAACCCAAGTTATATGTTTACGGTTGAAAACAATAAATGTCGGAACGTCACTGTAAAACTGAATGTTGTTTCATTAACATGGCGCAGTCGGTAGTTGTTTCATTAACAGCCCCTGGGCAGGGTATAAGTATTAAATATCACACTGCTTTAACAATTTCTACTTGCTGTGCTTATCCATATGTGTGATTTTAATTACTAGATTTCATTCCAACAAGATATTTTAAAGATCATCCATGCGTCTATTAGAAACTTAAATTTTGATGTGTGTCAATAAGAGATAATAAAGATATATAAGTGCGAATCCACCTCTTAGCAAATCTACATATCTAGATTTCGATCTTATTAGATCTCAGCAGTGTAGCTCAGCATATCTCGAGTGGTTATATCATCCTCAATAGCTGAGCTACACTGATTCGATCTAATAAGATCGAAATCTAGATATGTAGATTGCTAAAAGGTGGATTCACACTTATATATCTTATACTTATATATCTTTTATATATATTATATTTTAACAAATTCACTTCTGTTCTTTCCATTGGTATAAACGACTTGTAAACTTTAAATTACAAAATTGGCTTTGTGCTGATATCTCAAGCACTCTGTTGGAATATTATTCCATAGAGGGCACTACCCGGTGATCCTGATGGCATGAGCATATTGACAGTTATTACCATATGGGTGTGCATTGCTAATTGATGTGGTGCCGCCAGATGGCGTTTATCTTTCCTCCTAGGGGGTTAGTTGTATAATTTTTCAAACATATATCAGTGCGAAGAGTGCCGCTCTATTTATCTAAATTTTAAAAATGTTCATATTAAATAAATACATTTAATTTATTTATGTACACAACTATTACTTTCATCAAATAAATGTTTTCATTATTAGTACTTTTATAACAATAAATAATTTTATTTGGTAGTTGGCAAACCACCGTCACCCACCAATAGTTAATTGTTATATTACTTTGAAGACACATGCCCCGCGACATGTGTCTTCAAACTAATAATCGTTTCGAACGACTCCCCACACGTCTGGCATTTCCACACCCTTTCACCAGCACTGTCCTTGTGCAGCATTTGATGTAGCTGCAAATGTTTTCTATATGTAAACATTGCGGGGCAGACATCGCAATAGCATAGTGCTTCGCGCGCATACAAACTTCTCTGCATGTGATGACAGTATATAAACATAGCTTTACATAAGACACAAACACCTTTGAATTGTTTATGGCTGTGCATGTGTTTATATAACGTAGCTTTTACTTTAAATGTTTTGGGACATATAGAGCATTTCATTTCAATATCTTCTTTGTGGATTTCATACATGTGGGATTGTAATACCTGAATATTAGTGCATGTGAATATACAGATTTCACACTTGTATTTTTGTACGTTGGGGTAAAATCCTGTATGCGACTCGTGTTTTTGTTTATGTTCTTTCAGTTCAGCAATACTGTTATAGTCTTTCCTACAAATTTTACAAGCGTATACGGTAATCATTCTGAAATATAGGATTTCTAAAGTATTTTCATTGTTGTGCTTTGGTTGATGTTCGATATATTCTATATGTTCGACCCAAAACATATTACATGTTTTACAACGATATAGCTTGGCTGTTTGTTCATTTTTTATATCATCTTTTTTTTCAATTGTTGTTTCATTTATCAAACCAGTTGATTCAAAGTATGTTTCACAATGTTTTTTCAACTCTAATATCGTTTGGCATACAAATTCACAATGGCTGCAGAAGATTTTCTGGGTCTCACCGTGCTCTGGCATGTTACTGTTAATAATTGCCACTATTTTTAATCTCTTGTTAACTAGCTTGCATCTCTTGGCTTCGTTTGTTGGTTTAATTACAATAACAACATCTTCATCAGTGTTTTTACATACTTCCTTTTGTTTTATTTGTAACGGTTGTATTTTAACAGGATTGCCGTAATTAATGTTCGTATCTTCATATTGTATATGTTCATCTATTACAGTTTCATCAGTTATAGTTTCTTGTCGTGTGGAAAGTTGCAGTGATTGAGGGCCTGGTTTAAATATCTGTATCTGATGAATTGCAGATAAGTCCATCAAATAAACTGGTGTTGTATTCACAAGAGTTGGCCTGGAAATAAAATCAATGTGTAAATAATAATCAATATATGTTGCTTCTTACACGAAAACTATAAATATTTTAACGGGTGCTTAAAATCAAACACATACCCAACAAGAAATAGTTATTATATTTATCGCAAACATAGTTTAGCAAACACTGAGAGCATGTTCATACTATAGTGCCTTTCGTTTATCGCTCTGGGCTGGTACGGGCTTATTGTTTTTGTTCTATTTGCCACTTCCGAAGCGCATAATTCAGCCTCGGCCCTTACAAGCCGCCGGTTGTAAGGGCCGAGGCGCACGACCGCTAGACCTGAGCGATACTGCACACCACGGGGGCGACTAATTAATTTTAAAATGCGTGTAGCAAGTAACAAATGAGCATATGAGAATGAAAGTGATTTAAGTCACATTTTAATTATTTTGTATTATTTAGTTTTAATAAATTAAATTGCCCGAATCGTGTTCAATTATTAGCACATTTAGCAAAAAAAATCAGTAGTAGAGGAATATATCATACTTTTATCCCATTCCCCCTGTCCAAAGAATTAGTACCTTGGCGTGGTGGGCAGGCTTAATCACATGTACGTTGAAATTTTTTATTAATATTATATAGATTTATTTGCTTTTTATACGTGTATCTACACAGGTCCAAATATGATTTATTTTGTATTATTTAGTTTTAATAAATTAAATTGCCTGAATCGTGCTTAATTATTAACACATTTTGCAAAAAAAAATCAGTAGTAGAGGAATATATCATACTTCTATCCCATTCACCCTGCCCGAAGAATTAGTACCTTGGCATGGTGGGCAGGCTTAATTAAATGTACATTGAATTTTTTTATTAATATTATATAGATTTATTTACTTTTTATACGTGTTGTATTTACACAGGTCAAAATATGATTTATTTTGAATTATTTAGTTTTAATAAATTAAATTGCCTGAATCGTGCTCAATTATTAGCACATTTAGCAAAAAAAATCAGTAGTAGAGGAATATATCATACTTCTATCCAATTCCCCCTGCCCGAAGAATTAGTACCTTGGCGTGGTGGGCAGGCTTAATTACATCTACATTGAATTTTTTTAATTAATATTAAATAGATTTATTTGATTTTTATACGTGTTGTATTTACACAGGTCCAAATATGAATTATTTTGTATTATTTAGTTTTAATAAATTAAATTACCTGAATCGTGCTTAATTATTAGCACATTTAACAAAATAATTCAGTAGTAGAGGATTAAAAAAGAATAAAATCGTGTCCATTACTTCAAAATAAATTTATTACAGTCAAATTATTTGAATAAACATAAACAAAACTCAATAATCACTTTTCCTTCAAATGATATTTAGCCATGTGCGTTCTCAAACTAACAGCCACCCGAAACGCACTGCCACAAACCTCACAAACATACCCCTTAACACCCGTATGCACCGACAAATGTGTCCGCAAATTACTCCCCCTATTAAAGCATTTCCCGCATGTCTCGCATTTAAACGTCTTCTCACCAGTATGTGTATTAACATGCCGTTTAAGCGAGTCCTTATTAGTGAAAGCTTTAGGGCAGATGGTGCACACAAATTTTTTTTCATGCATCTCATGTCTTCGCATGTGATGGTGCAAACCATACCGTGTGGTAAAGACGGCTTGACACAACTCACATACGCCGTTGTACTGTTTATGGACATGCATGTGGTTAACTAATGCCCTCCTGGATTTAAACGCTTTAGGGCATTTGGGGCATTTGAATGGCGTTATTGTAGGATCTTTGTGGATGCTATTTTTATGGATGTATAGCTGGGAGCTGCTTTTACAAGAGTACGCACATAACTCACATATGTAATTGATTGAGTTAGTATGGGATTGACTTGTATGTTTTTCTAAGGCTATGTTGTTTGTGAATGTACGCGGGCATTGTTTGCATTGTAGGGTATTGTTTGAGTGATTCTGTAGCTTGTGTTTATCCAAATCGGTTATACTGTCGTGTTCTTCATTACAAATCTCGCAGGAGTATGCTGTTTTCATTTTAAAATGTATGATTTCCATACATTTTTTGTCGTTATGAATTAACTTATGTTCTACATAAATGTGATGGTTCTTCCAAAATAGATTACAGATTCTACAGCGGTATATCATTGCAGTGTTTTTTGAGATTTTAGGCGGGTATATATCATCATCCGGGCTATCATATTCATCTGTTTCTTCATTTTTTAATTCATAATGTATTTTACAATGTTCCATGATTTGTAGTTTAGTTCTGCATACAAAATCGCACTGGTTACAAAAGATTTTGCGGAACTTTACACCATAACCTTTTAAATTTAGAGGTTGGGACTCGATTAATGTCTCATTATTTGTTTGAAGCTCCCCAACATGTTCAGATTTGATTCCTTTGCTTGTTGTACAATTAGCCAATTCGGTTGGAATATTTGGTAATCCTTCTTGTTGTGTTATAACAGGGTCGCTGTAATCACTTGTTGTCTCTTCATATTTAATTGCATTTAAATCAATTAAAGGTACGTTTTCCACAAACAATTCTTGTTTCAGATATGTCAGTGGAAAACCGACATCACTGTCTTTATCATCAGACTTTTCTATATAAACATTTAGGTTATCCATTTGTGGCTGATACATTTCCATCGCAGCAAAATGTGTACCGTCAACAGCTGGCCTGGAAATAAAACAATGTTGAATAGTTTGAACTTTCTGGAATATTTCGTATTTATGCTATTTCTATTCGCGATTCAAATGTGAACGGTTTTCGTTGAACTAGTGGACAAAAAGCTGATGTTCGTTATCAGCTGATTAGATACAAATTACACGATTTTGATCACTTGAACTGTAATGCGAGGTTGTTAATAAACTTTTAATAGATCGGTGAGGTTAACTCTATAACTGAACCTCGCCTTCTCGGTGTTGTTTATTAATAATTAAAAATCTGTGTATTATTGGAGATAATATGATGTAAATAGATGTAAATAAGCCTGCCCACCACGTCAAGGTACTAATTATTCGGAACAAGGGGAATGGGGAAGTATGACCATCTTTCATTCATCACTCCCACTCCCGCCGATTTAATTGCATCTTAATTAAATCGGGTTGTTTTAGATAATAGCTAGATTTATCTACAAGAACATTTAGAAAAATCTATGGCTATTGACGCAGTGCCTTTTTTCGATGCTGTTTATTAATAATTAGAAATTTGTATATTATTGGAGATAATATGAGGTAAATAGATGTGATAAAGCCTGCCCACCACGCCAATGTGGTAATTCTTCGGGCAAGGGGAATATTTTTTGGGGGAAACAATAAATCAGGTCTATAGCCATAGATTTTTCTAAATGTTCGTGTAGATAAATATAGCTATTATTTAAAACAGCCCGATTTAATTAAGATGCAATTAAATCGGCGGGAGTGGGAGTGATGATTGAACGATAGTCATACTTCTATGCCATTAACCCTGCCCGAAGAATTAGTACCTTGGCGTGGTGAGCAGGCTTAATCACATGTACATTGAAATTTTCACTTTTTATTAATATTATGTAGATTTATTTGCTTTTTATACGCGTTGTATTTACACGTCCAAATACTTTATTACAAAACTAAATATAATGTAAAACAAATGAGTAAAATACCGGTAAATAAATAGATTTTAGAAAACTAAACAATTGAGGACATATAAGTCTGCTAGAATATCTTGGAGAATAGTCTATTATTATTATTATATAACTAGACAAACGTAGCTATATTGTTACATATATGATGAGAAAATACATTATATGTGTAGAGATTACCCACCAATTTTCTGCCACCAGAAAGTACCCACTAGTTTAAATTTCCCATAAAGCTATTTTGCACCAAGCTTAGATAACCCGGGTTGAGCTTTTTTGAAGCCCCTATTATATACAAACTAGCTTTCTATCTAGAGAGAAGTTTAAAGATAACTAACATTGTAAATTAATGTAGTTACCGCCAGATGGCGCAAAACTTTCTCCCTAGAGAGAAAGTTGCATTACATTATTACACGTTTATTTGTGATATTAGCTGTATTCAAAATTATCTCTAGTAATTGCTCTATGGGTAGTATGAAATTGCTCTGCATAAATGAGTTACTTTATGTGGACAAGAAGTAGAAATCCAGTGGATTTAAGTCCGGCGATCTAGCAGGTTATAGAACATATATATAGGATTTAAAGAAAGTAATACATTTGTGTCCGTTTAAAGATTTGTTTATTAAATACAACATATGTTTTTGTCACAACACGGCCCAGATAATAATAATTATTATTATCATTAACTTGTTAATAATACATTAAACATATCGCACTGTAAGGCCCAATTCACACATAAGCGGCGTCGGGCACAGGCGCGGTGCAGGCGAGGCACAGGCGCGACGTCGCACATGCGATTGTAATGTCCATATGCAATGAAGGGATGGACATTGCACCTTATGTTTACGTAGAGGCGGCGTGGAAGAGTTATGCTATTCGCCTACCGTGTCTTAGGCGAAGACGCGGTGACGGCGCGGCGAGAAACACGAGGCAAATGTCCGCCCCTCGTCACCTAAATGGGCATTGCACCACATGTTTATATAGAGGGGAGTTAAAATGTCGTGCCTCTCGCAGCGCCGGTACCGCGTCCTTGCCTCTTCGCCTAAGACAAGGTAGGCGAAGAGGCGAAAGACATAACTCTTCCACGCCGCCTCTACGTAAACCTAAGGTGCAATGTTCACCCCTTCACTGCATATGAACATCACAATCGCCTGTGCAACGTCGCGCCTGAGCCTCGCCTGCACCGCGCCTGAGCCTCGCCTGCACCGCGCCTGCGCTCGACGCCGCTTATGTGTGAATTGGGCTTTAGGTGACGAGGCGCGGCCATTTGCCTCGTGCCTCTCGCCGCGCCGGCACCGCGTCTTCGCCTAAGATACGGTAGGCGAAGAGGTGAAACTCTTCCACGACGCCTCTATGTAAACATAAGGTGCAATGTCCACCCCTTCACTGCATATGGACATCACAATCGCCTGTGCGACGTCGTGCGGTTATACCGCGCCTGCGCCTCGCCTACACCGCGCCTGCGCCCGACGCCGCTTATGTGTGAATTGGGCCTAAGATGACAAGTGTCTCAAATTAATTTTCAGGTTTTGATTTTTCTTTTGATAATTCTTATGTGTATTTTAACGTTTCTTTAATAATTTTTTGCGTTTAGAATAACCCAAATTATTATTTAAAAAATTAAGCAACAATATACTCAATAATAAAACTACTTCAATTAAAAAAAAATGTTTTTAGTAGTTACAATATTTGTCATTACACAATGCGATATTTCAATATAAAAAAAAACTCTTAAACAATATCTTACAATAATCTACAACTCAAAATATCCTTTAGTCCATCACTTTTTATTCCCCATTATTCGCACTCTCCTGACTCTTATGATGCTTTGCGATATGCGTTCTTAAACTGACTGCCACCCTAAAAGAACTACCGCACGTCTCACACACATACTTTTTAACACCTGTATGCACCGACAAATGCGTATTGAAATTACCAAGTCTATTGAAAGTTTTGCCACATGTATCACACGTGAACAACCTCTCTTGCGTGTGGATGTTAAGATGTCTGGCGTAGGTTGTTTTTGTAAACAATCGGGTGGTGGAGCAAAATTTGCATTTAATATTTTTTGGCCGTATGTGTCTTTTCATGTGAGCTTGAAGGCCGTACCGTGATGTATACGTTTTTCCACACATTCCACAAACACTGCTGTACCTCGTGTGCGCACTTTCACGGTGTCGGCTTAATGAATTTCGCGATTTAAACTGTTTAGAACATTCCGGGCACTTATATGCTCGTACATCCGAATGTATATCCAAATGTAAGTTTAAACTGTTTAATTCATTAGTTTTATATCCACAAAACTCGCATATATAAAGCGCCATTTGGCTGTGCACACAAGTGGTGTGCTGTTCAAGACTCGTAGCGTTTTCAAATGCAAGAGGGCATTGGTCGCACTGGTGCGTATTGCCGTGTATTTCCAGCAGATGTTTGCCTAACTCTGATAAGTTTGGATGCTCTTCACTACAAACTGAACAAGTGTATATGGTGCATGTTTTAATACATATTAATTCATGAATATTATTAGTTTCGTTGTGAATGGTGAACATGTGTGCTGCATACTCTTTTTTAATTTTCCATAATATGCTACACAATCTACATCTATACATTATCTCTAACTTTGATACATTATCACTCTCTATTTCATCAGTTGGCTCTTTATTTGAATTATTTGGTTCGTCGGTATGTGTTTTATAATGTTCGTTCAATTGTTGTAGATGTCGGCATATAAAATCGCATTTGTTGCAGAAGATTTTTTGGTACTTCTCACTATAACCTAGAATGCTTGATTGCGGTATATAAGAATAATTTCTTTTTGGTTTATTTGGCTGCCCCTCATTCTCAATATTTATTCGTGTTGCTTCAGTATGAGCATTCGTTTGCTGCCCCTCATTCTCAAGTTTTATTCGTTTTACTTCAGTATCACCATTCGTTTCTACTTTGTTAGTAATTGCATTTGATACAATTGTTGGTTCATCCTTTTTAGTGGTCATAATTATATCAATAAGTTCGTTATTTTCATCTAACATTTTAGTAGTATCTTTATTTGTATCAACGACTTTAATAGTAGCTTTATTTCTACTTGTAGAAGCCTTGTTTGTATCAGTAGCTTTATTTGTTTCCAAATCTGTACTGGCTTGATTTGAATCTACAATTTTATTTGTATCAATACATGTAGTAGCCTTTGTAACTACATTCTTTTTAGCACTTAGAATTTTGTTAATAGCTTTATTTATTTGCAAAGCAATTCTAGTAGGTTTTTTTGTTACTACATTTATTTTTGCATCTTCAACTTTCTTTGTAGATATATTTGTATCAATACAATATGTAGTAGCTTTATTTGAGTCTATATTTTTTGTAGTAGCTTCATTTGTAACCAAAAATATATTAGTAGCTTCATTTGTATCAACTAAACTTACAGTAGGTTTATCTAACTGTGCAATTTGTCTAGCAGATCTATTTGAATTCAAAATTTTTTTTGAAGTTTTATTTGTGTATACATAATATGTAGTAGTTTTCTTTGTGTCTACATTTTTTGAAGTAGCTTTATTTGTATTCACACATTTATTAGTAGCTTTATTTGTATTCACAAATTTATTAGTAGCTTTATTTTTATTTCTATAAGTTCTGTGACTTACAGTAGCTTTATTTCTATAAATTCTGTGACTTACAGTAGCTTTATTTAACTCTGTGATTTGTCTAGAAACTTTATGTGTATTCATAAATCTTGTTTTATTAGTGCCTAGATAATTTTGAGTAGTTTTATTTGAGTCTGCAATTTCAGTGCTAGTTTTATTTGTATCCAAAAAAATGGTTATAGCTTTATCTGTATCGACATTGATGTTTCTTTTCATACTGGAATTATTTGTTGCATTATCACGTTCTTGTTTTGTTATAACATAATCCTCGATATCAAGCTTTATATCTGTATCAATATTGATATCATCATCTGTTTGTGCTGCAATATGTTTGTCAGAGTTTACTGGTACATCCTGGATTGGTTTGTGTTGACCCAATATACGTTCTTCAGTATCCGTAATGGCTTTTTTTATTATATCATTCATTTCAGTTTCATTTGAGATAGAATGTTGTAACGTACAAGTTCTGTGACTTACAGTAGCTTTATTTCTATAAGTTCTGTGACTTACAGTAGCTTTATTTAACTCTGTGATTTGTCTAGAAACTTTATGTGTATTCAAAAATCTTATATTATTAGCGCCTAGATAATTTTTAGTAGTTTTATTTGAGTCTCCAATTTCAGTGCTAGTTTTATTTGTATCCAAAAAAATGGTTATAGCTGTATCTGTATCGACATTGATGTTTCTTTTCTTACTGGAATTATTTGTTGCATTATCACGTTCTTGTTTTGTTATAACATAATCCTCGATATCAAGCTTTATATCTGTATCAATATTGATTTCATCATCTGTTTGTGCTGCAATATGTTTGTCAGAGTTTACTGGTACATCCTGGATTGGTTTGTGTTGATCCAATATACGCTCTTCAGTATCCGTAGTGGCTTTCTTTGTTATATCATTCATATCAGTTTCATTTGAGACAGAATGTTGTAACGTACAATTTTTTAATGGAATATCGTCATCACTATCCGTATCATCTGAACTGAAACCAAAATATTTCTCATTTCTCTGCATCTCTGTTGGGGATTTATTTCTATGCTCATCCCTCGTTGCTTTTACGATCTCATCGCTGGATGGCCTAAAAATAAAACCAATGTATAAGTATTTATAGCTTCTTTAAGCTGTGCTGTTATTTATACAATAGATATACATTGCTATTTTATTCTACGATTTAGCGAAGGAATTTCAATCACAGATTATGTACCCAATACTGGGTACTAGACAATACAATAAGCAGGAGAGCTATATTTGAACTGAGCAGGAGCCATTGCAACAAGTTGAGGTCTAGATCTTAAGCGGACGCGGTGGTCTAAGCCGATGGTCTGAAGCTACTGCGCTCACGTCGTCACCGTTTAGAGCCCATTATTAATATATTATAAGTAGTTTTTTAGAAATTAATTCTAAAGGAAGACAATAGGAGATCACCCGTTTCTTTAAACAAGAGAACGTGTCATGTGTAGTCTGTGAGGATCAGCCTGGACCCTAATGTTCTAAGTTGTACTAGTGTTGTATAATTACATATGTACCTTAGTTTATATAAAGATTACTTCATTTAATCCCGACGACTTAAAGCCCCAATTAGTCTGGTTTAATGAGTTTTTACTGTATATTCAAGAAAAGTACAGATATTAATTAATTTTTAATTGTCTAGTATCATATAAAATATTTTATGTTAAATATATACCATTCTAAACAATTTTGATATCACTGAAGATCCTGCTCGATGAATTAGTACCTTGTCGAGGTGAGCAGGCTTAATCACATTTACATTGAGAACGTCACGTTTTAAATGATTTAAATTGTACCATTTTTTCTAATGCCCAACTCCGTCTCATGGTGGACCACGTTTAATAGCATATAACGATGCATTTAAATATTTTAAAAAACTACTTGATAGACAGTTTTTTTAGAAATTAATTCTAAAGGAAGATAATAGGAGTTTCTTTAAACCAGTGAACGTGTCATGTGTTTTTAAGGTTATCCTGCTCGATGAATTAGTACCTTGCCGTGGTGAGCAGGCTTAATCACATTTACATTGAGAACGTCAACTGATTTAAATTGTAACTTTTTTTAAAATAATACTATCTGAACTGTTTAATACAATAAATTGCATAATCATACGTCTCATGCTGAGCATTGGGGAGCGAGTGTTCAAACCCCGTTGTGGACGAAATTTCGAGAATCACCCTCAACCTGATAGCTACAAAGATAGAAGTATTTGTTTTCAATTTTGAATATTGTAAATATAATATCTAACTCACGTAACTCATTTATTTTTAGGGTGCAGACACATTCTTAATGTAAATGTGAGACCAAAACTAATTCAGTTCCTTTCGATCAATTTAGTTACATTAGTATTTTTAATAAATATTACTGTTGGTACCCAAACTATGTGGTATGCCATTATAAACATGTTCATTAATTACTATTTCTATTAAATAATAGATCGAATGGAATAGGCTTTAATCTAAAGCTGAATTTTTTCCATAATGCACAAACTTCTTTTTTTATTAATCAAAATTTCAAACTCCGCCCGTTAATGATATCGTCGAATCAATTCGTGTCGTGAATCAACTCATGTCGCGAATGTACTCGTCCTGTGAATCAACTCGTGTCGTGAATCAACTCGTAGCGAATATACTCGTGCTGTAAATCAACTCGTGTCATCAAATGGGTCGTTATGTAAATCAACGCGTGTAACGAATCAACTCGTGTACGCGTGTGTTTTGCACCCTGCAGCGAATGCAGTACAATCCCACAACAGTCAAGCTGGACTCGCTGAAGGGGCAATGTAAGTAACAAACAACTCAATTATTTGATCACCCACTAATATACTGTTCTTTTTGTTACAGGTGTCTTTGTGTGTATCTCTTGTTCAATTAAAATAAACCAACAGTGCCGTCTTAAGTAGTCCGTGTTTTTAATAAATCACGTTAGGGAAAGTATCTCGCGAGTGTTAGCCATTGTTATTAAGTTAGGTCGGTAGTGTTTTTCATTTACTAAACTCAGTGCTTTACATGGACTGGAGATGGAATGGTGGAGCACCGCGCAAGTAAATTGAAGACATCAACGGGTGTATTTCCTAACGTGAATTAAGCCCGCAACAAGTAGTAAGTGCTTTTTGAATTAATTTGTAATTAAGTTGCACTTGTTTATAAAGGAAATAATAAAAGAAACGTAACTCTTTATTAAAAATATATTATTAAAACAAACGTACTACGCCATTTTATTCTCACAATAAAAATTACTTATACTTTGGATGCTTTGTAGCCAAATGCCTTCTTAAACTATTGATATTATTAAACTGTGCACAGCAAATACAGCAAATGTTCGAATCAGCATGTTTCTCCGTATGCTGCAACAATTTAATTTGCTTAAAGTATTTCCTACATGTCTCGCACTGCAAAACCTTGTTGGTGTGTGTATGCTTGGGCATATGTTCTTTAAGAAGTTGATTGGTTGCAAACGATTTCGGACAAAAAACGCATTTAAAACATGTTTCGCGTCGCATACTACTGTAGCTGTTTACATCATTATGGCTAAACTGTATGTGATTTGTAAAATCCTTTTTGCTAATACAATTAAAATTACAAGTTTCGCATGAAAAGGGTACAACTGATATTATCATGTTGTCATTTAAATATATCACGGGGCAATCCTCACACTGGCAACTGTTGGGATGTTTATATACTTTATGTATACAAAAATCTTGAATTGTTTCACATATTGCATCACATAATAAACATGTGTATGTACTAATTGCAGCAACATGTATAATTCCGCTATCCAAATGTGATGTATGTTCTTCATATTCCTCTTTGTTGCGGCATATTTGGCCACACGATTTACACCAGTATATTTCTGTGTGACGATGGTTTTTATGAAAGTGTTGTGTTAGTTTATGTTCCACTAATTTTTCTTGAGTTGTAAGCTTTAGATCGCAGTGTTGGCACTCGTGTTTTATATCATTCGTTTCTAAATGCGTGTTGTAATGTTTTGCTATTGAAATTTGTAAAGGGCTTTCAAATCCACAGGTGTTGCATATGTATGTAATAGCCTTTCTACCGGTACATACGTCTTCGGTTATGTGAAGTGTCGATTGTCTCCAAGGCCTTACCATAAAATCGTCATCCGATGACATTTGATCGGAACCCAGAAATAATCTGGTCTCGAGGATTCCTTTCATTTCTTTAATTGTTGTGCTGGAGCCTGCGATTTCAATGTTATTATCTTCGTTAGTCAGTTGATACTTTGCGTCCTGGCTTTCATTAATCACCACTAGTGATGTACTTGGGCTATTAATTTCTTTGTAATCGTAATTGGTGTTCATATGGTCATCTTCTGTTATAATTTGTGTATCCTCAATTTCAAGTTTTATATCAATATCAGAATGACACCAACTATAGCTACCAGTGTTTGCTGTCGTCTCGTTGTCTGTAACACTTGGTTTACGACTGATTTTATAAGACTCGACCATTAGATTTCGAGTTTCGTCAATATCACTGTTCTCAATTAACTTTGATTTAGAGTTAATTTGAAAGGGCTTGCTATTTTTTCTTTTATTCTGACTAGTTGTAACAGGCTTCTTCATTATAATACAAGTTTCATCAATACCATTTTCATCAGTTGTACTAAAGTGTACCAGTTCCGGTACTGGTCTATCTATTGCATCAAGTAATCTGTTTGCATGGGCCCCATATGCCATGGGGTGTGCATCAAGAGCTGGCCTGGAAATAAAATGATGAGATTATTAGATTTCGGTTAGGTTAGGGCAGACATAGCCTAAACCTTCGCCAATTTCTCAATGTATGAACGAATTATTATTACATCAAGAAACAACTTTATAAATAAATACATCTATTTACTGCCAGTATAAAATAGAATTAACAAATTCTTACATAGAATATTACAAAATGAGACAAGTAAAAGCAATAGTATTTTATACTGCTCTTGCATACTAGCAACACTACAGGAGATTTAAATTTGCCGCTAATTCCCCACCCAATCGTGTCGCGCTGCCAAATCCGATCTGCCCTGATCACAATAATATTTAAATTTACCGCCAAATATCTCTGCCACATCACAGTTCGATGACGACACATGATTTCCTTTCAACATGCGATGCGGTGTGTTATTGACCTATAAAACTACCGATGGGGGCGCCACTGCGCGGGCCCGATATGATACAAAGGTTTTGGCGCCAAGTTTTCGTTATTGAATCATTTAAATTTCGCTCTCATGAGAGCGAAGCTGTCATTGATGCAGTTGGCAATGATTAGACAAATTGAAAACGTCAAGGTGACAGAAATTACAAAAACAAATGTCAAACACTCTGAATAGCGCTTGTGATTGGAGCTTTGATAACACCTGTTGTTTAATTATTCAGTGTTTCCAATAGAAAGAATCTAAAGCAACTACATTCCCTAGATAATGTATTTATTGTTGCTAAACAACGAATACTAATGGGTTGATGAATACGGGAATAAAAGATATGTATTTTCACTAAAAACTCATTTATTATTATTGAATAATCTACAAAGTTATATAATAAGCAACTGAATTAACATAAACAAATTCGAACCATTTTATTTTGTATGATGCTTAGCAATATGATTCCTCAAACTAACAGCAACGCGAAACGCACTGCCACACACCTCACAAATATATTTCTTTTCGCCCGTATGCACTGACAAGTGTACTTTATAATTATATCCATCATTAAACGACTTCCCACACGTCTGGCACTCGTAACTCCTCGCACCAGTATGAATGTTCATATGGTTCCTCAAAGACTCCCGAGTTTTCAAAACACTTCCACAAATATCACATTTATACTCCGTCTTATCAGCATGCCGTTGCATATGATTCGATAAGCCATAGTAGCTAGTAAATGTAGCTCCACACAGTTTACACACATCAAAACACTGCTGGTGCCTGAGCTCGTGCTTTCTCAGCATCATTTTCGTCTGTAATATTTTGGGGCATATCGAGCATTGCCAGCTGCCACGGCTCGGCTTGTTGTGTTGCAGCATATGCACCTTTTTACGTAGATCGGAGCCTGTATAGCCGCATATATCACACACAAACCCTTTAAGATGAATCTTAGTATTCCGTTCGGTTTTAAAGACTTCCGAACAATCAGAGCAGTTACACGTGTCGGGGTGTTTATCTAATTTATGTGTGGTGAAATCGTGGAAGGTTTCGCAAATTGCTGGGCACAGTGGGCAGCGGTAGGTGGTGATTCTTAAGGCGAATATTGTTTCTGCTTCTGGGTGCGTTGAATGTTCTTTGAAGTCTTCTTTGTAGCGGCATACTATGTTACATGTTTTACACCAGTATATTGCTATACTTCGGTTGGATTTCGGGTAGTGTTGCTTCGTTTTGTGGTCCAGGAGTTCTTCCATTTCTGAATATTGCTGGTTGCAGTGTTGGCATTCGTACGCTTCGGAGTTATTTATTTGTGAATGCGTGATGTAATGTTGTGCCATTGTAATTTTTAACGGACTTTCAAATCCACACTTAATGCACATGAAATCTACAGATCTTTTAGCCTGACATGTTTGTCCAGTATGACGGATCTGGGATAATTTCTTTTTTTTAGTAACCTTTTTACGGGGAACCTTTTTGTTAGTAACCTTTTCAGGTGTGGTCTTTTCATGAGTAACAGTTTCACGAATAACAGTTTCATGCGTAATATTTTTACGGGTAACATTTGTTATGGATCTAGTACTTCTTCGACGTGTAATGTTTTCATAAGGAACCTTTTCATCAGTAAACTTTTTAAGATTAGCCTTTTCATGTGTAACCTTTTCAGTACTAGCCTTTTTATGCGTAACCTTTTCATGAGTAACCGTTTCATGTGTATCATTTTCATGGCTAACATTTTTATGAGTTACCTTTATAGAAGTAATTTTTCCATGAGTAACATTTTCATAAGACACCTGGTCATCAGTAACCTTTCCAGGAATAGGCTTCTCATGTTTTTCAGCAGTAACCTTTTCAGGTATAACATTATCATCGTTAACATTTTCATGAGTAACGTTTACATAAGGAATCTTCTCAGGAATAGCCTTTTCATGTTTGACCTTTTGAGGAGTACCTTTTTCATGAGTAACATTATCATGAGTAACATTATCATGAGTAACATTATCATGAATAACCTTACCATCACTAACATTTTCAGAAATAGCCTTCTCATGTGTAACCTTTTTAACAGTAGCCTTTTCATGTATAACCTTTGTTGGGATAACTTTTTTATAGTTAACCTTTTTAAGATTAACATTTTTAGGAGTAACCTTTTTATATGTTTTTTGAAGACCTATATTTGGATTTGCATTTGAATTCATTTTTACTGGTACATATGTACTGTAACTAGAGCTCTCACGTATTTCGTCATCACACTGTATATTCATAATTGTATCCATTTTAGGTTTAGTGATAAACACATTCTGCCCAATGGGACCATCATCAACTCCAATATCCGAAATTAAATCACATGTATTGTAATTATAACCTATCATGTTTATATTTTGCAAGGTATTTATAGCCACCAATGTGTCTTCTTTACTTATATTTTGAGTAATATAATTCTGTTCGCCTTCGTGTACATGCTCTCTCATTTCATTCTCAAACCGAAAACACGATATTTTTGGTTTTGGCTGAATTAAAACAGAGGTGTTATTAGTCGATTGTTCCATTATAATTCGACTTTCATCAATATTACGTTTAGAAATTAATTTTGCTTTCTTTTTAACTGGACCGTAAGTTGCTCCCCGACTAATTTTAGTAGACTCATCCATTATACTTCGAGTTTTATCAATATCAATTGTTGACATTAATTGTGGTGTTATTTTAGCTGGACCGTAGGTTTCTTCATGGCTAATTTTAGTAGACGTATCCACTGCATTTCGAGTTGTATCGATATCAATTTTTGACATTAATTGTGGTCTTATTTTAGCTGGAACGTAGGTTTCTTCCTGACTAATTTTAGCAGACATATCCACTGTATTTCGAATTTTATCAATATCAGTTTTTGACATTAATTGTGGTTTTATTTTAGCTGAACCGTAGGTTTCTTCTTCACTAATTTTAGTAGACACATCCACTGCATTTCGAATTTTATCAATATCAATTTTTGACATTAATTGTGGTGTTATTTTAGCTGGAACGTAGGTTTCTTCCTGACTAATTTTAGCAGACACATCCACTGAATTTCGAGTTTTTTCGATATCAATTTTTGTCATTAATTGTGGTGTTATTTTAGCTGGACTGTAGGCTTCTTCATGACTAATTTTAGCAGACGCATCCACTGCATTTCTAATTTGATCAATATCAATTATCGAAATTATTTTTCCTTTTAATTTAACTGGAACTTGGGTTGTTTCCCTACTAATTTTAGCAGACATATCCATTTTACTTCGAGTTTCATTCATATCAAATGTCGAAATTGGTTTTGGTTTGAGCTTAGTTGCAACATATGTTTTAATATTAGCTTTCTGGAAGATTTTAAGAGACTCTTTTAGAACAGTTTTAGTTTCGTTAATGTAACTAAACTGTGGTTTCGGTTTTCTTACATCCTTTTTTACGTTCTCAATGATTTTAATAGGCTCCTCCTTTATAATTTGAGTTTCCTCTATATCAATTTTTGAAATGAAATTATTATCTGGTGTACCATAATATAGTAGGTCAGGTACTGGTGTGTTTATTGGATCAACTAATGTGTCTTTTTGAGCCCAATTCGCCTCGGGTACTGCAGCAAGAGCTGGTCTGGAAATAAAATTATGAGGTTGTTAAATTTCGGTCAGACGATTGAAAGGGGGAGACATTTTTTTTGTTCTTAGAGCTTGAACCTCAAAAAATATTATTATATTAAATTTAATATTTAATTAGCCTCACGGCTGATAGCCCTATAAAGACGAATGTTTTTTTTATCCATCGAGATTTTTCATAAATAAATAAAAAAATTACTAAAGTTAACTAAATGAAGAGGATAGATAAATATATAAATATATAATAATATATATATATATATATATATATATATATATATATATATATATATATATATTCCTATTACCTTTCGGTGTAGGCTATTTATGTTCATATTATTCTATATTCAGGATATTCTATCCTCTTCATTTAGTTAACTTTAGTAATTTTTTAATTTATTTATGAAAAAATCTCGATGGATACAAAAAACATCCGTCTTTATAGGGCTATCAGCCGTGAGGCTTTTCCGCCGGTCAAGGGACAGACAAGCTCAGACAAGTTTAATCAAACGATATTTATCTTAACTTCAAAGAAAAACCTCTGAAAACTGTAAAAGGTTATTCGCGAAAATTCGCAGTGCTCAGTACGAGATGGACACCTCTAACCTCTCGGCCACTGAGCTGGATCTTAATGGATATTTTTCAAACTTTGCTAGTGCATCAACAAGTCACCGTCTTGTTGATGCACTAGCAAAGTTTGTCTATTAAAGTCATAATCAAAAATTACGGTGTTGCTAGTTATCATGTTATTTAATGCCAAAGTCAATGTTGCATAAAATTACGATTTTTTATGTTTTAACCACAAATTTGTAAATATTTCGAAAATCCCTCGATGGATATTTTTCAAACTTTGCTAAACAAGATGTTTACCTATGTATTGAAGTCATATTCAAAAATTACGGTGTTCCTAGTTTTCATGTTATTTAATGCCAAAGTCAGTATAACATAAAATTACGATTTTGCATGTTTTGGCCAGAATTTTGCAAATATTTCGAAAATCCCTCGATGGATATTTTTCAAACTTTGATAATGCATCATCCAAATGTTTATCTGTCTATTAAAGTCATAATCAAAAATTACGATGTTGCTAGTTGTCATGTTATTTAATACCAAAGTCAGTATTTCAGAAAATTACGACTTTGTATGTTTTAACCACAAATTTGCAAATATTTCGAAAATTCCTCGATGGATATTTTTCAAACTTTGCTAATGCATCAACAAGATGTTTATGTGTCTATTGAAGTCATAAACAAAAATTACGGTGTTGCTAGTTTTCATGTTATTTAATGTCAAAGTCAGTATTTCATAAAATTACGACTTCAATATCTCAATATCTCATAAAATTACAACTTTGTATGTTTTGACCACAAATTTGCAAATATTTCGAAAATCCCTCGATGGATATTTTTCAAACTTTGCTAACGCATTTACAAGATGTTTATCTGTCTATTTAAATCATAATAAAAAATTACGGTGTTGCTTGTTTTCATGTTATTTAATGCCAAAGTCAGTATTTCATAAAATAACGATTTTGTATGTTTTAATCACAGATTGGTAAATATTTCGAAAATCCCTCAATGGATATTTTTCAAACTTTGCTAATAGATCAAGAAGATGTTTATCTGTCTATTGAAGTCATAATAAAAAATGACGGTGTTGCTAGTTTTCATGTTATTTAATTCCAAAGTTAATATTTCATAAAATTACGTTTGTGCATGTTTTAACCACAAATTTGCAAATATTTCGAAAATACCTTGATGGATATTTTTCAAACTTTGCTAATGCGTCAAGAAGATGTTTATCTGTCTATTAAAGTCATAATCAAAAATTACGGTGTCGCTAGTTTTCATGTTATTTAATGTCAAAGTCAGTATTTCATAAAATTACGACTTCAATATCTCAATATCTCATAAAATTACGACTTTGTATGTTTTGACCACAAATTTGCAAATATTTCGAAAATACCTCGATGAATATTTTTCAAACTTTGCTAACGCATTAACAAGATGTTTACCTATGTATTGAAGTCATAATCAAAAATTACGGTGTTCCTAGTTTTCATGTTATTTAATGCCAAAGTCAGTATATCATAAAATTACGATTTTGCATGTTTTGGCCAGAATTTTGCAAATATTTCGAAAATCCCTCGATGGATATTTTTCAAACTTTGCTAATAGATCAAGAAGATGTTTATCTGTCTATTGAAGTCATAATCAAAAATTACGGTGTTGCTAGTTTTCATGTTATTTAATGTCAAAGTCAGTATTTCATAAAATTACGACTTCAATATCTCAATATCTCATAAAATTACGACTTTGTATGTTTTGACCACAAATTTGCAAATATTTCGAAAATACCTCGATGGATATTTTTCAAACTTTGCTAACGCATTAACAAGATGTTTATTTGTCTATTGAAATCATAATCAAAAATTACGGTGTTGCTTGTTTTCATGTTATTTAATGCCAAAGTCAGTATTTCATAAAATAACGATTTTGTATGTTTTAATCACAGATTGGTAAATATTTCGAAAATCCCTCGATGGATATTTTTCAAACTTTGCTAATATATCAAGAAGATGTTTATCTGTCTATTGAAGTCATAATCAAAAATGACGGTGTTGCTAGTTTTCATGTTATTTAATTCCAAAGTTAATATTTCATAAAATTACGTTTTTGCATGTTTTAACCACAAATTTGCAAATATTTCGAAAATCCCTCGATGGATATTTTTCAAACTTTTCTAATGCGTCAAGAAGATGTTTATCTGTCTATTAAAGTCATAATCAAAAATTACGGTGTTGCTAGTTTTCATGTTATTTAATGTCAAATACAGTATTTCATAAAATTACGACTTTAATATCTCAATATCTCATAAAATTACGACTTTGTATGTTTTGACCACAAATTTGCAAATATTTCGAAAATACCTCGATGGATATTTTTCAAACTTTGCTAACCCATTAACAAGATGTTTATCTGTCTATTGAAATCATAATCAAAAATTACGGTGTTGCTAGTTTTCATGTTATTTAATGCCAAAGTCAGTATTTCATAAAATTACAATTTTGTATGTTTTCACCACAAATTTGCAAATATTTCGAAAATCCCTCCATGGAGATTTTTCAAACTTTGCTAACGCATTAACAATATGTTTATCTGTCTATTGAAATCATAATCAAAAATTACGGTGTTGCTAGTTTTCATGTTATTTAATGTCAAAGTCAGTATTTCATAAAATTACAATTTTGTATGTTTTCACCACAAATTTGCAAATATTTCGAAAATCCCTCGATGGATATTTTTCAAACTTTGCTAACGCATTAACAAGATGTTTATCTGTCTATTGAAATCATAATCAAAAATTACGGTGTTGCTAGTTTTCATGTTATTTAATGTCAAAGTCAGTATTTCATAAAATTACAATTTTGTATGTTTTCACCACAAATTTGCAAATATTTCGAAAATCCCTCCATGGAGATTTTTCAAACTTTGCTAACGCATTAACAATATGTTTATCTGTCTATTGAAATCATAATCAAAAATTACGGTGTTGCTAGTTTTCATGTTATTTAATGTCAAAGTCAGTATTTCATAAAATTACAATTTTGTATGTTTTCACCACAAATTTGCAAATATTTCGAAAATCCCTCGATGGATATTTTTCAAACTTTGCTAACGCATTAACAAGATGTTTATCTGTCTATTTAAATCATAATCAAAAATTACGGTGTTGCTAGTTTTCATGTTATTTAATGCCAAAGTCAGTATTTCATAAAATTACAATTTTGTATGTTTTCACCACAAATTTACAAATATTTCGAAAATCCCTCGATGGATATTTTTCAAACTTTGCTAACGCATTAACAAGATGTTTATCTGTCTATTTAAATCATAATCAAAAATTACGGTGTTGCTAGTTTTCATGTTATTTAATGCCAAAGTCAGTATATCATAAAATTACAATTTTGTATATTTTAACCACAAATTTGTAAATATTTCGAAAATCCCTCGATGGATTTTATTCAAATTTTTATCTGTCTATTAAAGTCATAATCAAAAATTACGGTGTTGCTGGTTTTCACGATATTTAATGCCAAAGTCAGCACTTTTTAAAAAGACGATTTTGCACGTATTATTTTTTTCATGATATTTATTGCTGAGGTCCATATTTCTTAACAAAAAAATGATTTTACAGGTTTCTGTCTAATAAAGATATAACACGGCCATCCCCTAAAAAAACTCCACATTGCATGGAAGTTCTAAACTATCTAAGAATATAGTGATTATCACTCTTTAGTGATCTCCAAATTTTTCAATCTTTTTTTCACTCATTCAAAACGTATAGCTCCGTCCAGGGACTTTTGAGAAGTCCTGTATATATTATTCTGCATGTACAGTGTGTTTCTACTTGAAAAAGCTGTCCTTTAAATGCTCTACAGATATTTTTAGTGATAGAACTATGGTTAGAATATAGATTGTATTAGTAATGTCACCAACTCAGATGTCTACAGTACTACAAAATATCTGGTGTGCGCACCACACTATTTTCCGAATATTTTAATTAATTTTTAATTAATTTATTGAGTGATTGATTTATTCATTTATTGATTTATTGATTTATTCATGTATCCATCTATTCATTTATTCATTTATTGATTTATTCATCTATTCATATATTCATTTATTCATCTATTCATTCATCTATTCATTTATGCATCTATTCATCTATTCATCTATTCATCTATTCATCTATTCATCTATTCATCTATTCATCTATTCATCCATTCATCTATACATTTATTCATTTATTCATTTAGTATAGACATCTACAGTTTAACAAAAACCAATTACAGATGTTATAATAACAAATAAAACGAAAAGAAAACATAACACAAATATATATATATATATATATATATATATATATATATAATGAACATTCAAATTATATATTTTTAATAGCACCTACCACAGAGGCGTTCGGCATATTAAAAATATCAATTAATAAATATTAAATAAAAAATTATGATATTTTTTGATTCGGATATTATTTCATTCTCACTCTCAATACTAATTGTTTACATTGTGTTGCTGTCCTGTAATTGGAGTTTATCTCTGTTGAGCTAATAAAACTTATTATTATTATTAATCCTCAATTTTTATTTTCATTCATTGTGAATTAATTTGTGCATAATTAATTAAATTTTAAACTATTTATAAAATAATTCCCCGCATGAGTTAGGGTTTATATACACAAAAATGAAATAAAAATCCGCATAGGTATATTGTTGATTATAAATATGATTGAAAGTCCGCAATCCTCACTTGTGAGGTTTTACACCACGCTTTTAAAATATAAATTCTATCTGAACGCATCAAATTATAACGCTACTAACAACTACACTGCCAACTGCACTACCCCTGCACTAACCTCTATGTGAATGAGGCTTTAGGGAGATCTGCCAATACTGCTCCCTGCTATAGTGTGATTGGCGAGTAGGGAGACAAAAAGTAGTAGTGGAAACTCATTGGAGTGGCCGTAGTACGCCTGTCTGTCTCCCTTACTGCTGTACTCGGCCGGCGTGAATAGGCGTGAACATATTTCGAGCTGATAGAAGTGGTGGGAATAAGAAAAGAAAGATTCAACCCGATTGGGCCTGTAAAATATTAGGCAGCTGCTGAATTAGCACCATATTATATTTGAAAACCGCAGTTGAAAGGCCCTCGCACCGACGACGAATCGTGCCAGTAGAAGGCGGAACATATTACCGCGCGCAAAATGATAGTGGGGAATATTTAAATCATACAATTGTGATAGAGAAAATATTTTAATGAAAATTTCAGTTTTTCAATCAAATCGGTGAGTGGAAAAACCATATAACTACAAAAACGTAGTTTATCCACAACAATTAGTTATACAAGAGAGTTGTAGAGAATTACATCCTCTAAAACTCTCTTATACATCTAATTGTTGTGGCATTAATACTTGTGTCGAACTCAGGCTCCCCAATGCTTAGTACGAGATGGACGATGTCTCTAACCACTCGGCCACTGAGCTGGGTCAATAAATTTATTATTATAAATATTAAAAACTATTACAAATTGTTTTAAAGCTGATACACCTGATTTTAAGAAAATAAACTCAATTTCTAATCTGTGGCATTGCGTAATCGGCTGTTTGTCCCTACTTTCCACTAAGTGGCAAAAAATATTTTATTTATTGGTATACAGTTTTCTGTCTTCAAGGATTCTGATAAGGATAGTTTTCCGTTGAATCTATTTATAGAAATATTTTATGGTTCTGTTGAAAATAGCGAGAAATTATAAAAAAAAATAGATTTAGATTGAACTCAATTTATTTCGTACCATACATATAATACACATACAATTCTAACAACGTATATTCTGTAATTACATACTCTTACACTTACCTTCCCATAACCCCCAGTCGACATATGCAATTTATACTGTTAATAACCGTCTTGCACCCCTCGTAATGGAATTCAATTACAATCTACATTTGTGCCTGCTAAGACTAGTTTCATCCGGATATACAACATCACACTTAGCGCATTTAAAACAGCCATGCGAGAACATATGTGTTCGCATATCTTCATCGTCATTAACGCTTATCCCGCATATCTTACAATCATTACAATCCGTAACACGCAGTATGTGTTTCGGCTTGTGCAAATTCAATTCCCGTTGCGATTTGAACTTAACAAAACAAATCGAGCAACACAATTTGTGCAACACTTTGGGCCTGTGCACCAGCAAGTGATTGGTGTAAAAATATTTGTTCGTTGTTTTGAAGCCGCACGGTTCGCACAAATACGCCGGTTTGTTGGGCACTTTTGTGCACGAATGCGAGTATATTTCCTCTGCGGTATCGAACGTCAAGTCACAACCGGTGCATTTCATCACGGTCTGATAGTGGTTCTTCATGTGCTCTTTGAGCATGAAATCCGTCCGAAACTTGCGGTCGCAAACGGAACACGTGCATTCGTGAGCGCTCATGTGCTGCGATAAATACTTGCGCGACATAAACGATTTCGGGCATTCGGAGCATTGAAAGAATTCAATTGAGTCTGAATCGGTTGCCACCGGTTTGCAGGGTAGTTTTTTCTCCATGAGTTGTGCTGATTGTTTATCATATAAGGCCGGACAGAGGCATGTGTCGTTGTGCATGAGTTGTGTATGGGCTACGAATTCGTCTTGGCTTTTACATGTTTCTCCGCACAGTCGACAGGAGTATATGGAAATTCTTGTTGCGCGGATGATGGTGGTCTCGGAGTGGTCCGAGTGGAGCGGGTGATCTTTTTTCGTGTACAGGACAGCGCAGAGTTTGCAATAGCATATTAGGACTGATTTGGTGGTGGATGCAAAGTGCTCTTCCTTTTTATGTTTCACCAGAGCATCCCCGCTGCTGTAGTTTGATAAACAGTGTTTACATCGGAGGATAGTACGTGTATGCATAGTTTGCTTTTCTATGTGCGAATTGTAGTGATTTAATATAATAAATTTTGAGGGTTTTTCGAAACCACATATGTTGCACATGTATAGACATGTTAGATTACCTATGCAAAGTCCTGTTGATATATGTTCTGTAGATATATCTCCTGTAGGTATATTTAATGTTTTATTTTTCTTGCGTTTTTTTGTTTGTTTTATCATCGTCGGCCCATAGCTCCTGCTTTGACGTATATCCTCATTACTGCTACCCTCCATTCCTTCAGAATCCATACGTGCCTTTTTATTTCTATTCAACCATTCAAGGTCATCCGGGATTACACCACCATGCACTACAGTATCTGTAATGTCTGCATCTTCCAATAAATCAGAACCCCACAACATTGCATCATCGGATAAAGAATATTCAGTCAAATCAGAATCTTCAACTTCTATAACTTCTGTAGACGATTTCAATGTATTAGTAGATGTTATATCCGAATGAAATGGTTGCTCAGTGTAGTCAAGATCACTCACAGAAGTACATACATCATTATTACTTTTTAACAACTCCTTGGTATTAATTAACTGTAATGTATTCGAGTTAATTAGTTTAATGTTCTTAATATCAGTTTCTTCTACATCAATTTTCGTATCAATGACTTCAGTGATAGAATCAACACTTTTTGTATACTCCATATCCATTAAATGAAAATCTGACTGTCGTTGTATGTCGCTATTGTCATCCGCTAAAGGATCTTCAATCTTAGTAATTACATCTTTTAACTTGCGTTTATTGGAACAAGCTTGTATTGTATGATCCTTATTAAGATTCATATCGAAATCTATAGGAGATAAATCAGTATTATGCGATACAGTTTCTTCAGGTATATTTATATCTTCAACTTTAATTCCAGATTTTATATCGATGAATTCAATAGATGTTGGTATTGTTTCTTCATAACCATTATCCACCTCATCCAAATCAATAATCGTATCAGAGTTTTTGATTTTCATCGAATCTCCTGGGTTAAAAGCTTCGATATTTGTACACTCAACTGGAGTATCATGTGGAGGCGTAACATGGATTGGCCTAGAAATAAAATCAAGATGTCAGCTAAAAGTTTATTCGCAGACACATTTACAAATTAATTACATCAATAACTAATCATCTCCTAGATGTGCAACCCTATGAAATTTAGTGATGTTGCAAAGGCAAGAAACCATAGATGGCTCTACAGGTCAACATAAGCAGTTTCCATTGAACTTTACACTAAATCGAGCACAAAAAATTACAAGTGAACGGTTACTCAAGTTTGCATGATATGTGGACGACTTGGAAGTTAAATATGTATGTCAGTGTTATTATAAACAACATATAACTGCTATTTTTAGCTCTAACTCTACTTCCATGAAACCATCAATACAATATGCAAGCGGCACACATAAGTGCCTTTCGTTTATCACTCTGGGCTGGTACGGGCTTATTGTTTCTTGTTCTATTTGCCGCTTCCGATGCGCATAATTCTACTTCGGCCCTTACAACCGGCGGCGCACGACCGCAAGACCTGAGCGATACTGCACGCCACGGGGGCGACTAGCAATGATAAACCATGCTAAACGAAAGCGCCTCAAATAAATATGTATAATACTTTTCCACACCACACGACACTTATTGCAAACAAATCACTCGTCATAATCTACTTGCAATTTGAATCGTCCTCCTAGTTCTAAAAATTAAATATCTAGTGTGGGCACATCTCACGACTATCCGAATCACATTGAGGTTTATCTCTGTGCTCCTTTTTTGCTGTAGTCTCGCGCAATTGTGCACAGCACATCGTTTTTATCGAGTTTCCTTCGCTACTAGTGAACAGATGTTGCTCAAATTTCACTGGATCATCCCAAATAGTAATCTCAGCTAATTGCCTATAATATGGACGCAATCTGTTGTGCCATTTTGCCGGAATTGTGTTCACAGACAGACAGACAGACAGACAGATAGATAGACAGACAGACAACAGATAGACAAACAGACAGACTAAAACAATACCTTCCTTATACATCAGAGATGTATTCTGAAAGTAAACAGTTGCTGATAAATGCTAAACATTTTTTTTTTTCATATAATTTGTATTGCATTTTATGGGAATAAAGACTGGAGATAGCGGAAAACATTCAACAAAAAATCAGGGAACGCACGTTTTCTGATGCTACTATTTACAAAAATATTTGTAGGTTCATTTGAAAATCACAAAAAATTATACCAAACAGATTTATATTTTACATAATTTATTTCGTACAATACAATTATTATTGTAACTACATACTTAAACACTTACGCCCGGTTTCTCTAACGAATCTTAAGCTCGTCTTATATAAAACCACGTCTTATATATAACCACGTCTTACATATAACCACGTCTTATATATAACCACGTGTTATATATAACCACGTGTTATATATAACCACGTGTTATATATAACCACGTCTTATATATAACCACGTCTTATATATAACCACGTCTTATATATAACAACGTCTTATATATAACCACGTCTTATATATAACCACGTCTTACATATAACCACGTCTTATATATAACCACGTCTTATATATTACCACGTCTTATATATTACCACGTCTTATATATATATATAACCACGTCTTATATATAACTACGTCTTACATATAACCACGTCTTATATATAACCACGTCTTATATATAACCACGTCTTATATATAACAACGTCTTATATATAAACACGTCTTATATATAACCACGTCTTACATATAACCACGTCTTATATATAACCACGTCTTATATATAACCACGTCTTATATATAACCACGTCTTATATATAACCACGTCTTATATATAACCACGTCTTATATATATCCACGGCTTATATATAACCACGTCTTAAATATGTTTTTTGTTTCACCAAACATATGTAGATCTTACTTTGCCTTACAATGTAAGACCGTCTTATCGTTTTACGATCCGATTTTTGTTTGGTGCAACGCTTTAACGTCTTAAACTATTTATGAGTCGTTAGAGAAACCGGACGTTATTTTCTCACAAGGCGACATATTCACTCTATACTCTTTATTATTGTTAAAACCCTCCAACAAATCAATTTTGCTGCAATTCAACGCAAATCCACATTTGTGCCTCCTCCTAAGCCCGCTAGGATCCAGAAAAACAGCATTACACTTGTTGCATTTATAACAATCATGCGAGAACATGTGTTTTCGCATATCTTCCTCGCTATCAACTCTTATCCCGCACACCGTACAACACGTTCAGTTCGTAACATGAACATGCGCGTGCAAACTCAATGCCCGTTGCGATTTAAACGGTACAGAACATACCGAACAACACAATTTGGGCGGTGCACCCCTGTGCACTGACAAGTGATTTTCGTAAAAGAATTTATTCGTTGTTCGGAATCCGCACGGTTCGCACAAATACGACACTTTTTTACATGAATGGCTGTCCATTTCGTTTGCGGTATCAAACGTCAAGTCACAACCGGTGCATTTCTTCACAGCCTGATAGTGGGTTTTCATATGTTCCTTGAAATTCTTGTCTTTTCTAAATTTGCAGTCGCAAACCGAGCATATGATCTCATGCACATTTACGTGCAGAGTTAAGTGTTTTCGGGTCATAAAGGATTTTGGGCATTTGCTACATTGAAAGAATTCAATTGTATCTGAATCCTTTACTGTCGGTTTGCAGGGCTGTTTTCTAATTCGCTTGAGTTGTTGTGATTGCTGATTATGGATTGCCGGGTTATTAGAGCAGAGGCATATGGCGCGATGTACGAGTTGTTTGTGGGTTAAAAATTCGTCTTGGCTTTTATATGTTTCTCCACACAGCTGACAGGAGTATATGAAGATTCTTGTTGCGCGGATCATAGTGGTGTCGGAGTGGCTCGAGTGGAGGGTGTGATCTTTTTTCGTGTACACAATAGAGCAGAGTTTGCAAAAGCATATTAGGACTGATTTGGCGGTGGATGCAAAGTGCTTTTCCTTTTTATGTTCCACCAGAGCTTCCCCGGTGCTGTGGTACAAGGCACAGTGCTTACATCGGTATCGTGTACGTGCAAGCGTATCTTGTTTTCCTACATGCGCATTGTAGTGATTTAATATAATCAATTTTGATGGGTCCTCGTAACCACATATATTGCACATGTATAGACTTGTTTGGTTAGCGATACACATTCCTGTTGGTGTATGTCCTGTTTTGGTTTTCCTAGTATTTTTTGTTTGTTTTATCATCGTCGGACCGTAACTCCTGTTTTGACGTATCTCATTTCTACTACCATCCACTGATTCAGAATCAAGACGTACTTTTTTATTTGTATTCAACCACTCAAGCTCGCCTGGATTATCCAAAATTACATCACCATGAACTACAGTACCTGTATCTTCATAAGATTTCAATAAATCTGAACTGGACAACATTGCATCATCTAATAAAGAACATTCAACCATATCAGTAACGTCTGTAGACGATTGCAATGTATTAGTAGATGTTATAACCGAATCGAATACTTGCTCAATGCATTCAAGATCACTCACTGAAGTGCATACATCATTATTAATTATATTACGTTTTAATATCTTCTTGGTATTAATTAACTGTACTGTATTAGAGTCAATTAGTTTAAAAGAATTATCAATGTTATTAATTTTCGTTTCTTGTAAATCAATTTTCGTTTCTTCTAAATCAATTTTCGTTTCTTCTAAATTAATTTTCGTTTCTTCTAAATAAATTTTCGTTTCTTCTAAATCAATTTTCGTATCACTGATTTCAGTGATAGAATCAACACTTGTTTTGTACCCCAAATCCATTAAATGAAAACCGGATGACTCTCTTTGTATATTACTATTGTCATCCGCTAGAGGATCTTCAATCTTAGTAATTACATGTGTTAACTTGCGTTTATTGGAAGAAGCTTTTATTGTATGATCCTTATCAAGATTCATATCGAAATCAATGCAAGATAAATCATTATTATGCGATACAGGAATTATCTCTTCAACTTTAATCTCTGTTTTCATATCAATAAATTCAATAGTGGATTGTATTATTTCTTCATAGCCATCATTCATGCCAACCAAATCAATATTCGTATCTGTTTTCATCGTCTCTACTGAGTCAACAGCTTCGATATTTATACACTCATCCAGAGTATCATGTGGAGGAGTAAGATGGATTGGCCTAGAAATAAAATCAAGATGTCAACTAAAGGTTTATTCACAAACACATGTACAAATGAATTAATTCATTAATTAATCATTCCCTAGATGTGTAGCTCTATGAGGTTTTGCGTTAGCAAAAAAAACAGCCAACAGATGGCTCTGCATGTCAACTTGACCATTGCCAACTGTATCATTGAGAGCGAAACTGTCATTGATGCAGTTTGCAATAATTTGACCTATAGAATTACCGTAGAGGGCGCCACTGCGTCGGCCCAAAATAGTGTAAAGGTGACATATACTTTTGGCGCCAAGTTTTCGTTATTTCATTTAAATTTTCGTTGATTGTTTGTTGTAAGAGTATTGTTTTCTTATAGTATGGACTTAATATGTAAGAATCCACTACCATAAATTCTGATGGATTATTTACTTTATTGGTAATTCCTGCTGACACATTTTACATGTAATTTTATTCAATGGTCGTTTTACACTTTCTCGCAATAATATATTAATAATGAATTTGTACATATGGTGCCCAACGTGTTCGTCTCACATTTGGCTATACTGAGAATCTACAATTCTTGTCCAATATTATCTTTACTAATAGAAAAACATCAATTTTGATACAGCACTTTTTGCTAAATTATTGTCAATCTGCCTTATTTTAGGTTATTTTATGTATGGTTGCATACACATTTAACAGCCATACCAACATTCAGAATATATGCAGTGTTGCCATATTTAATTCTTTTATGTTCCGAGTGTTTGCTAGAATCGTGAGCATTGAAATTATATTTTTGGATTCAGTGCGAAATATAAATTAAATAATTCAAACAACATACGTATTAAATTCACTATTTATTTCATATATTTGTACAGATAAAAATTCAAGCGTTTTTATTACTACTATTAATAGCTTGTCGTTCGATATATAGTGTTCTGCAAAGTTAATACTTATAATAATAATAATATTGTCACAGATTCTCCATCCCAATCACATGTTTTCAACGGTCGCACGGTTTAACAATACCCCTCTTGTGTACATCAATCCAATGCGCATTACGATCGGACGCACAGGTGAAAACCTTATCACACATGCTACACTGACAAGCATTGGGATGATATTCCTGATTATGCCTATGCAAATCCTCTATACGCCTACACATTACGTCGCACAATTTACAACTGAAAAAAGTTATCCGTTTCAAACGTACAATAAAAACTCTCTCGCTGCATTTATCATTCAAGTCATTATTGTGTGATTTTGTGTTAATTATACCACAATCACTACACCGTTTTACTGCTACAGTTATAGTTTGGTTATGGTAGTGCTCTTCGGATTTGTGTTTGACTAAACTCGCGCCCTTATCGTAAACTGCACTGCAATACTCGCAAATGTAACTTTCTGCACAACCAGTTTTAACATGGGCTTGCGAATGGATTACAGTTTTTTGTTTCGAAGCATCCTCAAATCCGCACTGTAGGCACATATACTTAAAAGATTTATTCCCGAAACATTTCACTACACGACTATTAGAAACGTTATCGTTTTTATTGGTGCTATAGCTTAACGCATCCCTTATGCCTTTAGCTCTAATTAGGGCTTCGTATTTCTGGAGTTCCTTCGCTATTTCAAGGTTGCGTACGGCTACATGCTTTTCGGGATTTATATATGTTTCTTCGTGTTTATTAAGTTTCTTTACTAATTCAAGTTTGCGTGCGGCTGCCTGCTTTTCGGGATTCGTAAGTGTATCTTCGAATTTCTGGAAATTCTTCCCTGTTTCAAGGTTGTGTGCGGCTGCCTTCTTTTCGGGCCCCGTATTTGTATCGTCGTATTTCTTGAGTTTCTTCGCTGTTTGAAGGTTGCGTGTGGCTGCTTGCTTTTCGGGATTCGTAAGTGTATCTTCGTGTTTATGAAGTTTCTTCGTTAATTCAAGGTTGCGTACGGTTGCTTGCTTTTTGGGATTCGTAAGTGTATCTTCGTGTTTATGAAGTTTCTTCGCTATTTCAACGTTGCGTGAGACTGCTTGTTTTTCTGGATTCGTAAGTGTATCTTCGTATAACTGACGTTTCTTCGCGATTTCAAGGTTGCGTGAGGCTGCTTGCTTTTCGGGATTCGTAAGTGTATCTTCGTGTTTATTAAGTTTCTTCGTTAATTCAAGGTTGCGTACGGCTGCTTGCTTTTTGGGAGACGTAAGTGTATCTTCGTGTTTATGAAGTTTCTTCGTTAATTCAAGGTTGCGTACGGCTGCTTGCCTTTTGGGATTCGTAAGTGTATCTTCGTGTTTATGAAGTTTCTTCGCTATTTCAACGTTGCGTGAGACTGCTTGTTTTTCTGGATTCGTAAGTGTATCTTCGTATAACTGACGTTTCTTCGCGATTTCAAGGTTGCGTGTGGCTGCTTGCTTTTCGGGATTCGTAAGTGTATCTTCGTGTTTATTAAGTTTCTTCGTTAATTCAAGGTTGCGTACGGCTGCTTGCTTTTTGGGATTCGTAAGTGTATCTACGTGTTTATGAAGATTCTTCGCTATTTCAACGTTGCGTGAGACTGCTTGTTTTTCTGGATTCGTAAGTATATCTTCGTATATCTGACGTTTCTTCGCGATTTCAAGGTTGCGTGCGGCTGCTTGCTTTTCGGGATTCGTAAGTGTATCTTCGTGTTTATAAAGTTTCTTCGCTATTTCAAGGTTGCGTGAGGCTGCTTGCTTTTCGGGATTCGTAAGTGTATCTTCGTGTTTATTAAGTTTTTTCGTTAATTCAAGGTTGCGTACGGTTGCTTGCTTTTTGGGATTCGTAAGTGTATCTTCGTGTTTATGAAGTTTCTTCGCTATTTCAACGTTGCGTGCGGCTACTTGCCTTTCGGGATTCGTAAGCGTATCTTCGAATTTCTGGCGTTTCTTCGCTGTTTCAAGATTGTGTGCGGCTGCCTTCTTTTCGGACCCCGCATGTGTATCGTCATATTTCTGGAGATTCTTCGCTATTTCAAGGTTACATGCGGCTGCCTTCTCTTCGGGCCCCGTATGTGTATCGTCGTCGTAAATTGCATTCTGACTAGACGGTGGTGATTGGGGCGATGATGGCATTATGTTATCAGCGTCGCGGTCGTAATCGTAATCATAGTCTTTCTTTATTTGCATCACGGCCACGTCTGCGATATCTTTGAATTTTTTAGGCTCATTCTCTAATGCACCAGGGGATGGCCTAAAAATAAAAGCAGGTAACACAATTTTGCCGCGTTTTGCAATAACAAAGATGCAGTTGTTATAAATTATTATTATATATATATATATATATATATATATATGCATAATCGAACAACAAACGCAGTACTACAGACAATAATTTATATATTTGGAAGTATAGTAGATACTCTACATGTAAAAAATGTTACAGATTTATATGTTCTGCTTCCCGTGCATATTAGAAGCGAAACGAAAACTTGACGCCAGCCAGTGGTCTTCTGTTTGCATTTAAACCATCCATTAGTGTACTACTAAGTCACAAAAAAGTTTACAAACAATGTTTGCATTGTGTAAGTTTTGCAACGGGCTGTTATCTGTTAACGTGACAACTAATGTCAGTTTGTAAAGTAAATAAAATTTCAGATTTAATAAACACTCAAATAAGTATATATTATGTTATTGCAAATTATTTCTTTTACGTAAATGAATTCACTGGAGCAGAAGCCTCACGACTGATAGTCCTATAGACATAGAAGCTTTTTTTTGAATTCACTGAAAGTCCAAAGATGATAACACAGTAGCCTTTAACAAAAGTCGGGATCACACAAGTTTTTTTTTAATTCACTGTAAATCCAAAGTTGACAGCACAGTAACCTCTAACAAAAGTCTGAATCACACAACTGAAAATTTGGATTTATGTATATTTGGTCACATACAGTATGTACTACTTTTTATTGGGTTTAATAGTACTTCCTATAGAGATATCTAGTTAATTTTCATTGTTTCCGCTTGCTGACTTATTGGGTTTTAGTTGTACTTATCACAACTTTATATTTTGTTTTAATGTAGATAGTTCCATCCTGATTTTTAATTTTAAAGTGAAGGATGAAAAACGCACTGGGATAACAGTATTGTACATCTCGTGTTTTGAAATCCTTACTAGTGATAAAAATATACAGAGTTAAGAGTGAGAAAATAGCTACACAATGATTATAATAATATTTTATTGATATTCAAAACAAATCGTACAAAACAAATATACATTGTGCACAAACAAATGAAAAAACGTCAAGATAAAAACTCCAGATACAATTCCTCGATTGAGTATTCATTGTGTGTTAATAAAGTCTTTTTTTGTACTCATGTCCTAAGACAAGTCATTTCCCGCATTGATTTGGGTGCGGGAATAGTAATTTACATTATTAGTGCAGGAATGCAAGTTTCCCGAATGAGCGAATGAGTTTACAGCACGAGCCGAAGGCGAGTGCTGTATTAGGAGCGAATTCGGATAACGGCCTTATCACACGAATAAGGTATCTTATTTTTTGTACGAATAAATACTAAATATTTATTTAAAGTTATTTAAAGTTGTTGTGACAAATAGGTTATGTCACACTATCAATTATATAAAATATCTCATATTTATAAATACACATTTACATTGGTACCGAATTTTAAGTTGGTAACACTGGCTACTTCCCGCACTAGTGCGAAAGTTTATCGGAAAATCATTCATTTTACGAACCGGAATCGTATTTTTTACTTCGGCAAACGTTTCTTAAGCTAAAAAAGTGTAGCAAATTAATATTTAGTATATTTAGTATTTAAATATTATTAGATACCATACAAAAAGCGTTGTAAGTAACGTTTATTAACCAGTTTTGGGGTGGAATACATTTTTTCTGCTCGTATAACTTTGTCCACATTCGTACGAACATTTTATAGAAATATATTCCGTCTATAGATGATTCTAAAGAATTTTATATTAAAATCAATGGTATACAAACTTTGCACTAATAAATGACGTTGTTGTTGGCTCTAAAGCTTATTTTAAAATAATTGATGACCACAATTCGTAGTTGTACAATGTAGAAGATATTACGAAAGGAACATCAAAATAAAATACACACAAAAAAATAATTATAAAACCCTCGACATTCGAGTTAGATTCGACGACTTACCTTGCCTGTGATCTAGTGATGAATTCTGCAATCTGAGCGACAACTATTGATATCACATTATTCGACACTTTGAGCAGACAAAACACTAGCAGTGCGTAATCGTGTTCTTTCAGTTATAACGCATATGTACTGAAATTGGTTAACTGTACAAGCATACATTCATTATTTAGTAGCATAGCCTTAGTTTTTATTGGTTACATGATTTTTATTACATAATAATATCATTTTTAATTCCCATATAATCGCATATCGTTCTGTTCGATGTAAGTACCGGTTTGAACGCCACCATTTTGAGTAAGAGATCTGTTACAAGTTTGTTCTACGCTATTCTAAACTATTATAAACTGTTTTTAAACTGATAGAACTGAGGGTCTATTCTGTAAGTTCAGACTAGTCTGTTACCCATGACAACAAACTAAACAACTGTTGGTATGTCCCAAGCTCTACACACTAAGTTCAAACTGATCTGTTACCCATGGAAACCAAATAAACAACTGTTGGTATGTGTTGGTTTGCCCTATGCTTTGCGAACGCTAGTGTAATACTGTCTTAAATCAAATGCCACAAATTTCAAAAGTGATGTTAAGATAGTGAAATAGTTATCATCCTATCACTCTTGGCAATTTTTTGAAATTTGATATAAGGCAGTATTACACTAGCGTTCGCAAAGCATAGGGCAAACCAACACATACCAACAGTTGTTTATTTGGTAATATAAATTACTAATTAGATTTGTTTTAGTTTAATGAAAAAAATACCAACAGTTTATTTGGTAATATAAATTACTATTTAGATTTATTTTAGCTTAATGAAAAAAAAACGAGGTATTATGCGTTACTTATCTTATAGCCTATATTGATTGAAGTATGTGTATCATATTATTAACATAATTTTTATTTTTATTACTGATATACGATGAGTAGTGTATCGTTGTATGCAACCAACATAGCTATGTTACTATGGCTGATCGCAATAAAATTTGTTTTTAAATGCCTTTTGAAATAGTAGGCGAAAAAAAACAAACGAGACGTCCTCCGATTTACGCTCAACGAACAACATGAAATACCGCTATATATCTATAAATACCGGTAATTAAACAACGGGCAAAATACGCCAGGGATTCAGGTATTTGGTATACCGAGATCTCGTACCAAATAACGAGATCTCGGATTACAGAATACCGATATCTCGTTATTTGGTATCCCGGAATTCCGTTATTCATTATCCCGGGATTCCGTTATTCATTATCCCGGCTTTCCGTTATTCATATCCCGGCTTTCCGTTATTCCTTAACCCGGGAATCCGTTATTTATTATCCCGGGATTCCGCTATGCAGTATTCAAAGCTACCAGTATTCAGTATACCGGGATACCGGTTTTGCAATCTCCAATGGTATGAACAACATAAAAACTATATGATATCGATCAACTTTACGATACTATTGGATTGTTTATGCATTTTTAATGCTATGCGTTTTCGAAAACGACTGAAAATGTCTATCAAATCATTTTTTAATAATAATTATCATTATACCAATTGACTAGACCATAGGTTCTCAAAATGTGATACATGTACCACATGTAGCAAGGGGTATAAAACAAATTGCAAGAAATTATATAAGATATTTCTAGAATTTATTTTGTTTTTAAGCTTCAAAATAAAAAAAACTTCTATCTTTGTAGGGCTATCAGCCGTGAAGCTTTTTCGCCGGTCAATGAAGAAGCTCAGAGGAGTTTAATCACCCGGTATTTACCTTAACTTCACAGAAAACCTCTGAAAAACTGTGAAAGGTGATTCGCTCCCCGTTGGGGATCGAACTCCCAATACTCCCCAATACTCAGTACGAGACAGACGACACCTCTAACCACTCGGCTACTGAGCTGGTTGTTTTTGAGCTTCATTTTTTCAAAAATTTCAATTAAATCCAGCCCAACATTTGAAGTTAACAAGTTTAAACCCCCATATTTTCTTTCTCTCATATTCTTTGGCTTGTATTTAGTTTGAATTACAAAATATTATCATGGGGGTACAGAATTTTTAGCTAGTTTATTTAAATGGTACAACGTTTCTAAAGTTTGAAAACCCATGGACTAGAAACTTAGTAAAATAGTAGACATTTTAACAAAAATACTGATTTTATAATTTGCATACATAATATCAATCTCATACCACACAAATTTTATTTTCTATCCGAATTGACATTCAATATATGCGATTTACTACTACAATTTGTATATATTACTGTAAATCCTTTAATTTCCTCAATTCAGTCCTGTATGGTTGCGCTTTTGTAATAAATAAAAATCTACTCACTCATCAGGTTCAGCTTTCACTTCCACATCCATATCGAGGTCCAGGTCAATAGTATTCTCCAGTTCAGACTGCAGTATACCATCTGCCTTCTCACAGCTCGTTTTAAATTGGTAGCACTGCTCGGCTTGCTGTGCACACTTTGTACATAAAGACTGTGGTTTCTTATCATCTTTGCCAATCTGTAAAGAAACAAAACATGTGATAGAGGTAGAGATCTTAAGGTCGTTTTAGACAAGACAATTTCTAAGCTCAAAAGTCGTTCAAGAAATGAATTCATATATCCTCCTCCCATACAATTTGTTTTTCACAAATACAACTCATTATATTTTCCATTCGATCTACCATCCAACTCAATATTTCAAATAATTTGCTGTATAATACGAGACAATTTAGATTGTCTCGCATCTTAATAATTTGTCATCAAAACATCAACAAAACAAACTAATGAACATTTTAAAAAACAAACACAAGCGTTTAGTGAGGTTATGCTAGATCGAAATTACAAACAAGTGTTTAATCGTGTATGTTATTAAAAGACTCACCTCTACTGCACAGCACTTGACCAACACCTCTGACAACAACATATCTCCGTCTTGCAGTTTAATCGCGTCGTACAGGGACACAGTACCGATGCCCATTTGCAGGCAAACGCGGCACCGCTTGTTGACCGCGTTTCTATCCATTTTTGTTTAAAACTAAACGACCACGTTGAATAATCTCGCTGCGGCTGTCGAGAACTACGCCATTGTTTACGTTTGGCAGCCAACATTCTATTGGTGCATTTTGGGAGAGTATTGGGTTGCCTATACTTAAAGCCCGTAACTGTCCAAAATAATGCACCCCTTTTTAGCTACTTTTGTTTAATGTTCCTAGTCGCCCTGAATATTTCGTGTCCGACCAACTAGAAACGGAACTAAAATAGAACACGCTATGAACGCGAACCGTGGCATGGTGTATTGCTCGCAAGTTTTGAGGTGGTGAACCTTATATAAAGTCATCCCTGGTAGTTGGTAGAGTCCTGGTTTCCTAGGAATCGAACATAATTTTTACGTCACAAAAATAGTTTTTCTACTCATGTCTTAAGACAAGTAATTTCCCGCAATGATTTTGGTGAAGCAAATGCTATTATCCACACCCAAATCTAAAATACTATTTCCCGCGCTAGTACGAGAAGTGAGGTATGAGCTATGTTTTTGCATAGATGTATACTTGGTTGCCTAACATAGTTAGTCAAAACAACTTTAAATAAATATTATACAATAAGTGTTTATCGTATAAAACATAAGATAATGTATCTTACTCATGTGTATTAGCTCTTAATACAGCGTGTGAACTCAATCGCTCATCGGACAACTTGCCTTCCAACACTAATAATATAAATTACTATAATAGTGTATCAGTATATGCAACCAACATAACCAACATATGACTGATCACAATATTGTTTGTTTACAAATCATGGCTGGCTGATGTATGCTGAAATAGTTGGTGAAAAAACAAGCGACATGTCCTGTGATTTGCGTTCAGCGAGGAGAGGACGTTGCAGGGTGTGTTTACAGTTAGATGTGGAAGTTATTGCATTATGCCAAGTTGTTTGTGTGTTTGCTGAAGAGATTTCACTGGCACAGATATTGAGCAGTTGCTGTCTTGTTGAGGTAAATACATATAATTTTTAATTAAATACTGATAGTTATGTGAAGTTGTCAGTGCATTTGTTATCCTAGCTACTTGATTTGTCATAACACATTGCTATATAAGTTTGATATCGCAGCCTTACATTGGTTATTTTATTTATTTAAACGTAACCCTTTTTTATACTGTTAGTTTGTACTCAGATTAATAAATAAATTAGTCTAAGGGTGTGTATATAGAATATATACTAAATAAATAGGAAACCAAACCATGTTACCCAACTTTTAGGGTATTTCAGCAATAAAGCAATTGTATTTATTAAAAGTAGGGTCTGATTCTGTAAGTATTGGTATGTCGTCAGTTCTTCAATGTAATATCTCCACCTATCCATTCCTTTTAGTGTCCCATAAAATAGCTTTATGGTTTTTCCTCTTCTGTTGTTATATATGAACAAACAAATAATATTTAATTAAATAATAAAAAGCTCATGTAAATGTGATATCTCCACCTTTCCATTCCTTTTAGTGTTCCGTAAAATAATGTTTGGTTTTTCCTCTTCTGCCGTTATATATGAACAAACAAATAATATTTAATTAAACAATAAAAAGCTAAAGTAAATGTGATATATCCACCTTACCATTCCTTTTAGTGTTCTATAAAATAGTTTTTGGTTTTTACTCTTATGCCGTTATATATGAACAAACAAATAATATTTAATTAAACAATAAAAAGCTAATGTAAATGTGATATCTCCACCTTTCCATTCCTTTTAGTGTCTCATAAAATAGTTTTCGGTTCTTCCTCTTCTGTCGTTATATATGAACTTGTGAAAATTAAAGTGGTGTAAGTCACATTTGAATTATTTTGAAAAGCAGAAGATTTTGTGTTTGGTATTTATGTAAAATAACATACACGACTACATATTTATTTGTCAATAAAGTCTGTAACTGCGATTTACATAAATACCAAATACAAAATCTTTTCCTTTTCAAACTAATTCAAATGTGACCACTTTCATTCTTACAGGCTCATATCTTTCCCATTTGTCTTTTTTCCCTTAATCTTTGTTTAAAGTTCTTTGGCCCACAGTCTTTTTTGTCTGGTTGTTTGATATTTATGTTATTACACTGCTTTCTTTGGTTGCCTTTAGTAGTACTATTCCTTACTAGGTAGAAGGTAATTTCTGAGCTTGATTCAAACTTGGTGAGTACAGGAATCGGCAATTCCAAAGTACTCTAGATAGATCTACCCCTATTAATCTAGTTTTGGGACTCTTAGCCTACCCAGTCTATCTTGACAAACCTTTTCTTCTGACCTTGATGCTATAAAGGTCCTGTCTGTTTGGCTACTACTAGTGACCAGTACTCACATATGCTGACATCACACTAATATTACAGCCTGACGTCAGCATGTGTCACTAGTCACTAGTAGTAGCCAAATGGACAGGGCCAAGGGTTCTATTCATGATATATGATATGAAGATTACTGTAACAATATATGTATTGTTTTAAAGAAGATTTTTTTTCTTCTAGGTGTCTAGTGATGATCTAAAGCCACCAAATTTGTGCACTCATTGTGCAAAAAAAGCTGAGCAATCATTCAGATTTAGAAAGACATGTCAGAAAGCAGATATAATATTACAACAAGAATTAAATGTGGTTAACATCAAGAGTGAACATGTAGAACAAGAGGAGTAAGTAGAATTTTGCTATAGTTTTATCAGCAATCCTATGCCTACTAATTAAAACACCAATTAAATTATGAGTATAAAATTATAAAAAGTCCACCCTTGATTGGAATTGGAACCCACTAGTCCTACTCTTGTAATCCCAACACAAAAGAACGTTTTGGTCGTCTTCAAAAGATTGATTTGATTTTTATTATATCTTCTTTAAATGTCGTGCCTAATTGCCCAAGATTTGCCAATACCTGCATTCACTATTTGTTTGAATCTGTCTTGATCTGTGGTGGAGTGTAGCAGTTCTTCTGTCAATACAAGTACAATAGCTTTCTTCTCTAATGGAAGAATAGAATGCAAATGAGGTATTGGTTGCAAAAAGGTACAAGTATAATAGCTTTCTTCTCTAATGAAAGAATAGAATGCAAATGAGGTATTGGTTGCAAAAAGGTATCATTCATGGCTAAGAAACCTCAAACAATGGATGCGTCCTATTGTCTGAGGTTTTGTAGCCATGATTTGTGTTCACATATTTTTCTTAGGAAATAATTGTGGAGTAGTTTCCTATTTTCTTTCTGCAGTGCAGTACCACAGCAATTTGATACTGCTCTAATTTTGACTGTGATAGTCCAGATAATTTTTGTTGATGCAGATCATTTCCTTCTTGCCATATCATGGTACTGGTGGTCACTGCTGCCCCCTTCAGTGCTAGTTTTGGTCTACTCCGGGTTTTTTTCTTCTTCAGTACCCTGTACCCAGTACCCTCCATAAAATTGTGAATATTATCTATCCCCTATCTACCTCCCGAGGAGCTGCCCGATGGGGGTCTAGCAAAACACCACACGAGTATTTTTCCATACAGGTTGTCCCTAAAGTATGGAATAAATTCGATAAAACCTTTATTTTTGATTCTTGCAAAAATTGCTCAGTTTTTTAATTTTAAATTGCCAATTTTTAATGAAAGTGTCAATTTTTTCGACCATTTTTGAATGAGCAATGACGTCATCGACATTTTTTCCAAATACCATTAGTTGAAAATGTCGTATTCCTTCTTGGCATTGCAATTTCCATCTCACTGAGTATAGTGCATTATGTAGACATGTTTACAAACTGTATATATTTTTCAGACCAACCATCCTAGACTCATCCAGCCCAGATATTTATGAATATACAGATACTAGTAGCGATGCACTTGCTATAATAGAGGATGATGATTTACTTGATATAGAAGAAACAAAAATATTAATAGAAACAAATGATTTGCAACAACCTGCTCAGGTCGAACCACCTGCCTCGCTAGTCCAACCAACACCAGATATCCCAGAAATGAACCCACCTATTGAAAAAGTATGTAGCATTTGCAATTTCAAAACAACTGTACCTGTTGAATACCGAAATCACCTTAAAATCCACGTCGGGCTGCAATTACATCGACCAAGCTTTATGCGCAAAAACAAAATCTCCAACATGCGCGACCGACTGCGACGCCAACACAAACTAGCAACCACAATAAACACATACGCATGCACCCAATGCACGTTCAAATGCAACTCGCAGCTACGGCTCAACGAGCACCGCGAGACCAAACACAGTTTCGACTGTGAAAACTACTACAACGAAACGGACAAAACATACAACTGCAACCACTGTTCCTTCACAACCGACTCTAAACAACTGTTTGAAAACCACCATATCACCCTGCAAATTTGCAACAAGTGTTCGTTCACTTGCGAGTCCCGCAGCGAGTTTGAAACGCACTATAAAACGCATAACGGTTCGAAACTTACAATAGCTGAACGGACGTGTAAGATATGCGGTAAGGTGCTGCAGCGTCGAGCTGTAAATGATTTGAAACATATGAGAACGCACATGGGTATAAAAAGGAATTATTTTAAATGTCGATTTTGTGGGGTTGATTGTGGTACGTTTGCCAACCATCGGAAGCATCGCGAGGAGATGCATGCGGATCAAAAGAAGTATGAGTGTAATTTTTGTACTGCTAGATTTTTTTTGCGGGATACACTCGAAGGGCATAAAACGACTCACACGGGTGTGAGGAATCATATTTGTGATGTTTGCGGGAAGGGTTTTGCATACAAATCGAATTTTATTAATCACTCAACGGTACATGCTGATCCAACTATTAGGCCGTTTCGGTGTAAATTATGTGGGAATACTTTTAAGCTGCAGGTGCATCTCAATGCGCATATGCGGATGCATAGTGGTATTAAGTATCCGTGCGAGATTTGCGGGCAGATTTTAAACGCTAAGAAGAATTTGAATATGCATTTGAGACGAGTGCATCCGACTAGTGAAGCGACTAAGAACCATAAATGTGCGTTGTGTGAGCGCGCGTTTTGGGTGCCTGGCGAGTTGAAGAACCATATGCGAACGCATGCGGGTGAACGTAATTTTAAATGCACGATTTGTGGGAAGAATTATAGTAAGAGGGATGCGTTGAAAACGCACCAGAGTGTGCATACTGGGGAGAAGCCTTGGGTGTGTGAGAAGTGTGGACAGGCGTTCCGGTTGGCTGTTAGTTTGAGGTCGCATATAGCAAACCATCACAAGACGGATTGAATTTGAAATCAATTTCTGGATTGGAACTTGTAGTGGCATCTGCATTCATACGAAGACACACAATAGCCAACTATATCAGTTTCGATCTTCATAGAAAACCTCTGAACAACTTTGAAAGATGATGCGCGAAATTTCACCTGAAAATGGGTTTGAACTCTCGCTGCCTAATGCTCAGTACGAGACGGACTCTTCTTATCACTAGGCCTCTGTGCTTTGTGGTAATAGGTGTTTAGTTTTTAAAATTAATTTATATTGCGCCTGTATGAAATCGACTGCAATATAAATTGTTTTGATTATTTTGAGAAACTACACGCCAATCATATAGCACAGCGGCCATGATTGATATGATCAAAAGTGATGTGGAAATATCGAAGAGTGAAAATATGCAACATGTAAGAAAATACGATTATTTTTCAAATTCATATGATTTTAATCGCTTCCTATACAAATAAATTTATTTGTTAAAGCCTTGGTTTCCTAGAAAGCGGTCGCTCAAAAGCGGCCGCTTTTGACGTCATTTTGATTTCCTCTTGATTGGGCATCGCATAGGGCATAGAAGATTGTCTGTGTCCCTTGCAGTATCTTGCCATTTGTCCTTGTGTGCCACACTTCAGGCACAGGTTCCTTCGGTCCTCCCCATTGCATGCGTCACCGTCCAGCTAACAGTGGTTGCAGATCCCACTTATACAAACAACGCTAAATTTAAAATGCCCCTAATCTCTCCCACTTATAATATTTACAGCAATTTCCGGTCTCGCGCCCGCTTTATCGTATCGCCTTTATCGAAAATCTGGCTAATCAAGCACACATACGATTACCGTGGCCAAACAGTATTGTGAGCGAGCGAGAGGTCAGCCCTTCGCAACACGCCAATATTTGCGCTTGGATGCAAATCAGCCGCCGCACCATCCGAGATTCCCGGAACGCAACAAGTTGCAATACATACAGGTTGGTGCGCGCGCAACCCAATTCCAAAAATACACATTTCGCATCCGATAAATCATTACGCGCGTGCCGGCTAGGCGCAATAATCCGCGAAAATTGACATCCTAAAATAAGAACGCTCTTGACAATAGTTCAATGCCAGTGCGGCGAGAGCGGATACAAATAGCTACTGCACTTGTAATCGATTTGCAATAACAACAACGCACACTCGAGTTATTTAATAATTGGTATAAACTTGTATTGGCGCGCTCGTGTATCCAAGTGCCAAGCCTTTTTCCAGCATTATGCGCGTAAAAATGCACCGTGCGCGTTGTTCCGGATGTCGTTAGGGCTGCAAAGGCGCGTGTTTGGTTGTTAACTGTGCAAATTTCACTGTCAGATTGAAATAATGGAGGCGCCGTCCGGGAGCGACGCCGGCCCGTTTGTGAAGACGCCGGTGCCGATTTCCAAGTCCCCCAGCCGCTCACCGTCTATCCGCAACATGACACAGACTGTGATCGTCTCCCTACGCGAGACTGTGACGCATGACATAACCTACGGTAAGTGGCATTTGCTTAATTCTCGTTTCGGTAGGCGTGGGATGCTGTTTTGACCGCTTCCGGGAGGTTTATTATTGGGAGCATATCGATTCGCGCGCGCGCGACCTTGAAGGTCACAATCTTGACTATCCAATATTAACTGATTATCGCTATGTAGTATTTTGGTGTAGGGTTTGAGTTGGTGAGTTGATATTATTTGTCGATTATTGTCTATTTCCGGATATTGTTTGTTTTCCGGGTTTGATTAGGAATTGTGCGCAATGCGCCTGTGTGGTTGTTGACCTATGTTACGCATAGAAATACAGTTGTGAGTTAATTTGGTTGCCTAACTCAAATGTTAATATGAATATATTTACCGCACTTTTCTTGTTTTTGTAAGAAAAGTTGCATTTGTTGTACGATACCTTTTTCGTTATAATGAATAATTTCATTAATATTGTTTTTTTTTTATAAATTAATTAATATTCACACATTTTATAATTGAGCTCTTTGCGAAAACATGCGACGTAGTTTCCAAAAATTTAACACTCCAAATTTCAAATTTACATATTGACCTCTATCCGATGGCAAAGCGACACCTGGTGTCTAAACATTGAAGTCACGAAATGGTGTAAAATTCAAATTTTCATTGATTTTATATGCTGTTTCGGATTAGATTACAATTCACTCGATTAATGTTTCTTCACGTGTATAGTCTCGTCGTGTTTGTCTCACTTTCCGCTATAAAATTCTAGTTGGTTTCTGAATCTCGCTACTCGTTAAAAGCTGAAAATATTCAATTTTTCAATAAGGAAAACTTGGCGGCAAAAGTATATGTCACCTTTGCACCATTTCGGGCCTGCGCAGTGGCGCCCCCATCGGCAATTCTATAGGTCAATGGTTTCTGTAGAATCGATGACTATTCAATATTTTAAATAATTTGCTGTATTATACGAGATAATTTAGATTGTTTCGCATCTTGACTAAGTTTTGAGTCAAGAAATTGTCTTGTCTAAAATGACCTTTAAAGTTGAATGAGAGGCAATTTTGTCATCGGAGTGAGAGAGAGAAACAATCTTTATTTGATTATCAGCCGGTGGCCGCCTAAACCAATTTATTACTTTCTTACTACTTTTATTATTTATTTGTAATCACATCAATTGAAATTTGTAGAACACATCTCGATATCGAATTGGCGCTATCATTTTCTCAATCCAGTAATCCAGTAATGCTATAGTTATATACATATTCATTTGTTTAATCTATGAATGCTAAATTTATTTGTTTATTCTGATAATGCTATAATGCTCAAGTATTTTTTTTTGTAAGTCATATTAGTGAAATTCACATATATTGGTGGTTTCCTATGAGCATCGGACCTCCTCTGCTCAACTATTTAGTTTACAAAGTAAAAAAAGATTAATTTACAACCCAACCGATTCCTTGCATATATTTTCTAATTTGTATACGCGACGGCGTCGCTCCTTTATGGACTTGATGGGGCACCCCATTAAGGCGCCCCTTCCCGTCATTAGGGGCACCGGCGAATATAAAAATAGACGGGCCGCTCGAGAGACGAGACGAGCATCATTAAGCACTCGTTTTTGGTAATTTTACGCATTGCATTGCAGAGACAGGAATTAAACGGCTTATTGCTTTATGACCATGCCCATTATGATTTATAAAAATAAAATTAGACACATTCACAAAAATAGTTACCGGCTAGATTTTTTTTTGTATATAAAGGGTAATAATCATTAACTATTTTGTCAAATGGTATAATAACGATTTCAAAACGCCAACTAGTTTAGTAGTTATTATAATTTATTAATAGTATTTTACGGATGGGTTGTATAAAGGCGGGTTAATTCTAGCACGAGATTATATCAAATTCACTGTTGGGCGTTGTATAAACTATTGTTATATTTGGATTTCGTGGCTTTACAGTAACCCCTGTATATGTAACATTTTTCTCGAATATTACTAAAGATAATAATAATCATTATAACTATTTTTCCTTGTAAAAACATAAATATTCAAAATAGATTTTTCAAAATTTACTCATGTATATGTACATCTATTTTGAATACTCATTGTTAATTACATAACATTTCATCAACTATTTTTCAAGTTATAGATCATTCTTCGAGGATAGTATTATATGAAAGTTTAAAAAACCGTAAAAATCAATTTTCAAAATAAATTTTTAAAATTTTTCTTGTGTTTATATACATCTATTTTGAATATGCACTGTTAATTTCATAACATTTTATCAATTATTTTTCGAGTTATAGATCATTTTTCGAAAGTAGTAATATATGAAATTTAAAGAAACCGTAATAAAATAGATTTTTCAAAATAGATTTTTCAAAATATACTCATGTATAAGTACATTCTATTTTGAATATTCATAGTTGATTTTATAATATTTTATCAACTATTTTTCGAGTCATAGATCATTCTTCGAGGATAATAATTATGAAAACCGTAAAAATATCAATTTTTAAAATAGATTTTTCAAAATTTACTCATGTATAAGTACATCTATTTTGAATACTCATTGTTAATTTCATAACATTTCATCAACTATTTTTCAAGTTATAGATGATGTTTTGAGGATAGTATTATATGAAAGTTTCAAAAAACGTAAAAAAATCAATTTTCTAAATAGATTTTTCAAAATTTACTTATGTCTAGGTACATCAATTTTGAATACTCATTGTTAATTTCATAATATTTCATCAACTATTTTTCGAGTTATAGATCATTTTTCGAGGATAGTAATATATAAAATTTTAAAAAACCGTAAAAAAATAAATTTTTCAAATAGATTTTTCAAAATTTACTCATGTATAAGTACATCTATTTTTAATACTCATTGTTAATTTAATAACATTTCATCAACTATTTTTCAAGTTATAGATCATTTTTCGAGGAAAGTAATATATGAAAGTTTAAAAAACCGTAAAAAAATCAATTTACTAAATAGATTTTTCAAAATTTACTCATGTGTAAGTACATCTATTTTAAATACTCACTGTTAATTTCATAATATTTCATCAACTATTTCTTGAGTTATAAATTATTCTTCGAGGATAGTAATGTATGAAAGTTTAAAAAACCGTAAAAAATTAATTTTCAAAATAAATTTTTCAAAATTTACTTGTGTATATGTACATCTATTTTGAATACTCACTGTTAAATTCATAACATTTCATCAATTATTTTTCGAGTTATAGATAATTTTTCAAGGATAATAATATAAGAAAGTTTAAAAAACCGAAAAAAAAAAAAATTTCAAAATAGATTTTTCAAAATATACTCATGTATAAGTACATTCTAATTTGAATATTTATTGTTAATTTCATAATATTTCATCAACTACTTTTCGAGTTATAGATCATTCTTCGAGGATAGTAATATATGAATGTTTAAAAACCCGTAAAAAAAATAAATTTTCAAACTAAATTTTTCAAAATTTACTCGTATATATGTACATCTATTTTGAAGACTCATTGTTAATTTAATAACATTTCATCAACTATTTTTCAAGTTATAGATCATTTTTCGAGGAAAGTAATATATGAAAGTTTAAAAAACCGTAAATAAATCAATTTACAAAATAGAGTTTTCAAAATTTACTCATGTATCAGTACATCTATTTTGAATACTCACTGTTAATTTCATAATATTTCATCAACTATTTCTTGAGTTATAAATCATTCTTCGAGGATAGTAATGTATGAAAGTTTAAAAAACCGTAAAAAATAAATTTTCAAAATAAATTTTTCAAACTTTACTTGTGTATATGTACATCTATTTTGAATACTCACTGTTAATTTCATAACATTTCATCAATTATTTTTCGAGTTATAGATCATTTTTCAAGGATAATAATATAAGAAAGTTTAAAAAACCGTAAAAAAATTAATTTTCAAACCAGATTTTTCAAAATATACTCATGTATAAGTACATTCTAATTTGAATATTTATTGTTAATTTCATAATATTTCATCAACTACTTTTCGAGTTATAGATCATTCTTCGAGGATAGTAATATATGAAAGTTTAAAAAACCGTAAAAAAATCAATTTTCAAAATAGAATTTTCAAAATCTACTCATATATAAGTACAACTATTTTGAATATATATTGTTAATTTGATAACATTTCATCATCTATTTTTCGAGTTACAGATTATTTTTCGAGGATAGAAATATATGAAAGTTTAAAAACCGTAAAAATTTCATTTTTCAAAATAGATCTTTTTAAATTTTCTCATGTTTAAGTACATCTATTTAGAATACTTATTGTTAATTTCATAACATTTCATTAACTATTTCTCGAGTTATAAATCATTCTTCGAGGATAGTAATGTATGAAAGTTTAAAAAACCGTAAAAATAAATTTCCAAAATAGATTTTTCAAAACTTAACTCATGTATAAGTACAATTATTTTGAATACTCATTGTTAATTTCATAACATTTCATCAACTAGTTTTCGAGTTATAGATCATTTTTTGAGGATAGTAATATATGAAAGTTTAAAAAACCGTAAAAAATCATTTTTCAAAATCAATTTTTCAACATTCACTCGTATTTATGTACATCTATTTTGAATACTCAATGTTAATTTCATATCATTTCATCAATTATTTTTCGAGTTATAGATCATTTTCGAGGGTACTAATATATAAAATTTCAAAAACATCGAAAAAAAATGAATTTTCAAAATAGATTTTTGAAAATATACTCATGTATAAGTACATTCTATTTTAAATATTCATTGTCTATTTCATAATATTGCATTAACTATTTTTCGAGTAATAGATCATTTCTCGTGGATACTAATATATAAAAGTTTAAAAAAAAACGTACATAAATCAATTTTCTAAATAATTTTTTCAAAATTTACTCATGTGTAGGTACATCTATTTTGAACACTCACTGTTAATTTCATAATATTCCATATTTTTCGAGTTATATACTCTTTTAGCCAGCGATTAGCACTTTGACCGTTAATAAACGTTTAACCCGAGTTTCAGTTGTTATTACTTAAACCAGTGATTCTCAAAGTGGGGGTCGCATAAAATTTGAATCCACAGCAGCGACTTTCAAAGTGGGGGTCGTAAAAAAATATTTGGAGGTCGCAGAAAAAATTACAGATAATTTGGATGGTCCGCGACCCCAAAATGGGTTTTGGTTTGAAAAATTTCAAATGATCCCCTGAAGAATGGGTATGTGTAGAAAAATATACACGTTTCTACACATACCTATTCTTCAGGGGGTCCTTTGAAATTTTTAAATTCGAAAGGTGTCGCGGACCAAAAAGTTTAAGAAACACTGAGTAATAATAAATAAAATAATAAATCCGAATGAAGTAAACTGTGAAAATAAGGAATTTCCCATTGTCAAGGACAAATTGTATGGGAGGAGGATATATGAATTAATTTCTTGAACAACTTTTGGGCTAAGAAATTCTGTTGTCTAAAGGTCATTTTAGACAAGACAATTTCTTGATTCAAAAGTTGTTCAAGAAATTAATTAATATATTGAAGAATATAGAAATTGTCTAGTTGATTAATCTGAATGATACGAAACAAATTCTGGAATAAGTTTTGGTCCGCGATCATGCATGTCCGCATAAAATTTGCTCTTCAAAAATAGAAGGCGTTTTATTTTCTATTCAATTTACATTCCAATTCAATATTTCACACAATTTGCTGTATGATACGAGACAATTTAGATTGTGTCGCAACTTGACCAACTTTTGAGTCAAGAAATTGTCTTGTCTAAAACGACCTTAAAACGACATTTTTACATATTTTGCCACAATAGACAATATTATAAGAAATAATCATCTAAAATTGACTTATAATTTATTATTTTATTTATTATTTTAATTATTATTTTATTTATTATTTTATTTATTATTTTATTTATTATTTTATTTATTATTTTATTTATTATTTTATTTATTATTTTATTTATTATTTTATTTATTATTTTATTTATTATTTTATTTATTATTTTATTTATTATTTTATTTATTATTTTATTTATTATTTTATTTATTATTTTATTTATTATTTTATTTATTATTTTATTTATTATTTTATTTATTATTTTATTTATTATTTTATTTATTATTTTATTTATTATTTTATTTATTATTTTATTTATTATTTTATTGATTATTTTATTTATTTCATTTATAATTTTATTTATTATTTTATGTCAGCATAAACCCACCTTATCCCTGTAAAATTAATTTTTATTTATTATTTGAATCCTTATTTCATAACTAATTTCAGTATAAATCTACCTTAAAAATTAATTTCAATATATTTCTTTAAAAAATCTCATAATCAATATCACAGTAAATAAATTTGATTTGATGCTTAACTAACGATGTTAGTATGCTTTGTAAAACACGTGAAAGTGGGACTCTAGAGGACGTAATTATGATTCTTTAAAAGTGCTTACTGTACACTTACTGGGTTCGTTACTGCTAGACCACACTGGGCCAAGGCAGTTGGAATGAAGTACGTAGTAAATTTAAAACACGACACGAACCGAGTGGGGGAATCAGCTGCTGAATGCTCGTGTACAGTTAGTTGGAGGGACATGGGAAATAACAGATATTTAAAAAAATTATATTAGTATTTGATATGGCCATATAATTCGGTGCCCTTGTGGCGCCGTCGCGCACACGTTTGCGCGGAGAACCTTGAAATTGATTTAAATATATATAAATGTCTCCAAATTGGTTTACATATGCTGAACAGAAAATCGGTGCTGTTGTTTTCTTAAAAGATTTAACATATTTGTGACTTTTATTTATTTTATTAAATTACGTGATTTCATCGACGCAGAATATCCTTTCATCCTTTCAAAGTTTTAAAAGGATATTCTGCCTCGTTGAAATAATAATAATAATAATAATAGGCTTCACGCAATTTAATTTATTAACACGTTAACTGCTGCGGTAATTTTTTGAAAAGGGTCCCTTGAAGATTTTTTAAATAAATTTTATATTTTTGTCATTTTTCTTTATATTACTTCCGTGTGGGTATTACATACTTCCAACCTAATATATTTTATGAATGATACCAAGAAAATCAGGGTTGTGAATATGATATATGGAAAACAAAACCAAACAATATTAAAATGATACAACTAACCCCCTAGGAGGAAAGTTAAACGCCATCTGGTGGCACCACATCAATTTGCAATGCACACCTATATGGTATTAACCGCTCATGCCATCAGGATCACCGGGTAGTGCCCTCTATGGAATAATATTCCAACAGACTGCTTGAGATATCACCACAAGGCCAATCTTATAAATAATTTGTGCTGTCTGTCGTCTGTCTGTCTGTTTGTCTGTTTGTCTGTTTGTCTGTTTGTCTGTTTGTCTGTTTGTCTGTCTGTCTGTCTGTCTGTATACTTGCGTGTATGCTTGTTAAGGGTGTGAACCCGCGCACCCAAAGCTCAGTAGGAGATGGTCAGTAGGCTAGTGAGCTTGGAATAAGGTATTATTATAGCGAAAAAAATAGAATTGCTAATATTGACTTTTCGTTTCATAACTAAAGTCGAAAAAAAATATTGTTGAAAATATCAGTTGGTCTGTCTGTCTGTATGCATGCGTGTGTGTGCGCGCGCTTGTATAAGTGTGTGTGTGTGTGTGTGTAAAAGCAACCTGGGGTTTTCCTTTGAACATTTGTGCAAAATGAGATATCTAACACTGATAAAGAGTTGAAAACCCCATTTTCTAATCACGTGATCACTCGGGCACTATCTTTTTTAAATACTGTTAAAATTAAAAATGTTGTGGGTGGTTTTATCATTCCACAGTCGATTTTATCATTAGTTGCAACAACTGCATTCCACCAATAATATACTATTCCTACTTTTACCTCTAAAAAAATGATATTCCTCACCTTTTCCACCTCTAATTTTCTGTTCGTACTAATGCAGAGAAAATTAGAGGTGGCAAGGCTGATGATTTATCAGCAGTATTATAGGATTTAATACCATTATTAACCGGTGGTAAACAATCAGATATCGATTAGTTATTTAGCATCGGCCAGTTATAAATTTAATGTCGGCTAAATTAATTTACGGATATTGTAATCAAGCCGCAACGCTGACACACTGCAAATCTCACCGTCGCCCATTGGGGTTTGCTGAAATTTTAATAGCGCTCGACAAGTTCTGCGCTAAAATTTGCACGGCACACTGTGTATTACATAATGATGACTGCTACGACAGCGTTATACAACTCGGGCTATCGATTTGGGGGATAGTTGAGCGAGTTGAGCGCGCGGGTTGTTCCCCCTTGAGCCCCGTCAAAATAATATATAATACACGGCCCAAATGGCTCTAAGCACAGAATATCAATTACGTATAGTATATATATTATATATATTATATATATATATATATATATATATATATATATATATATATATAAATTTAAAGACTGTTATTATTGCCAAATAGTAGGCTATAAATATGTAATTGCAAATTATCTAATAATTCCCACCGGAGGGTGAAATTTTTAGAGAATTTGCAATTATATATATATATATATATATATATATATATATCTGTCTTCTTTAGGGGCCATCTCCGTTCCAGAAGTTGGCGATCATCACTGCTATGTGGACTTTTGAGACATGTGCTTAGTTAGTTATATATGATCCTTTCCCATAAGTTTTTTAACCATGAGTGGCGTCTTCTTCCAACACTTCTTTTAACCTGTATCTTTTCCATTATTATTTAGAGTAGGTTTTTTTATCCTCTTGTGATGTTTTCGTATTTTGATGGTATTTACATTTACATTTCTTCTAATTGCTTCTATAGCCGTTTTCGTTTATCGCTCTGTGCTGCTACGGCCTTATTGCCTCTTGTTCTATTTGCCACTCCCGATGCGCACAATTCTACAATGGTCTTTACAACCGGCGGCGCATGACCGCAAGACTTGGGCGATACAGCACGCCACGGTGATGTTAAACGAAATCGCCTTAAATTGATTACTCGGTACGTTCATGGTATTTGTATCTTCTATACGCCCATAAATCGAAAGCCTCTAGTCTTTCTATGTCTGATTACTTTAGTGTCCGTGCTTATGCTCCATATAATAGTACTTTGTGTATGTAGCATTTTGGGCAGTGTTATAAAGGTAGATGTCAGCCATTCGTCTGTTATTATTCCTAGTGAATATATAGCGTTGAATAGACCTACTAAGATGTGGAGGTGCTCTTCTTCGATTAATTTGAGTACTAGGCTGTTAGTCCGTCAGGGCCGGAATGTTGACTTGACTCTATTCTTTTAAATTTCACCTTTAGTTATATCTAGTCCATTGTTTTCTTGGTTTTTCTCCAATTTATGTTCCCAAGTGATATTTCTGAGCCTTTCGTCTTCGAATAGTTCTTCGATATATTTTTCCTACATCAACAGTCTCTATGATTACCTTACCATCTTCGTCCGTGGTTGTTGTTTTCGCTTTAGTGTTCCTGTGAGTTCTTTTACTGTTTTGTGAATATTGAAAGTGTCATGTTTTATTTGTAACTTTTCAATGTCCTTGAATTTGTGTTATATTTGTCTTTTCTCTCTATTAGTCTATATCACTATATTATGTGTATCTCTATGTCTCTATACATCTACTATATTTATAGCTTTTTATATGTATATATCTATATATGTATGAGGTACACTGCCTCAAGGCCTTTATTTCTTTGTGTTTTTGAAAGACAATCTGGGCGTTTAAAATAAAAATCTACACATATATTTTCGACCGCTTTCGATTTATATAAAAGCCCGACGAAAATAAAGGTTGTGCGCGCGGGGCGGCGGCGGCAGCGTGTCGATGTCGCCGCCCGGAGGCCGAAAATAACGCGCCGCCGCCATTACGAGATAATGTGAAATTTTTTCCTGTAATCACCGCGACGAGCAGTTTATACATTCGCGTTATCACCGCTGTGTTTCACATAAGTAATGAGGCCTTCGCCGCAATCGACGACCTTCTCATTTTCGGCAGAATCCAGTTTTATATTGCGGGCTGTTTACACAGAAAACTGACCTTTAAGATTTGGGAAAATATTGCGCAACGTGCTTGATCTCTCGCGAGTAGTTTCCGTGAAATAAATAACAAATAACACTGTGATAATTGAGACTTAATTGTCAGCTGGTTGTAGCGGATGGTGGGTTAAATTAACACTGAAGGAAGTAAATAGTAGTGTAATCAATTGATACGTTTTGGTTAATTGATTTATATGTATAATCGTTTAGCGAATTATTGTGATAATAATATATTAATAATAATATAATAATAAAATAATATATTAATAATAATAAAATAATATATTAATAATAATAAAATAATATATTAATAATAATAAAATAATATATTAATAATAATAAAATAATATAAATAATAATAAAATAATATAAATAATAATTATGATATCCGAAATTAAGTTATTTCATGTTAGAGGGTGTACTTAAATTGTGATAAATACATAAATAAACATATGAACCATTTAATGATGTGTGATGGTTTTATTTTGATTTTTAATTTCCACATAGGAGCTGGTTAGAATGAAAGTGGTGTAAAGCCCGTATGACATTATCTAGTTTCTTATATCGTTTTCGATGCTACAAACTACTAGTGTCATACACACATGTAGAAAATTATATAGCGGCGGAATAACACCGTAATACACAATGTTAATTTTCCATTTAGAAATAGTTATACAGTTTAATGTATCAATTCTTATATATAAAACGATATAGGAAACTAGATAATGTCATACGGGCTTAAGTCACATTTGAATTGTTTTAAAAAGAAGAAGATTTTGCGTTTGTATTTATGTAAATCGACGTGCGTAGTTACATGAAAACAGCTTATTTATAAATAAAAATGTAACTGCGCACGTCGATTTACATAAATACCAAACGCAAAATCTTCTTCTTTACAAAACAATTCAAATATGACTTGCATCACTTTAATTCTCACAGGCTCATATGTGCAAATTAAAAATCAAAATGAAACCACCACACACCATTAAATGGTAAAAGTGGTTACAGATTATTCCCTCATCCACTTTTTCTCAATGAAGATTTCTTCTGTTATGATCTGTAGGTCTTCCCAGAACACGTTTTTGTTAGCTTTATTGTCGTCTTCATTCGGTTCTTATAAAGGGTTACAAACTTTCATTATATTTGAGATATTGTTCAATAATGAAAACACGTGTTGTATCGTGTAACACACCAACCAAACTATGCCCATCCACTATTACAAATGACTTGAACTATGCACACCATTATCTTTCGTAATGCTCTATAAATCTAGTCAATCAATGAATGAAATTAATTAAATCGTCTCAGATAACTGAGTAATTTGAATGGCAATTTTCATTGCCATTGAATCAATGATAAAACTGCTCTTGCTAAAACTTGAATCGTATAAATCAGAAACAGTAATACACTATATATTTCTATTAACAATAATAATAATAATAATGATTATAATAACAATAATAATAATATTTATTGTGATACATAACATCATACATTATATTATACACCACAATGGGCTAACGATCAAAATCTTTTAAATTAATCGACATAAAAATATGATAAAAAATCAAAGATTTAAAAAATTTAAATTTATGTTACTATTTAATATTTAATATTTAATTGGGCTCAAAATAAGCCGTTTTCTTGATAGTTTTTACCTAAAAAAAAGTTTGCAGGAAGGTTTTTATTACAGGAGTTGTTTTAAATTAATCAACTGAATTATAAAAAATTATAAAAAATTATAAAAAATCAAAGAATTACGATATTTACATTTGTGATTTACATTTTATATTTAATTGAGCTCAAAATCAACTATTTTTTGATAATTTGCACCCAAAAATAATGTCTGCATGAAGGTTTTTATTGCACGAGTTGTTTTAAATTAATTAACTAAGTTATAAAAAATAATAAAATTTCAAATATTTAAGAAATTTCAATTTATGATATTATTTTACATTCTATATTTAATTGGCCTCAATATAAGTGAGTAAAAAATCAAAGAATTACTATATTTATATTTTATATTATAAAAAATTAAATATTTAAGAAATTTATTATAAGATATTATTTTACATTCTATATTTAATTTCGATCAATATAAGTAATTTTTTCAAAATTTTCAAAATGAGCATATCTGTCATACGAACTATCTATTTTATTATTTTAACACACAAATGCAACAATACGGATTTATTATAACCTACAATATAGAATATTGTAGGGCATACTTTGATGCATAAGTATGAGAAGAATATTGTTATATCCATGGATAAAACAATGAATAGCGTAGTTCAAGTCATAGGGGCCACCCACCCACCCCACCTTCGTTCGCATAGTTACACTATTTATAAAAACAATGTTAATATTGTTTTTTCAATTGTTAATCGAGATTTATCTATAAATGAAAACTATGCGAACGAAGGTGGGGTGGGCGGGCGGCCCCTATGACTTGAACTACGTTCTTCATTGTTTTATCCACGGCAACAATGTTTTTCACATGCAAACCCTATGAATCCAAGTATGCCTCACATTGTTTTATATTATAAAACAAATGAGCATAGCTGTCATACGAACTATCTATTTTATTATTTTAACACACAAATGCAACAATACGGATTTATTATAACCTACAATATAGAATATTGTAGGGCATACTTTGATGCATAAGTATGAGAAGAATATTGTTATATCCATGGATAAAACAATGAATAGCGTAGTTCAAGTCATAGGGACCACCCACCCACCCCACCTTCGTTCGCATAGTTAAACTATTTATAAAAACAATGTTAATATTGTTTTTTCAATTGTTAATCGAGATTTATCTATAAATGAAAACTATGCGAACGAAGGTGGGGTGGGCGGGTGGTCCCTATGACTTGAACTACGTTCTTCATTGTTTTATCCACGGCAACAATGTTTTTCACATGCAAACCCTATGAATCCAAGTATGCCTCACATTGTTTTATATTATAAAACAAATGAGCATAGCTGTCATACGAACTATCTATTTTATTATTTTAGCACACAAATGCAACAATACGGATTTATTATAACCTACAATATAGAATATTGTAGGGCATACTTTGATGCATAAGTAACAGAAGAATATTGTTATATCCATGGATAAAACAATGACTAGCGTAGTTCAAGTCATAGGGGACGCCCGCCCAACCCACCTTCGTTCGCATAGTTATACTATTTATAAAAACAATGTTACTATTGTTTTTTCAATTGTTAATCGAGATTTATCTATAAATGAAAACTATGCGAACGAAGGTGGGGTGGGCGGGTGGTCCCTATGACTTGAACTACGTTCTTCATTGTTTTATCCACGGTAACAATGTTTTTCACATGCAAACCCCAAGAATCCAAGTATGCTTCACATTGTTTTATATTATAAAACAAATGAGCACAGCTGTCATACGAACTATCTATTTTATTATTTTAACACACAAATGCAACAATGCGGATTTATTATAACCTGCAATATAGAATCATGTAGGGCATACTTTGATGTGTAAGTAAGAGAAGAATATTGTTATATCTATGGATAAAACAATGAATAGCGTAGTTCAAGTCATAGGGGCCACCCGCCCGCCCCACCTTCGTTCGCATAGTTAAACTATTTATAAAAACAATGTTAATATTGTTTTTTCAATTGTTAATCGAGATTTATCTATAAATGAAAACTATGCGAACGAAGGTGGGGTGGGCGGGTGGTCCCTATGACTTGAACTACGTTCTTCATTGTTTTATCCACGGCAACAATGTTTTTCACATGCAAACCCTATGAATCCAAGTATGCCTCACATTGTTTTATATTATAAAACAAATGAGCATAGCTGTCATACGAACTATCTATTTTATTATTTTAGCACACAAATGCAACAATACGGATTTATTATAACCTACAATATAGAATATTGTAGGGCATACTTTGATGCATAAGTATGAGAAGAATATTGTTATATCCATGGATAAAACAATGAATAGCGTAGTTCAAGTCATAGGGGCCACCCACCCACCCCACCTTCGTTCGCATAGTTACACTATTTATAAAAACAATGTTAATATTGTTTTTTCAATTTTTAATCGAGATTTATCTATAAATGAAAACTATGCGAACGAAGGTGGGGTGGGCGGGCGGCCCCTATGACTTGAACTACGTTCTTCATTGTTTTATCCACGGCAACAATGTTTTTCACATGCAAACCCTATGAATCCAAGTATGCCTCACATTGTTTTATATTATAAAACAAATGAGCATAGCTGTCATACGAACTATCTATTTTATTATTTTAACACACAAATGCAACAATACGGATTTATTATAACCTACAATATAGAATATTGTAGGGCATACTTTGATGCATAAGTATGAGAAGAATATTGTTATATCCATGGATAAAACAATGAATAGCGTAGTTCAAGTCATAGGGGCCACCCACCCACCCCACCTTCGTTCGCATAGTTAAACTATTTATAAAAACAATGTTAATATTGTTTTTTCAATTGTTAATCGAGATTTATCTATAAATGAAAACTATGCGAACGAAGGTGGGTTGGGCGGGTGGTCCCTATGACTTGAACTACGTTCTTCATTGTTTTATCCACGGCAACAATGTTTTTCACATGCAAACCCTATGAATCCAAGTATGCCTCACATTGTTTTATATTATAAAACAAATGAGCATAGCTGTCATACGAACTATCTATTTTATTATTTTAACACACAAATGCAACAATACGGATTTATTATAACCTACAATATAGAATATTGTAGGGCATACTTTGATGCATAAGTATGAGAAGAATATTGTTATATCCATGGATAAAACAATGAATAGCGTAGTTCAAGTCATAGGGGCCACCCACCCACCCCACCTTCGTTCGCATAGTTAAACTATTTATAAAAACAATGTTAATATTGTTTTTTCAATTGTTAATCGAGATTTATCTATAAATGAAAACTATGCGAACGAAGGTGGGTTGGGCGGGTGGTCCCTATGACTTGAACTACGTTCTTCATTGTTTTATCCACGGCAACAATGTTTTTCACATGCAAACCCTATGAATCCAAGTATGCCTCACATTGTTTTATATTATAAAACAAATGAGCATAGCTGTCATACGAACTATCTATTTTATTATTTTAGCACACAAATGCAACAATACGGATTTATTATAACCTACAATATAGAATATTGTAGGGCATACTTTGATGCATAAGTAACAGAAGAATATTGTTATATCCATGGATAAAACAATGACTAGCGTAGTTCAAGTCATAGGGGACGCCCGCCCAACCCACCTTCGTTCGCATAGTTATACTATTTATAAAAACAATGTTACTATTGTTTTTTCAATTGTTAATCGAGATTTATCTATAAATGAAAACTATGCGAACGAAGGTGGGGTGGGCGGGTGGTCCCTATGACTTGAACTACGTTCTTCATTGTTTTATCCACGGTAACAATGTTTTTCACATGCAAACCCCAAGAATCCAAGTATGCTTCACATTGTTTTATATTATAAAACAAATGAGCACAGCTGTCATACGAACTATCTATTTTATTATTTTAACACACAAATGCAACAATGCGGATTTATTATAACCTGCAATATAGAATCATGTAGGGCATACTTTGATGTGTAAGTAAGAGAAGAATATTGTTATATCTATGGATAAAACAATGAATAGCGTAGTTCAAGTCATAGGGGCCACCCGCCCGCCCCACCTTCGTTCGCATAGTTAAACTATTTATAAAAACAATGTTAATATTGTTTTTTCAATTGTTAATCGAGATTTATCTATAAATGAAAACTATGCGAACGAAGGTGGGGTGGGCGGGTGGTCCCTATGACTTGAACTACGTTCTTCATTGTTTTATCCACGGCAACAATGTTTTTCACATGCAAACCCTATGAATCCAAGTATGCCTCACATTGTTTTATATTATAAAACAAATGAGCATAGCTGTCATACGAACTATCTATTTTATTATTTTAGCACACAAATGCAACAATACGGATTTATTATAACCTACAATATAGAATATTGTAGGGCATACTTTGATGCATAAGTATGAGAAGAATATTGTTATATCCATGGATAAAACAATGAATAGCGTAGTTCAAGTCATAGGGGCCACCCGCCCGCCCCACCTTCGTTCGCATAGTTAAACTATTTATAAAAACAATGTTAATATTGTTTTTTCAATTGTTAATCGAGATTTATCTATAAATGAAAACTATGCGAACGAAGGTGGGGTGGGCGGGTGGTCCCTATGACTTGAACTACGTTCTTCATTGTTTTATCCACGGTAACAATGTTTTTCACATGCAAACCCCAAGAATCCAAGTATGCTTCACATTGTTTTATATTATAAAACAAATGAGCATAGCTGTCATACGAACTATCTATTTTATTATTTTAACACACAAATGCAACAATGCGGATTTATTATAACCTACAATATAGTATAATGTAGAGCATACTTTGATGCATAAGTAAGGGAAGAATATTGTTATATCTATGGATAAAACAATGAATAGCGTAGTTCAAGTCATAGGGACCACCCGCCCACCCCACCTTCGCTCGCATAGTCATACTATTTATAAAAACAATGTTAATATTGTTTTTTCAATTGTTAATCGAGATTTATCTATAAATGAAAACTATGCGAACGAAGGTGGGGTGGGCGGGCGGCCCCTATGACTTGAACTACGTTCTTCATTGTTTTATCCACGGTAACAATGTTTTTCACATGCAAACCCCAAGAATCCAAGTATGCCTCACATTGTTTTATATTATAAAACAAATGAGCATAGCTGTCATACGAACTATCTATTTTATTATTTTAACATCTATAAATGTATGTATCTAAAAATTTGTTTGTTGCGAGAGGATTGCCTAGGTATAGTAAATTTGATAGAGTTTAATAATGAAGTGCTATTTTGAACTGTGTTATAAAATATAGGGGAATCCCTGTCTCCTTTGTTAGCAGTGTTGCCAAAGGAATGAAATTAAAAAAGTGACGCAACCAAATACACCGTTTACCAGAGTTTTTTCTAAAACCGTGTAAAACTAAAATCGTGTAAAACCTGTGCCGTGTAAATCCAACACCATCTGCATATATATTTACTATCGGTGGTGTTGGTAAATCTGGGGACAAGCGTAATTGAAGAGAATTGTAATAATACTCTCACCAATCACGCGCAGTTTGGGTTTTTAGGATAGATTGTTTGGTATTCGTTTAAAAAATAAATAACTTGTGTTTATCCTAAAATTAAAACAATACGAGCTAATTATGTGGTCGCCACAAATAAGTACTACAAAAAAAGCTTAGATATAGGTTTATCCGGCTCTGCGTCCAACATATGTTTAACACTTTATAGTTTGATCTAATCAAATAATTACCTACTAATTACTTTTATCATCTGTCTCTTTCAACCAATTTGCCTAAAACAATTGTATAAATAAATCAAGTTACCAGTGTGCGCGCGCCCGGTGGCAGTGCCAAGGTAGTTGGAACGCAGTGCACGCCTCGTGGTGGGGACCCGACGAACGGGGAACATGGAAGACGCGAGAACAGTCGAAGTCGGTTCTTGGCCGGAGTCGCGCGGCGAGCGGTACTTTTTGTTTTTCGCCCGAAATATAATTATCAGTTTATGTGTTATTACCACCCAGTCGGAGGGAGTGTGAGTGCGTTTCGTACGACCCGTGCAACAACAACCGAACAATTCGCACGCTAACGCTGGTGAATTGCCGCGAGGACTTTAAACCGCCCGCGTGGAGTCGCATCACACACACACAAAGCTCAAACGGTTTTGAACTTTGGAAGTGTTTTGTTAACCTCAATCTTTCGGAGTATTTGACATATATTAAAAGTGAGTGGTGTGTTTGTGTGTACCTTCGATTTTATTTTTTGGGTAGTTATTATTATTGTTAGTAATAATAATAAGTCGTGTTCGCGACCCACTTCGCGTGGCCGGAAGAACAGTTACACGCGCCGACCGTGGGACACCTTTGGTGTGTGGTGTGTGACTCCGCAGACGCGCACCTGTTTTTCAGTGGATATTTCCCAAATAATACTGTGCGCTACCCGATGTGTGTGCCTCTATGAACTCGACGCGCGTTGTACCGTCCGTGGTGGGATCACCGTACAGCTGACGGATGCCCCTGGGGGCAAGAGAGAATTTCGAAAAATACGCTAAAATGCGCTGCCACAAGAAAACGAAAGAGAGCGGATTCTTCGAAGGCGATTCGGATACTGATATGGGAAAGGCCCTCAAGCGGACCAAGCTGGATAAAATTGAGTACACCCCGGAGGAGCTGGAGACGCACATCAGGTCGTCATGGTGTTCAGAAAGAGGTACAGTTGTAAACAGTTATAGACAAATACTAGTCACAGATAATTACGATTACAAAAACTATTTTTTAATTGTAGTAGTAGTAGCTCTTTTAGTTACAATTTGTAACAGGCTATCGACCTTCATAAGTTCTGGATAGTGCTGGATAGTTGGCTGGAGGGTAGCATAGCTATAGACACTTAGGCCTCAAAATAGGTATATTGTGAAACCTCACTCGTCCCACCAGTCAATTCTGCTTACAAGTTGCAGATCTCTGGCGGGTGAGGAGTTGTCAATGCTGACCATATAAGGCCAGCACTTCCCTAGTATTAGATGCCTAGTATTTACTACAGCTGGACAGAGGCATATTACATGCTCTGCTCTTTCTAGTTCTTCATTGCACCCTCTACATAACGGGTTGTCCATCAGACCCATACGCTATTGAATGGATAAATTGACAACGTCATTGTGACAGAATATGCCAAAACAAATGTCAAACACCTTAAATAGCGTTTGCGATTGGAGCTTTGATTACATCTTTTGTTTAATTATTCAGTGTTTCCAATAGAGAAAATCTAAAGTAACTACATTCTCTAGATAATGTATATATTATTGCTATAACAACGAATACTAATGGGTTCAATAGCTATTGATAGATTTATGGAACGTCGGTGAATACGGGAGTAGTAGACACTTGTCGACTTTCTTAATGTGGTTCAATTTAATTTGATATCTCGAAAACAAACGTAGATCGCTGCATCAACTAAATGGTTCGTCATATTTAGAATTTTTAAACAATAACTTGGAAGATATATAAGTTGATTTCTTCAGTCAACACCATATGGTTACAAGATTATTATTATGCAGAGGAAAATTCTTCCTTAATTGTCGTCACAACTAGATAATGGTCACTTCCAATTTGGTAGTTTCTCTTTACCCATGTATCTATTAATTTGCTCCGTTTTCTTTTTTCTATTAAAACGTAATCTATTATAGATTTTTCGTTCCTGCTTACCACTTCCCTTGTGTATTTGTGTATGTCCTTGTGTTTAAATAGTGTGTTATTACTAGGTTGTTCATTCTACAGTAATCTAGCATTTTCTTCCCATTTTGGTTTAGTACGTCTTCGCCATATCTTCCTCTCGTCAAGTCGTTATCTTTTACTTCCTTACCAATTCTGCTGTTGAGGTCACCCGCAACGAAAACTTCTCCTTTGGCTGTTTCGGTTGTTTCGCTGAGTTGCTCCCAAAATGCTTCTCTGTTGCTTACTACATCATCTTCATTTGGCCCATATACTATAATTATTGTTCTGGCTCTGTTAGTTGCTTTTAGTTTTACGGTTAGTATCCTTGGTGATATTTCTTGCCATGTTTCTATTTGGTGTTCGATGTCTCTGTGCATAATCCATCCATCCTACACCTTCGGCTGCCCTTTTATCCTTGTCTACTGCGCTATATATTATTTTATGTTTGTTATTGGTTGTGTATATTCCTTTCCCTTTTCTTCTTGTCTCGGTTATTGCCAATATGTCTACTTCCATTCTTTCGAACTCTTTTTCCAGTTGTTCCTCTTTTCCGTGTATACTCCTTATGTTCCAGGTTGCTATTCTCCATATTTTGTTTTACTCTATTTCGATTTTTGTTTACCTATTGTGTCTAGTTTCTGTCTGTGTATGGTTAGTTTTGTTTACATTTTTTGTTTTACATTTTATTACATTTATTTTATTTACATGGCTTAGTTCTGTCTTACTTCCCTCTTTCCTTAGTATTTTTATACTGTTTATGGTTTAATATAAAAAGAAATATATCTAGCTGTATCTAAAATGTTATCTATTGACAGAAACGTATGTGAAATTAAAAACACAGTTCATAAATAATTCCATGCGACGAGTGTGATAAACAACAACAAATTTTTGTGTGTGTGTGTGTGTGTGTGTGTTTGAGTGTTTGAGTGTATGTTTATGCGAATGTTTGTGAGATTGGTCAAACGAAAAAATAACTTGTTTGTCACTGTTGTGCAATCGCTTTGTATCCAAACCGCAGAATAATGCTGTTCAGACAAAACAATTTGGTTTTGAGGTATGCTTTCATAGATATTTGTTAAATAGAATTTTCTATTTATCTTACATGAGAAGGAATAGTAACACCAGATTGTCTCTTGAATGTAACAAACAATTACTATTTTTAGACATTTTTGACATTCTTTAATTTTTTTGACTTTGTTGACTTTTTTGACTTTTTCTTGACTTGTGGACTTTTTTCTTGACTTTGTCGATTTTCTTGTTTTTTTTTTGTTTTTGTTGACATTTTTGACATTTTTTACTTTACACTTCGGACTTTTTTGACTTTCTTTGAATTTTTTCTCCTACCAACCAAACTATGCCCGTGCACTATTTCAAACGACTTTGCATTACATTATTTTTCACATATATCTTTTTAATTAGTCTTAAATTAATAAATGACAATAATATAATTAAAAAAAACGGATAATAGTGTAATGCATAGTTCAAGTCGTTTGAAATAGTGAACGGGTATAGTCTGGTTGGTAGGGACCGCCCGCCCAACCCACCTCTGTTCGCATAGTTTTTTCAATGGATACAGGCGTTTTATATTGTTCAAACCATTCCAGGAAGAGTGTTATCCTATGGTAAAAACTATGCGAACAAAGGTGGGGTGGGCGGGCGGCCCCTACCAACCTGACTATGCCCGTCCACTATTTCAAACGACTTGAACTATGCACTACACTATTATCCGTTGTTTTCTTTAATTAAATTAATGGCATTTATTAATTTAAGACTAATTCAAAAGATATATGTGAAAAATAATGTAATGCATAGTTCAAGTCGTTTGAAATAGTGGACGGGCATAGTCAGGTTGGTAGGGACCGCCCGCCCACCCCACCTTTGCTCGCATAGTTTTTTCAATGGATACACGCGTTTTATATTGTTTAAACCATTCCAGGAAGAGTGTTATCCTATGGTAAAAACTATGCGAACAAAGGTGGGGTGGGCGGGCGGCCCCTACCAACCTGACTATGCCCGTCCACTATTTCAAACGACTTGAACTATGCATTACATTATTTTTTACATATATCTTTTGAATTAGTCTTAAATTAATAAATGACATTAATTTAATTAAAGAAAACAACGGATAATTGTGTAGTGTATAGTTCAAGTCGTTTGAAATAGTGGACGGGCATAGTTTGGTTGGTAGGGGGCGGCCGCCCACCCCACCTTTGTTCGCATAGTTTTTTCAATGGATACACGTGTTTTATATTGTTTAAACCATTCCAGGAAGAGTGTTATCCTATGGTAAAAACTATGCGAACAAAGGTGGGGTGGGCGGGCGGTCCCTACCAACCTGACTATGCCCGTCCACTATTTCAAACGACTTGAACTATGCATTACATTATTTTTCACATATATCTTTTGAATTAGTCTTAAATTAATAAATGACATTAATTTAAGTCAAGAAAACAACGGATAATAATGTAGTGCATAGTTCAAGTCGTTTGAAATAGTGGACGGGCATAGTCAGATTGATAGGGGCCACCCGCCCACCTCACCTTTGTTCGGATAGTTTTTTTCATAGGATAACACTCTTCCTGGAATGGTTTAAACATATATACATATAACGTCTGTATCCATTGAAAAAACTATGCGAGTGTAGGTGGGGTGGGCGGGTGGTCCATACCAATCAAACTATGCCCATCAACTATTTCATATGACTTGAACTCTTCACTACACTGTTATCTGAAACTTTTTATTATTTAAACAATTTAATTAATTAATTTTGACTTTATTTATAGAAATTTGCAAAAAAAAAACTAACTGAAACCAGAATTACTTAATATTGAAATTGATTAAATAATAAAAAGTTATATATATGTTTTACATAAAAATTGTGTATGGTCATTGCGAACACATACATTGATTTCCTATTGCTCAACTTTTTGTTTTATCTATCTGTTATGTAGTTCTTATGCTTATGTCCATTGTGAATAAGCACTTAGGAAGTAGACATTGTAAACGTGAAATTGAAAATAATTATATTTTTTGGTGTAGAACAAAAACATTTTAAACAAAGTTTTGTGTGTGTGTGTTTGTTAGTTATTTCCACACATGTAAACATTTTTAATGGTCGTTCACACGAAATAATAATTAAAAAAGTGTGTTTTACTCAACTTGTGCCCGGCCCTACGCGTTTCATTAGACTACAAACACGCAACACAAATGTAGTCCACATACACTAATAACCCACAAAATAAAACAGTCACAGCGGTAATTAACGGTAAACGCCATGAAATTATTTCGTTCGTCCATCAAATAATACGGTAATGACAGCGCCAGTTTCGGGTGGCAGGGAAAGCCCCCCGACTGATTAGCCTGAGATAGCGGTACTCGCACTGCACTTACCTTATTTATTATTTCCATTGGAACCAATTTCGTTAAGTGTACGGTAATTACGGATCGACGCCCGTATAATGCGTCGGCCTGCTTACACATGTCGGATGGTCCATGTAAAGTAAACACATTTAAACCAATTTAGATTTACTTTACAGTGGTTTACACTGGTTTGCGAGTGTAGGCGCTGGGAAACATATTTTTTTTCTGACTGCTGTTAGTTGTAAATCTTGAATGGAATCGTTTTTATGTTTAGTCTGGCTAATGTATATGTGTGTGTGTGTGTGTGTGTGTGTGTGTGTGTGTGTATATATATATATATATATATATATATATATATATATATATATATATATATATATATATATATATAAAAGCTGTTTTCGTTTATCACTATGTGCTGGTACGGGCTTATTGTTCTATTTGTCGCTCCCAATGCGCACAATTTGAGTGTAGGCGCTGGGAAACATATTTTTTGACTGCTGCTAGTTATTAATCTTGAATGGAATCGTTTTTATGTTTAGTCTGGCTAATGTTTATGTGTATATAAGCTGTTTTCGTTTATCACTCTGTGCTTCTACGGGCTTATTGTTCTATTTGTCTCTCCCGATGCGCACAATTAGAGTGTAGGCAGGCGCTGGGAAACATATTTTTTTGACTGCTGCTAGTTGTAAATCTTGAATGCAATCGTTTTTATGTTTAGTCTGGCTAATGTATATTTGTATATATAAACTGTTTTCGTTTATCACTCTGTGCGGCTACGGGCTTATTGCTCAATTTATCGCTCCCTATGCGCACAATTTGAGTGTATGCGCTGGGAAACAATTTTTTTCTGACTGCTGCTAGTTGTAAATCTTGAATGGAATCGTTTTTATGATTAGTCTGGCTAATATATATGTGTATATATAAGCTGTTTTCGTTTATCACTCTGTGCTTCTACAGGCTTATTGTTCTATTTGTCGCTCCCGATGCGCACAATTTGAGTGTATGCGCTGGGAAACATAGTTTTTTGACTGCTGCTAGTTGTAAATCTTGAATGGAATCGTTTTTATGTTTAGTCTGGCTAATGTATATGTGTGTATATAAGCTGTTTTCGTTTATCACTCTGTGCGGCTACGGGCTTATTGCTCTATTTGTCGCTTACGATGCGCACAATTCTACCTCGGCCCTTACAATCGGCGACGCACGACCGCAAGACTTGGGCGATACAGCACGCCACGGGATGTTTTCATTGTCTAGTGCAGCAGTCGGCAGTCCTCTTGGATCTGTGTGGCATTTTATTAAAAAAATGATTTTTTCACGTACCACAATCTGGAAGTTTCTACAACGGTGCTATTGTTCAAACTACTCGTTTCGAACGAATTAGTTTAACTGTCCAAGATGCTACCCAAAAATCTTATTTCTATTTTTCGGTGTGTTTCTGAATTTGCCCCTCAAGCTTGTGCCAAGCATAGTATGCTCAATAGTTCTTTGTGTTGTTCTGAGCTTTTCTCTCTAAGGGCCGGTTCTACAAGTGATATTTAACCGGAGAATAAGGGTATTCGTGGAATTAGTTTGAGATATTAATGCCAATATGTCAAAATTATTTCAGGAATAGCCTTATTCTCCAGTTAAATGTCAATTGTAGAACCGGCCATTAGTGTTATAGCTTCAGGCTGTATGTTGTTGTTGTTCATAGGTTGTCGACCACTGACCTATGGCACGCGAGTCGTTTCTTGACACCTAACAACTCCCGTGCCATAGATCAGTGGCACGCGAGTTGTTTCTAGGTGGCACGTTTAGTGAACTTAAAAATTAAATTGTATGTAAAAGACACCCATTAGGTTTTTGTTTTAATAGATTATTGCTTAACACAACCGTAACTTAACTACTGCCGCTTTCGTTTATCGTTCGGGAGCTGTTTCGGGCTATTATAACACAGTTTGTAACAGTTCGATGCTACTTCTATACGATAAACGAAAGCGGCTTAAAACATGACTAGTAAAGCCCTGGTTTCCTAGGAAACGGTGTCGATAAAAGCGGCCGTTTTTGACGTCTTTTACACATTACAGGTAACGTTTTATGTATAAGTAAATGAATATAGCACCATAATCCACTGTAATTCATGCCATTTTCCCATTACATTTACGTATTTCACTCTCTGGGCTTCCATCTTTATATAAATACACGTAAAACTTTATTTGTTACGTCAAAATGACGTCAAGAACGGCCGCTTTTATTGACACCGCTTCCTAGGAAACCAGGGCTTAAGACAATGGATTTTGATATTAAAACTCACTGAAACATATCTACAGACATTATTTATAATATTATAAATTATAATCGTTGTATGTAACATGAATATTTTGAAGTGGTAGATATATGGTGAGAGCTTAATGGCCTCACCAGATATATTAATTGTCATGTTACATTATAAGCCCCCATCTTGCTATTTGGAAATTAAATATGGTCGTTTCGTAAATGGGGCCTTATCGGCTTTTCGAGATAAACGGCACAGTCGGCCTTATCAGTCAAACTGTAATTTGGAACACATTGACTGAATTTTATCGCTCCGGGGCCCCACGATAAAAGCACCAAGTTTGAAAATGCTAAGCAGGCCGTCGGAATTGAATTACATGTACGAAAAATATTACATGGCACTCTCTTGATACATACATTAATTTTCCCCCCCCGGCCCAAAATGTTCATGATAAATAAATTAGGAAATTGACTTACAAGCAAATATGATGAGATATGTCTTATCGTGTATCCGGGTTTGCTGTTTTTTTTTAAATATATATTCTACACGTATGTACAATATATTAATAATGGTCGCAGTGCTCCAGAATTCATTAAAGAGACATAACCAATAGTATGTATGGGGCTGTTGGGCATGTCAGGGATATCATGGGAACCAAATCGTGATCGTGAGAATATTCTTATCAGTATGGTTTCATTTTCATTCTCTTTTCATGACATCTTCATTCTCTTGTCATGTCATCTTCATTCTCTTGTCATGTCATCTTCATTCTCTTTCCATGTCATCTTCATTCTCTTGTCATGTCATCTTCATTCTCTTGCCATGTAATCTTCATTCTCTTATCATGTCATCTTCATTCTCTTGTCATGTCATCTTCATTCTCTTGTCATGTCATCTTCATTCTCTTGCCATGTAATCTTCATTCTCTTATCATGTCATCTTCATTCTCTTGTCATGTCATCTTCATTCTCTTGTCATGTCATCTTCATTCTCTTATCATGTCATCTTCATTCTCTTGTCATGTCATCTTCATTCTCTTGTCATGTCATCTTCATTCTCTTTTCATGTCATCTTCATTCTGTTGTCATGTCATCTCCATTCTCTTTTCATGTCATCTTCATTCTCTTGTCATGTGATCTTCATTCTCTTGCCATGTAATCTTCATTCTCTTATCATGTCATCATGTCATCTTCTTTCTCTTGTCATGTCATCTTCATTCTCTTGTCATGTCATCTTCATTCTCTTGTCATGTCATCTTTATTCTCTTGTCATGTCATCTTCATACTATTTTCGTGTCATCTTCATTCTCTTGTCATGTCATCTTCATTCTCTTGTCATGTCATCTTCATTCTCTTGTCATGTCATCTTCATTCTCTTTCCATGTCATCTTCATTCTCTTGTCATGTCATCTTCATTCTCTTGCCATGTAATCTTCATTCTCTTAACATGTCATCTTCATTCTCTTGTCATGTCATCTTCATTCTCTTGTCATGTCATCTTCATTCTCTTATCATGTCATCTTCATTCTCTTGTCATGTCATCTTCATTCTCTTGTCATGTCATCTTCATTCTCTTTTCATGTCATCTTCATTCTCTTTTCATGTCATCTTCATTCTGTTGTCATGTCATCTCCATTCTCTTTTCATGTCATCTTCATTCTCTTGTCATGTGATCTTCATTCTCTTGCCATGTAATCTTCATTCTCTTATCATGTCATCATGTCATCTTCTTTCTCTTGTCATGTCATCTTCATTCTCTTGTCATGTCATCTTCATTCTCTTTTCATGTCATCTTCATTTTCTTGTCATGTCATCTTCATTCTCTTGTCATGTCATCTTCATTCTCTTGTCATGTCATCTTCATTGCCTTGTCGCCCACTGACAGATGAGATAATAAAAGATGACACTTTTTATTATCTCCCCTGTCAGTTGTCTACGTATCTGGTCAGGTTTCATCTTACTTGGCCAGGTTTTATCTTACCTGGTCAGGTGTCTACTTACCTGGCCAGGTGTCATCTTATCTGGCAGCTGTCATCACTTATCACCTGATATCATATTATCATCTGTTATCATCTTATTATCTTCTATGAACATCTTCTCACCTGATATATTACCAGGTTTTATCTTACCTGGTCAGGTGCCATGTTACTTATTCAGGTGTCATCTTATCTGGCAGCTGTCATCACTTATCACCTGATATCGTCTTATTACTTGTCATCGTATTATTATCTGTTATCATCTTATTACCTTCTATGAACATCTTCTCACCTGATATATTACAAGATTTTATCTTACCTGGTCAGGTGCTATGTTACTTGCTCAGGTGTCATCTACTCTGGCAGCTGTCATCACTTCTCACCTAATATCATCTTATTACTTGTCATCATATTATCATCTGTTATCATCTTATTATCTTCTAATGAACATCTTCTCACCTGATATCATATTATTACTTGTTATCATATTATCATCTGTTATTATCTTATTACCTTCTATCAACATCTTGTTATCTTCATCTTCTAGAAGATAGGAGGCGACTGAATACTTAAATCGCTTTTGTTTATCGTTCGGAAGGAGGGGGGATTAGGGAGGAGTGGCAACTGTCCCGGGCAGCAAAGTGGGGTTAAACAATTGATCCTTTTTTATAACTTCATGTATAAACGTAACAGGGACGGCATAGAGTTGACTTGCTCCCCCTGCGAAATTTCCTAAATCCGACACTGCCTATACCACGCAAAAATTTGTTTTGTGCCATATATGGTACCGTATGTGGAAATGGGTTAAAAATTAGTGTATTTGTGCAGTAAGCATTTTGAAATTAATTCACGAAACCCCATCGAACAACGGCAATGTCACCTAGTTTATTAAAATAAAACCGATAACCTATCGCTCACACACAGTGACTTTCCACACCAAAAGATCAGTATAATTATCACATTCATGCGTTATCATATTTTGTTTTAAAATATCTTGGTACTTTCTAGCGTATGTTGGTGCTATAATAATTTTGCTACTATCAAATAACGGCTGGACAAAATCGTGGCATTCGATTACATGGCAAATACGCAAACCTCATCAGCTTTCCGATAAAGGCTTCATTCTATCCGACGTTGCTCGATTAAAATAATAAGGGAGATGCGCGGGCAGCGAAGGGGGGAATCATCTATTTATAAATGTGTATAAAATGCTGCATTCAATTATATATAAAATGTGTGCCGACGTTGGAGAGCGCGCGCAGTTTAGCAACAGCTTGTAGGTAACTGAATCCGGTTTACGGCTCTCCGATACTTCCGGCAGTCATTCACCCCGGAGTATCCCTCCCAGCTACAACAACCACACATTGCAGGATAAATAGGGGAACGCGACGGGTTTATCTGAAAGATAGTGTGTGGCGGCATACAGTGCCGGCTATACGAGGGCGAAATGTGTCCTGGACTTTGTTGTCGGTGCAAGTCACGGGGCGGTTGTAAATTATTTATCGATGTGTGTGTGTAGTGGGGGGTTGTGTTCTATTTTCTATATACCCACATCGTGGTAATAAAATGAGAATACTCACATGGTTGATGGTACTAGTAGTGAAGGGTACTATCGAATGAATTGTACTTATAATCAAACAATTTATTGACTAATAACGATCGATAACTATTGGCTACAAACTATCGATATCTTTTGACTAGAAATAATCGATAATTATCTACTAATAGATAATTGTTAGTAAATAATTATTGATAATTTCTAGTCAAAAGTTATCGATAGTTTGTAGCCAATAGTTATCGATTGTTATTAGTAAATAACTACTCGATAGTTTGATTAGTTATTGAGTAATAACAATCAATAACTATTGGCTACAAACTATCCATAACTATTGGCTACAAACTGTCGATAGCTTTTGACTAAAAATAATCGATGATTATCTACTAATAGATAATTGTTAGAAAATAATTATCGATAATTTCTAGTCAAAAGTTATCGATAGTTTGTAGTCAATAGTTATCGATCGTTATTAGTCAATAACTACTCGATAGTTTGATTAGTTATTGAGTAATAACAATCAATAACTATTGGCTACAAACTATCCATAACTATTGGCTACAAACTATCCATAACTATTGGCTACAAACTATCCATAACTTTTGACTAGAAATAATCGATAATTATCTACTAATAGATAATTGTTAGTACATAATTATCGAACATTTCCAGTCAATAGTTATCGATAGTTTGTAGCCAATAGTTATCGATAGTTTGTATCCAATAGTTATCGATTGTTATTAGTAAATAACTAATCGATAATTTGATTAATTATTGACTAATAACAATCGATAAGTATCGATAACTATTGGCTACAAACTATTGATAACTATTGGCTACAAACTATCGATAACTATTGACTGGAAATGTTCGATAATTATGTACTAACAATTATCTATTAGTAGATAATTATCGATTATTTCTAGTCAAAAGTTATCGACAGTTTGTAGCCAATAGTTATGGATAGTTTGTAGTTAATAGTTATTGATTGTTATTAGTCAATAACAAATCAAACTATCGATTAGTTATTGACTAATAACGATCGATAACTATTGACTACAAACCATCGATAACTTTTGACTAGAAATTATCGATCATTATTTACTAACAATTATCTATTAGTAGATAATTATCGATTATTTCTAGTCACAAGTTATCGACAGTTTGTAGCCAATAGTTATCGATAGTTTGCAGCTCGGACGCGGCAAATAGAACAAGAGACTATAAGCCCGCACCAGCCCAGAGTAATAAACGAAAACGGCTATGGACATAAACGAATGATATTCGCTCGGTTCCATTAGAATCGATCAAAAAACAGGGAACACTGCCGAGTAAATAATACCGACATTATGGTTTTGTATGTTTTTTTCTAATTACTACTGATTAGGTTATTATTTTAGGCTAGAGATTATACTAAAATATTAAACTAAAAGCAATTCAATTATTTTCATTATTCCACACTGTTTTACTACAGATATTTCATGTAAAAGGTAACTGTTGTTGGTAACGTTAAAGCGCCTTTTTTAGTCGTACAGCTATGCAAAGTATTTCCTGTTCATATTCGTTTGTGAGATTTCGAGACAAAATGAGGGCGTTTAGACGGCGTGGGCTGGCCCGTTTTTGCGCCGCTCATAGTCCCTAAAGTTTGAAATTTACGTTTTTACCTGCGCGACCCTTGCTTCGCATGAATTTCAATAGAAATGCACAGATTGCTACAGTTACAACTGTTGTACGATATAAACACATTGCAAAATATAAATGGGGGCTAGGAATTACATCGCAAATTTATTTATTAAATTAATAAAAAATTAGTACAGTAATTTATTTTGATTACGTATTTTTGAGGATATTATCTCGTTATATCTATATAAATATAATTCTGATGAAACCGAGTGAATATCATTCATTTCAGTCCAGAACAACTCGGGAACGATAAACGAAAGCGACTATACAGTAAATATAACAAAACATATGCGGAATTTTGTGTTTTCGGCTTAGAATTCAACTATATACATAAAATCCAAAATTCCGCATATGTTTTGTTATATTTACTGTATAGTCGCTTTCGTTTATCGTTCCCGAGTTGTTCTGGGCTGATCTTAGTTGACTTAGAACAGCTCCGAAGCGATAAACGAAAGCGGCTTAAATTACGTGATGTGTATGCCAAAACGACCACAAAACGGTCGATGGGAGTCCACTGACAGATCGGTCGGCTTCAAAACATTGTCTTCGTTTTTATATTATAGGGATTAGTTCTATGTCAATTATGTGAGATATAACTAACATATGTTTCGTTATATTTACTGTATAGTCGCTTTCGTTTATGATGATGATTTTTGTATTATGAATCACCCTGTAAATGTTGTAAATATGTAGTATTTATGTACTATATTTAATTTCAATCGTATTTCCATCCATTCACGTCGATTCTTGAGGCCTGATCGTTTCGTTTATTAAACGTATATCTCTCTATTCTCAATATTAATGAATACAGCCATTCCGATGCCAAAACTCCGAATGGGGGAGTAGAGGCAATCATCAAGTGTGACATAAAATATACGAGCACAACCCCCCATGCTGTCGCACACATATACAGCCATACAGACATATACAACCACACAGAGCCAAGTATAAACCCAAACAGATGGCCTTTTTAAAGAGCGACGAGTAGCCGGTGAGATGTGCGCGTGCCCGGCTCGATAATACACACGCTCGTAGCCGTAGAGTCGTAAAGTGTGTCAATGTTTAGGTGCTAAGGTCGCTTTTGATCAAGCGAATAACGACAAATCGAGTTATATCATAATGATAGCCGAGGACTGGTGCTATTTTGTATTGTTCGCTGTGCACCCAAATGGGCACAATTGAAGGATGGACACGTACGTGGTGGGCGAATTATTTCAACATTTTGTAATTTAAATAGCGTGGCAGACGATTATTGTAATAATTCAACTTTCTTGGCGTATCAAACAATTCAGCACACAAATGGCAAAACTTTGCTTTTAGGCTTTATAAGCCATATTCTGAGGCACACGATTAAAATAAAACTATTTATATGGCTATATCAGTAGTAAAGGCTTCTTCGCCAGCTCAGAGAAGTTTAATCACCTTATAGAAACCCTCTGCAAACTGTAAAAACTCAACTACTGCCAAGCGTTTAGTTTCACGAAGCTAAACATCAATAATCGACAGTATTTGCAATAATAGCGAACATCTCTTGATCACTATATTCATGACAATCGGTCAAAAATCGCACCCATCGTTTCCTCCGAAGCAAAAAAATAACGTCAAGAGTGATGGCGACCATTTTTGACGTTATTTTGTTGCTTCGAAGGAAACATGACGTCAAAAGTGGTCGCCACTCGGTCAAAAATCGCACCTTTGACCGAGTGGCGACCATTTTTGACGTCATTTCGTTGTCCTGTAATTGGATTTTGTTTCTGTAGGACACTAAAGCCTATTATTATTGTTATTAATTTTTCCTAAGAAATAGTTGTACGTGTATATAAAATATAAATATATATATATATATATATATATATATATATATATATATATATATATATATATATATGTATATATTTCCTGCATAATATGTATTTTTGTTTCGTATATGTATATAATTGGGTTTCTTATATCACATTTTTAGTTGTAGTTTTAAAATTTGTTTGTTATTGATTTTGAAATGGACTTTTCCGTCAATAAAGCATTATTATTATTAATATTATTAATACCAGAGATTTATTATTATTATATATTATTATAATTACCTCACCGTAATGACAATGAATTACGATAAAAAAATTAGTTGAGTTATTCAATTACATATACTTAAAACATGTGTAAATGACTGATTTTGACGTCTTGGTTGTCTTGAGTGACCTCTGAGAGGAAGTCCTGTATTTCATTACAAACGTAGGAGTATTATTATCATTATCGCTTGTCTGCAAACGCAAAATAAAATCAATTCATAAAGAACATTTCATTGCGAATAAATTCCAGCCGGCTACTACCTATAAATAATTCTTGTGAGACATAAAAACGAATTTCGGTAGCTCGCCTTTCGAACCGTATTGATTTTCACGAAACACACAGGGGTAATATGTTGCATATTTCACTATCACCAGCTTATCTAATCTACAAACACGCGCACGCTCTTCGCTCAACAATGTTACACAAATCTACTAGAATTTAAACTAATATTACATGCAATTACCCGCGGTATATATTTGATATTATGGCGTGTTTAGGTCTGAAACTAACTGGAAATAATTGAGATACATTGTGTACAATTTCACTCTTTCTTTTACGATTTGTCCGCCTCTCACAAATATTTGTGCCGTTTCTGTTTGTTATATGGGAGTTACACACCTTCACTTTTACGGGCCGCCACGGGTGGGCATTCGGGTAATTCGCTAAGCAAGTATTAAATCAGCCGTAAAACTGGGAAACTTGTTTCGGTTTATTGTTCTGTAATGACATCAATAATAAAATACAAATAGCGCGGGCACACTCACTACATACAGTTTTGTATTGCATAGAAACAGGCCATAAATTTTATGCCGATTGAACGGTGATTGTTTTGGTTGGTGATACCAGGTGATACCTTTCTCGGTGATATTTGAGAAGTTAAATCACTCACACTCATCATTATTAGCGTTGATTGAAGTATTTGTATGTATAAATACTTCAATCAACGTTATTAGTGAAAACTGCACCATTTATTACACGTGTCTCTACCAGATCAATAATACTGTATATAATAGTACTATAGTATTATACTATTATACTATAGTACTATTCTATATTACTAGTACTATAGTATAGTACTATAGAATAGCATTATAGTATAGTACTAGTACAATTATAGTCTAGTATTATACTAGAGTACTATTCTATAGTACTATATATTATATATATAGTATAGTACTATAGAATAGCATTATAGTATAGTACTATAGTATAATACTAGACTATAATTGTACTAGTACTATAGTACTATTATATACAGTATTATTGATCTGGTAGAGACACGTATAATAAATGGTGCAGTTTTCACTAATAACGTTGATTGAAGTACTATATATACTAGTGGAAAACTTCCAATGGCCCGTATGTCGGGCTTGAAATTCTCTACAACTTTGCAATTTGAATCATCTTTGTAGCATCAAATATAAAAAAGTTATGCCCAAAAAACCGGTATTTGGACCCAAAATCACGTGTTTTGATCAGTTTTTTGTATTTTCCGGGAAAACGATAAGAGCTAGTGGAAAACTTCCAATGGGCCGTTTGTTGGCCTTGAAATTCTCTACAACTTTGCAATTTGAATCATCTTTGTAGCATCAAATATAAAAAAGTTATGACCGAAAAACCAGTAATTGGCACCAAAATCACGTCTTTTCATCAGTTTTTTGTATTTTCCGGGAAAACGATAAGAGCTAGTGGAAAACTTCCAATGGGCCGTTTGTTGGCCTTGAAATTCTCTACAACTTTGCAATTTGAATCATCTTTGTAGCATCAAATATAAAAAAGTTATGCCCGAAAAACCGGTATTTGGCCCCAAAATCACGTCTTTTGATCAGTTTTTCGTTATTTCCGGGAAAACGATAAGAGCTAGTGGAAAACTTCCAATGGCCCGTATGTCGGGCTTGAAATTCTCTACAACTTTGCAATTTGAATCATCTTTGTAGCATCAAATATAAAAAAGTTATGCCCGAAAAACCGGTAATTGGCACCAAAATCACGTCTTTTCATCAGTTTTTTGTATTTTCCGGGAAAACGATAAGAGCTAGTGGAAAACTTCCAATGGGCCGTTTGTTGGCCTTGAAATTCTCTACAACTTTGCAATTTGAATCATCTTTGTAGCATCAAATATAAAAAAGTTATGCCCGAAAAACCGGTATTTGGCCCCAAAATCACGTCTTTTGATCAGTTTTTCGTTATTTCCGGGAAAACGATAAGAGCTAGTGGAAAACTTCCAATGGCCCGTATGTCGGGCTTGAAATTCTCTACAACTTTGCAATTTGAATCATCTTTGTAGCATCAAATATAAAAAAGTTATGCCCGAAAAACCGTTATTTGGCACCAAAATCACGTCTTTTGATCAGTTTTTCGTTATTTCCGGGAAAACGATAAGAGCTAGTGGAAAACTTCCAATGGGCCGTATGTCGGGCTTGAAATTCTCTACAACTTTGCAATTTGAATCATCTTTGTAGCATCAAATATAAAAAAGTTATGACCGAAAAACCAGTAATTGGCACCAAAATCACGTCTTTTCATCAGTTTTTTGTATTTTCCGGGAAAACGATAAGAGCTAGTGGAAAACTTCCAATGGGCCGTTTGTTGGCCTTGAAATTCTCTCCAACTTTGCAATTTGAATCATCTTTGTAGCATCAAATATAAAAAAGTTATGCCCGAAAAACCGGTAATTGGCACCGAAATCACGTCTTTTCATCAGTTTTTTGTATTTTCCGGGAAAACGATAAGAGCTAGTGGAAAACTTCCAATGGGCCGTTTGTTGGCCTTGAAATTCTCTACAACTTTGCAATTTGAATCATCTTTGTAGCATCAAATATAAAAAAGTTATGCCCGAAAAACCAGTATTTGGCACCAAAATCACGTCTTTTGATCAGTTTTTTGTATTTTCCGGGAAAACCATAAGAGATAGTGGAAAACTTCCAATGGGCCGTTTGTCGGGCGTGAAATTCTCTACAACTTTGCAATTTGAATCATCTTTGTAGGATCAAGTATAAAAAAGTTATGCCCGAAAAAACGGTATTTAGCACCAAAATCACGTCTTTTGACCAGTTTTTTGTATTTTCCGGGAAAACCATAAGAGATGGTGGAAAACTTCCAATGGCCCGTTTGTCGGGCTTGAAATTCTCTCCAACTTTGCAATTTGAATCATCTTTGTAGCATCAAATATAAAAAAGTTATGCCCGAAAAACCAGTATTTGGCACCAAAATCACGTCTTTTGATCAGTTTTTCGTTATTTCCGGGAAAACGATAAGAGCTAGTGGAAAACTTCCAATGGGCCGTTTGTTGGCCTTGAAATTCTCTACAACTTTGCAATTTGAATCATCTTTGTAGCATCAAATATAAAAAAGTTATGCCCGAAAAACCAGTATTTGGCACCAAAATCACGTCTTTTGATCAGTTTTTCGTTATTTCCGGGAAAACGATAAGAGCTAGTGGAAAACTTCCAATGGGCCGTATGTCGGGCTTGAAATTCTCTACAACTTTGCAATTTGAATCATCTTTGTAGCATCAAATATAAAAAAGTTATGCCCGAAAAACCAGTATTTGGCACCAAAATCACGTCTTTTGATCAGTTTTTTGTATTTTCCGGGAAAACCATAAGAGATAGTGGAAAACTTCCAATGGGCCGTTTGTCGGGCGTGAAATTCTCTACAACTTTGCAATTTGAATCATCTTTGTAGGATCAAGTATAAAAAAGTTATGCCCGAAAAAACGGTATTTAGCACCAAAATCACGTCTTTTGACCAGTTTTTTGTATTTTCCGGGAAAACCATAAGAGATGGTGGAAAACTTCCAATGGCCCGTTTGTCGGGCTTGAAATTCTCTCCAACTTTGCAATTTGAATCATCTTTGTAGCATCAAATATAAAAAAGTTATGCCCGAAAAACCGGTAATTGGCACCGAAATCACGTCTTTTCATCAGTTTTTTGTATTTTCCGGGAAAACGATAAGAGCTAGTGGAAAACTTCCAATGGGCCGTTTGTTGGCCTTGAAATTCTCTACAACTTTGCAATTTGAATCATCTTTGTAGCATCAAATATAAAAAAGTTATGCCCGAAAAACCAGTATTTGGCACCAAAATCACGTCTTTTGATCAGTTTTTTGTATTTTCCGGGAAAACCATAAGAGATAGTGGAAAACTTCCAATGGGCCGTTTGTCGGGCGTGAAATTCTCTACAACTTTGCAATTTGAATCATCTTTGTAGCATCAAATATAAAAAAGTTATGCCCGAAAAACCGGTATTTGGCCCCAAAATCACGTCTTTTGATCAGTTTTTCGTTATTTCCGGGAAAACGATAAGAGCTAGTGGAAAACTTCCAATGGCCCGTTTGTCGCGCTTGAAATTCTCTCCAACTTTGCAATTTGAATCATCTTTGTAGCATCAAATATAAAAAAGTTATGCCCGAAAAACCGGTAATTGGCACCAAAATCACGTCTTTTCATCAGTTTTTTGTATTTTCCGGGAAAATGATAAGAGCTAGTGGAAAACTTCCAATGGGCCGTTTGTTGGCCTTGAAATTCTCTACAACTTTGCAATTTGAATCATCTTTGTAGCATCAAATATAAAAAAGTTATGCCCGAAAAACCAGTATTTGGCACCAAAATCACGTCTTTTGATCAGTTTTTTGTATTTTCCGGGAAAACCATAAGAGATAGTGGAAAACTTCCAATGGGCCGTTTGTCGGGCGTGAAATTCTCTACAACTTTGCAATTTGAATCATCTTTGTAGCATCAAATATAAAAAAGTTATGCCCGAAAAACCGGTATTTGGCCCCAAAATCACGTCTTTTGATCAGTTTTTCGTTATTTCCGGGAAAACGATAAGAGCTAGTGGAAAACTTCCAATGGCCCGTATGTCGGGCTTGAAATTCTCTACAACTTTGCAATTTGAATCATCTTTGTAGCATCAAATATAAAAAAGTTATGCCCGAAAAACCGGTATTTGGCACCAAAATCACGTCTTTTGATCAGTTTTTCGTTATTTCCGGGAAAACCATAAGAGATAGTGGAAAACTTCCAATGGGCCGTTTGTCGGGCGTGAAATTCTCTACAACTTTGCAATTTGAATCATCTTTGTAGCATCAAATATAAAAAAGTTATGCCCGAAAAACCGGTATTTGGCACCAAAATCACGTGTTTTGATAAGTTTTTTGTATTTTCCGGGAAAACGATAAGAGCTGGTGGAAAACTTCCAATGGGCCGTATGTCGGGCTTGAAATTCTCTACAACTTTGCAATTTGAATCATCTTTGTAGCATCAAATATAAAAAAGTTATGCCCGAAAAACCGGTATTTGGCACCAAAATCACGTGTTTTGATCAGTTTTTTGTATTTTCCGGGAAAACGATAAGAGATAGCGAAAAACTTCCAATGGCCCGTTTGTCGGGCTTGAAATTCTCTACAACTTTGCAATTTGAATCATCTTTGTAGGATCAAGTATAAAAAAGTTATGCCCGAAAAAACGGTATTTGGTACCAAAATCACGTCTTTTGATCAGTTTTTCGTTATTTCCGGGAAAATGATAAGAGCTAGTGGAAAACTTCCAATGGCCCGTATGTCGGGCTTGAAATTCTCTACAACTTTGCAATTTGAATCATCTTTGTAGCATCAAATATAAAAAAGTTATGCCCGAAAAACCGGTATTTGGCACCAAAATCACGTGTTTTGATCAGTTTTTTGTATTTTCCGGGAAAACGATAAGAGCTAGTGGAAAACTTCCAATGGGCCGTATGTCGGGCTTGAAATTCTCTACAACTTTGCAATTTGAATCATCTTTGTAGCATCAAATATAAAAAAGTTATGCCCGAAAAACCGGTATTTGGCCCCAAAATCACGTCTTTTGATCAGTTTTTCGTTATTTCCGGGAAAACGATAAGAGCTAGTGGAAAACTTCCAATGGCCCGTATGTCGGGCTTGAAATTCTCTACAACTTTGCAATTTGAATCATCTTTGTAGCATCAAATATAAAAAAGTTATGCCCGAAAAACCGGTAATTGGCACCAAAATCACGTCTTTTCATCAGTTTTATGTATTTTCCGGGAAAACGATAAGAGCTAGTGGAAAACTTCCAATGGCCCGTTTCTCGGGCTTGAAATTCTCTACAACTTTGCAATTTGAATCATCTTTGTAGGATCAAGTATAAAAAAGTTATGCCCGAAAAACCGGCATTTGGCACCAAAATCACGTCTTTTGATCAGTTTTTCGTTATTTCCGGGAAAATGATAAGAGCTAGTGGAAAACTTCCAATGGGCCGTATGTCGGGCTTGAAATTCTCTACAACTTTGCAATTTGAATCATCTTTGTAGCATCAAATATAAAAAAGTTATGCCCGAAAAAACAGTATTTGGCACCAAAATCACGTCTTTTCATCAGTTTTTCGTTATTTCCGGGAAAACGATAAGAGCTAGTGGAAAACTTCCAATGGCCCGTATGTCGGGCTTGAAATTCTCTACAACTTTGCAATTTGAATCATCTTTGTAGCATCAAATATAAAAAAGTTATGCCCGAAAAACCGTTATTTGGCACCAAAATCACGTCTTTTGATCAGTTTTTCGTTATTTCCGGGAAAACGATAAGAGCTAGTGGAAAACTTCCAATGGCCCGTATGTCGGGCTTGAAATTCTCTACAACTTTGCAATTTGAATCATCTTTGTAGCATCAAATATAAAAAAGTTATGCCCGAAAAACCGTTATTTGGCACCAAAATCACGTCTTTTGATCAGTTTTTCGTTATTTCCGGGAAAACGATAAGAGCTAGTGGAAAACTTCCAATGGCCCGTATGTCGGGCTTGAAATTCTCTACAACTTTGCAATTTGAATCATCTTTGTAGCATCAAATATAAAAAAGTTATGCCCGAAAAACCGTTATTTGGCACCAAAATCACGTCTTTTGATCAGTTTTTCGTTATTTCCGGGAAAATGATAAGAGCTAGTGGAAAACTTCCAATGGGCCGTATGTCGGGCTTGAAATTCTCTACAACTTTGCAATTTGAATCATCTTTGTAGCATCAAATATAAAAAAGTTATGCCCGAAAAACCGGTAATTGGCACCAAAATCACGTCTTTTCATCAGTTTTTTGTATTTTCCGGGAAAACGATAAGAGCTAGTGGAAAACTTCCAATGGCCCGTTTCTCGGGCTTGAAATTCTCTACAACTTTGCAATTTGAATCATCTTTGTAGGATCAAGTATAAAAAAGTTATGCCCGAAAAACCGGCATTTGGCACCAAAATCACGTCTTTTGATCAGTTTTTCGTTATTTCCGGGAAAATGATAAGAGCTAGTGGAAAACTTCCAATGGGCCGTATGTCGGGCTTGAAATTCTCTACAACTTTGCAATTTGAATCATCTTTGTAGCATCAAATATAAAAAAGTTATGCCCGAAAAACCGTTATTTGGCACCAAAATCACGTCTTTTGATCAGTTTTTCGTTATTTCCGGGAAAATGATAAGAGCTAGTGGAAAACTTCCAATGGGCCGTATGTCGGGCTTGAAATTCTCTACAACTTTGCAATTTGAATCATCTTTGTAGCATCAAATATAAAAAAGTTATGCCCGAAAAACCGGTATTTGGCCCCAAAATCACGTCTTTTGATCAGTTTTTCGTTATTTCCGGGAAAACGATAAGAGCTAGTGGAAAACTTCCAATGGCCCGTATGTCGGGCTTGAAATTCTCTACAACTTTGCAATTTGAATCATCTTTGTAGCATCAAATATAAAAAAGTTATGCCCGAAAAACCGGTAATTGGCACCAAAATCACGTCTTTTCATCAGTTTTTTGTATTTTCCGGGAAAACGATAAGAGCTAGTGGAAAACTTCCAATGGCCCGTTTCTCGGGCTTGAAATTCTCTACAACTTTGCAATTTGAATCATCTTTGTAGGATCAAGTATAAAAAAGTTATGCCCGAAAAACCGGCATTTGGCACCAAAATCACGTCTTTTGATCAGTTTTTCGTTATTTCCGGGAAAATGATAAGAGCTAGTGGAAAACTTCCAATGGGCCGTATGTCGGGCTTGAAATTCTCTACAACTTTGCAATTTGAATCATCTTTGTAGCATCAAATATAAAAATGTTATGCCCGAAAAACCGTTATTTGGCACCAAAATCACGTCTTTTGATCAGTTTTTCGTTATTTCCGGGAAAACGATAAGAGCTAGTGGAAAACTTCCAATGGCCCGTATGTCGGGCTTGAAATTCTCTACAACTTTGCAATTTGAATCATCTTTGTAGCATCAAATATAAAAAAGTTATACCCGAAAAACCGGTATTTGGCCCCAAAATCACGTCTTTTGATCAGTTTTTCGTTATTTCCGGGAAAACGATAAGAGCTAGTGGAAAACTTCCAATGGCCCGTATGTCGGGCTTGAAATTCTCTACAACTTTGCAATTTGAACCATCTTTGTAGGATCAAGTATAAAATAGTTATGCCCGAAAAAACGGTATTTAGCACCAAATTCACGTCTTTTGACCAGTTTTTTGTATTTTCCGGGAAAACCATAAGAGATGGTGGATAACTTCCAATGGCCCGTTTCTCGGGCTTGAAATTCTCTACAACTTTGCAATTTGAATCATCTTTGTAGCATCAAATATAAAAAAGTTATGCCCGAAAAACCGGTAATTGGCACCAAAATCACGTCTTTTCATCAGTTTTTTGTATTTTCCGGGAAAACGATAAGAGCTAGTGGAAAACTTCCAATGGCCCGTATGTCGGGCTTGAAATTCTCTCCAACTTTGCAATTTGAATCATCTTTGTAGCATCAAATATAAAAAAGTTATGCCCGAAAAACCGTTATTTGGCACCAAAATCACGTCTTTTGATCAGTTTTTTGTATTTTCCGGGAAAACGATAAGAGCTAGTGGAAAACTTCCAATGGGCCGTTTGTTGGCCTTGAAATTCTCTACAACTTTGCAATTTGAATCATCTTTGTAGGATCAAGTATAAAAAAGTTATGCCCGAAAAAACGGTATTTAGCACCAAAATCACGTCTTTTGACCAGTTTTTTGTATTTTCCGGGAAAACGATAAGAGCTAGTGGAAAACTTCCAATGGCCCGTATGTCGGGCTTGAAATTCTCTCCAACTTTGCAATTTGAATCATCTTTGTAGCATCAAATATAAAAAAGTTATGACCGAAAAACCGGTAATTGGCACCAAAATCACGTCTTTTCATCAGTTTTTTGTATTTTCCGGGAAAACGATAAGAGCTAGTGGAAAACTTCCAATGGGCCGTTTGTTGGCCTTGAAATTCTCTACAACTTTGCAATTTGAATCATCTTTGTAGGATCAAGTATAAAAAAGTTATGCCCGAAAAAACGGTATTTAGCACCAAAATCACGTCTTTTGACCAGTTTTTTGTATTTTCCGGGAAAACGATAAGAGCTAGTGGAAAACTTCCAATGGGCCGTTTGTCGGGCTTGAAATTCTCTCCAACTTTGCAATTTGAATCATCTTTGTAGCATCAAATATAAAAAAGTTATGCCCGAAAAACCGGTAATTGGCACCAAAATCACGTCTTTTCATCAGTTTTTTGTATTTTCCGGGAAAACGATAAGAGCTAGTGGAAAACTTCCAATGGGCCGTTTGTTGGCCTTGAAATTCTCTACAACTTTGCAATTTGAATCATCTTCGTAGCATCAAATATAAAAAAGTTATGCCCGAAAAACCAGTATTTGGCACCAAAATCACGTCTTTTGATCAGTTTTTTGTATTTTCCCAGGAAAACCATAAGAGATAGTGGAAAACTTCCAATGGGCCGTTTGTCGGGCGTGAAATTCTCTACAACTTTGCAATTTGAATCATCTTTGTAGCATCAAATATAAAAATATATACTTACATATACTTCAATCAACCCTAATAATGATGAGTGTGAGTGATCGAAGGTCAATAATACTGTATATAATATTACTATAGTACTAGTAGTATACTATTGTACTATTCTATATATTAGTGAAAACTGCACCATTTATTACACGTATCTCTACCAGGTCAATAATACTGTATATAATAGTACTATAGTATAGTACCATAGTATAGTACTATAGTATAATACTATAGTATAGAACTATAGTACTACTATAATAATAGTACTGTCAGTATTTGTTTCTAAAACTACTATAGTACTACTATAATAATAGTACTATCACTATTTATTTCAAAAAGTACCATAGTACTATAGTATAGTACTATAATAGTACTATGGTATAGTACTAAAATAGTACTATAGTACTAGTATATTTATAGTACTGTCAGTATTTGTTTCAATCCTCCTTCAATTTTTATCAACCAATCAATTATCCGGATAAACATCAGTATTCTCTTCATTCCATTATTACTATGCCTCACACGATCAGTAATTCTGTGAATATTTTAGAATAATATTTTTTTTGTAAATGTTATCGTACAGTAATGCTGTCATTATTCTAAAATATTGACAGTATTAGTATTACTGACTGTGTAAGGTGTCTTTATATGTATATCGTTGTTTTAAATTTTTTATTCCAACAATTCCACCCTAAAATCCATATAATTAACTCTAGTTTTATTTATTGCTTCCTTCCAGTCGCATACGCCGGCCTATATAATAATTTACAAGCCGAAACACATCCCTTTCATTTCTGATAAGTATCTTGTTTGTTTCAGTAAACCTTTCCGGCGCCGAACGGGTGGACATGTCGCACTTTGACCTGCTCAAAGTCCTCGGAACCGGAGGTGAGTGTCACTAATTAGCATAAAAACTAATCTAAAGGTGAAACATTTATAATTGTACTGTTGTATATGTGTATTATTTGTTTTCCGAGCCTACTTGGTTTATAGGAATATTAATAATCGCCATTTCTATATCTAGAGCGCTATTACAACATTGCGCTCTATATATAGAAATGGCGATTATTAATTTTAAGTTGATTGATTAATCGTGATGATTAATCAATCATAAAACTTTACATATGCCATATCAAAATATAAGCTAAACACCTACTAATTTGATGGTTCTTTATATGTATGTATTATTAGTATATATGTAATCAAAAAAGTTCGTGTTCGTGTATGAGAGCGAAGCTGTCATGAATGCAGTTGGCCATGCCTGCAGACATAAGACAACGAACTAACCTCAAACATCAATTTATTTCTTATATATAAATTTGAGGATATAAATTAATTGAGAGTTTGAGGTTAGAAACTAAATGACAGTTTGAGGTTGAAAACTAAATGATAATTTAAGGTTAGAAACAAATTGATGTTTGAGGTTAATTATGATTGATGTTTGTCCGAAGATTACCACCTGTTCATATCTCTTGACAATTGTATAAGGCATAGGCAATTAAAATCTTGATTTGAGGTTATAGATGCAGTTCGCCAGTTGTTTTTATTAACAAATCCGTAGATTTCTACAATACCGGCATACAAAAATTAGCGTCACGTTGGCAGAAGGTCTCTTGACAATTTTATAAGGCATAGGCAATTAAAAACTATAGTTGAGGTTATAGATGCAGTCCGCCAATTGTTTTTATCACAAATCCATAGATTTCTACCATACCGGCATACAAAAACTGGTGCCACGTTGGCAGAAGGTCATTGAGTGCGATGGTGATAACTGAATAACAGTGTATTACTAGTTTGTAATAAATTTTTATATTAAACCGCACGAACTTGTTTAGTTACTTGATAGATACAATATAAATTTGAGGATATAAATTAATTGACAGTCCGAGGTTGGAAATTAATTGACAGTTTGAGGTTGACAACTAATTGACAGTTTGAGGTTGCAAAATAAACGACAATTGAAGGCTGCAAACAAATTGATGTTTGAGGTTAATTATGATTGAGGTTTGTCCGAAGATTACCAGCTGTTCATGTTTTTTGACAATTGTATGAGACGTAGACAATAAAATAACTCGAGTTGAGGTTATGTATGCATTCCGCCAATTGTTTTAAATCACAAATCCGTAGATTTCTACAATATCGACATACAAAAATTGGAGTCACGCTGCCAGGAGGTCACTGAGTGGGATGGTGATAACTGAATAATAGTGTATTACTGGTTTGTAATACATTTTTATATTAAACCGCACGAAATTTTTTGGTTACCTGATAGATACAATATAAATTTAAGGATATAAATTAATTAACAGTTTGAGGTTGGAAAGTAATTGACAGTTTGAGGTTGGAAAGTAATTGACAGTTTGAGGTTGGAAACTAATTGACAGTTTGAGGTTGGAAAGTAATTGACAGTTTGAGGTTGGAAACTATAATTGACATTTTGAGGTTGCAAACTAAATGACAATTTACGGTTAAAAACAATTTGAGGTTTGAGGTTAATTATGATTGAGGTTTGTCCGTTGTCTTATGTCTGCAGGCATTGCCAACTGTATCAATGACAGCTTTTCACTCATACTCATAATTGAGCAGGCAACATGTCACCGGCCGTATACGGAACAGGGAGTTACACACAATTCTTATATTAATATATAGTTATAATAACTTGTGGAATTATCTCTGTAATTCATTTAAATATCTCGAAATAGAAATTGGAAACAGAATCTCCCCATGCAAAATTATCCATACACACTGAAACATCATTGCGTTTGCAATCTGTTTTCAAAAGTCAGCAGGTGCGTGTTATTTTAAAAGCGCTTTGTTGCATTGCGAGCGCCCCCCAAAAAAAATAACATTTAAAAATACACATATATCGGCAAGGCCGTGCGAAAGTTGCAAGTAAGGTCTATTTTTATCGGGTTTATTTTGCGCGCGCTGACAGATAAGAGGAGTACATGTAACCAAAGTCTGCGTTTTGTTCGTGGCCACCGCAGACTATTTTCAATATGTGTTTCTATTTCAAACCCAACTAACAATAGCCATTAACAGTTACACCTACAGGTATAAGAGTGTTTAATTTCGACTTGAACTATACTCTTCAACTGATTTTGTCTTTATTAAACTACGTTTAAAGTTTTATTCTTATGAATTGTCTCTTTTAATCATATCCTTCTGGAATGTATCATTACTTACGTTATTAAAAACTTCAATAAAAATTGGATTGTTAAATCGTCTACTTTGTGATAATTCATTTTAAAGGATAAATAAAACCATTTTTTACTTTGTTTTTTATCACACTTCAGCTACACTTTGCAACTAGTTTGGGCTAGGCTCTAGACATTTTCAAGCTCCTCCGATGACTGAAGAAATTGTAACCGATCGCTCTTTATATAATAAAAAAAGAAAACATACAATTCCGGTCAGGGAATCCCACATTTTTTACCCACCCTAGCCCCCTTTAATATATATATATATATATATATATATATATATATATATATATATATATATATATATATATATATATACATTAAAGGGGGATAGGGTGGGTTTTCTAAAAAATGTGGGATTCCCTGACCGGCCCAACGTTGAGACGGTAGGAAATCCCAGTACCCTTTTATATATATTTTACTTTTGCATCGTACACTATAATAAAAAGAGTGGTATTCCTGACGTGTTGGTTTCCTACCCTTCTATCCTTACTAATTGCCTATAAGTTCTTGATGATTTTATATCCTCTTCATCAAATTTTTATTAGTTTGATGTTTTTGTTTAGGCCATTCCATTGTACTACATCAGTAATTTGGGAAACTTGATAATGCTTAGAGCTTAGGCGAAACTAGTTGTTTTAAACAATAAATTTTAAGTGTCCACCTCTTAGCAATCTACATATGTAGATTTCGATCTTGTTTGATCTCTCATCAGTGTAGCTCAGCTAGTGAGGATGAATTCACACTATATCTCTAGTGGTTATATACAAATTAATGCAACTTCCTCTCTATAGAGAAAGTTTAACGCCATCTCGCGACAACACATCATTATAATTTTTAATAAATTAAGAATCGGTTCTACAATTGACTGGAGAATAAGGCTATCTGTGGAATAAGTTTGAGATGTTGACGTCAATATCTCACACTTATTCCACGAATAGCCTTATTCTCCAGTTAAATATCAATTGTATAACCGTCCATAAGTGGTAAAAACATAGCAGTTTGATTCATATCCTTCATTATAACAATTAAGTTTGATGATGTTTAGGCTAAAAATCATTGCCGTCTATCCTGTAAGTCAAAAATTAATGTGGAGCATGCCGTAATTAAAACAATAATCGTTTGGATTTAATAGCCCTAACGTATCATTACAAAATACTTTGGTTTTTTTTACAACTATCATCAGACAGGTGCGCATATATATATTTGTATATAAACCCGCCACACGTAATTGATTGGAAATTTGTGGAATCCGCTCCCCGGAGTAAGTAGCAGGTGACGGTGGCGGCGGCGGCAGCAGCAGCAGCAGCGACGTCGTCGCGCACGCGGCCGCGACCTTCCGCCGGGTCGTTCACATTCCACCCAGCCGCTCCAATTCAATCGGTTTGAATATATATTTTTATTAATCGAGTTGAACCCGTTGTTCTTTTTTTTGCCAGCCCTGCAAAAACTGTGTTTTTGATACACATATATAATTTTACTACTGGCCTTCGACACGCATTGATTTTCTATGAGAATGTAAAGTAAGGCCACTTAGGAGGTAATATTGTTTTAGAAACGTGCGAGCATCGTCCCGCGCGTTGATTGTGTCGTTAAAGTGCAATTACGGGGCTCTAAATGGCCACGCGCTGCCTTTTACTGCGTGCATCCATTTGTAGTTTGCTAGTCTGTTTCCTAATATACACTAAATTGCTGGTATTAATCGCATAGGCATTAAATTATAATGGTTTTTAAGCTACATGGTTTGATATATGCCGGACTTGAAGTGAAGGTTTTATTTGATTAGAATTTACTGTTTGCTTCAGTTTGTGTTGCAAATTAACTACAGGTTGCTCTAAATTAAACCCTGATTAAACTAGATGATTTAACATTTATAATGTTAGCGAGAAGGCGATTAATTAGTCCACCAAAGGAGTAAAGTCCATGTTTTTATTACGAGCTATAATATTTATAAAGGATTTAATACATGCAAGTGCAAAAATTGTACTTTACTCCGAGATGAGAGCGCGCTGACCACAATGTTGGTACAAAATATGTTTAATAAAGATTTAAAATCGATTTGTCGAGGTTTAAAAGTGAAATAAAATCATTGTTGTTAACTATTGAGCCGTACGACAAGGAAGAGTACTATTCGTTCATATTGGGCTTGTAATGGTACTTATGTTTTTGTTGTGTCCCACAACCGATCTACCTATAGATTTGGTATCTGAAAGGAGTCACAACATTTTTATATTGGCCTGTTTCCTTTATTGTATCTGTATTAAATGTATTTTATTATTGTGCTACAATTTATGAGAAATAATAATTTATTATTATTATTATTAATACAGAATATTGTAGTTTTTATAATTATTATGGCTGTATTATAAAGAGGATTCAGAAGAAATAACTTTAAACGTTTAAAAGGGGATTGAAAGAGAATTGTATCACCAAAAATTTTTCAAAGATAGATATAATAAAGTTGTTTAGGGTTTACAAATTATACCGTTTAAATGGTTGCCAGATTAGTATATCTATCGATATATCTATGGGGAAATTTTATGTGTTTGTTACATGAAATCGAAAATAATTTCTTTAAGATAATTGAGAAAACGGATGTAAACTTTTTCAAGTTTTTCTGTAGAATCGTCGTGTCCTGAATTTTGCCGGTGGCTTGATTGGCATATCTATCGATATATCTTATGGGGAAATTTGATGTTTTTGTTACACCAAATCGAAGACAATTTCATATTCAACCAAACTATGCCTGACCACTATTTCAAATGACTTGAACTTTGCGCTACACTATTATCTGTAAGTTTCTCTTATTTAATCAAGTTCATTAATTAATTCTGGTTAGATTTATAAAAACTTGTAAATAAAAACTTTGTATGGTAAAGGTCAAGTCATTTAAAATAGTGGACGGGCATAGTTTGGTTGGTAGGGGCCCCCCGCCCACCCCACCCTTGATCGCATTGTTATTTCATAGGATAACACTCTTCCTGGAATGGCTGAAACAATATAAAACGTATATATTTATTGAAAAAACTATGCGAACAAAGGTGGGGTGGGCGGGGGGCCCCTACCAATCAAACTATGCCCGTCCACTATTTCAAGTGACTTGAAGTTTGCACTACACTATTATCTGTAAGTTTCTCTTATTTAATCAAGTTCATAAATTAATTTTGGTTAGATTTATAAAAACTTGTATAAAAAACTTTGTGTGGTAGAGTTCAAGTCGTTTGAAATAGTGAATGGGCATAGTTTGGTTGGTAGGGGCCCCCCGCCCACCCCATCTTTGTTCGCATTTTTCAATGGATATAGACGTTTGATATTGTTTCAACCATTCAAGGAAGAGTGTTATCGTATGAAATAACAATGCAAGCATAGGTGGGGTGGGCGGGGGGCCCCTACCAACCAAACTATGCCCGTCCACTATTTCAAGCAACTTGAACTCTACCATACAAAGTTTTTTTTACAAGTTTTTATAAATCCAAACAAAAGTAATTAATGAGTTTGATTAAATAAAAGAAACTTACAGATAATAGAGTAGTGCAAAGTTCAAGTCGTTTGAAATAGTGGACGGGCATAGTTTGGTTGGTAAGGGCCCCCCGCCCGCCCCACCCTTGATCCCATTGTTATTTCATAGGATAACACTCTTCCTGGAATGGTTGAAATAAGATAAAACGTCTATATCCATTGATAAAACTATGCGAACGAAGGTGGGGTGGGCGGGGGGCCCCTACCAACCAAACTATGCTCATTCACTATTTCAAACGACTTGAACTCTACCACACAGAGTTTTTTATACAAGTTTTTATAAATCTAACCAAAATTAATTAATGAACTTGATTAAATAAGAGAAACTTACAGATAATAGTGTAGTGCAAAGTTCAAGTCATTTGAAATAGTGGACGGGCATAGTTTGGTTGGTAGGGGCCGCCCGCCCACCCAACCTCTGCTTGCATTGTTATTTCCTAGGATAACACTCTTCCTGTAATGGTTGAAACAATATAAAACGTCTATATCCATTGAAAAAACTATGCCAACAAAGGTGGGGTGGGCGGGGGGCCCCTACCAACCAAACTATGCCCGTCCACTATTTCAAATGACTTAAACTTTGCACTACACTATTATGTGTAAGTTTCTCTTATTTAATCAAGTTCATTAATTAATTTCGGTCAGATTTATAAAAACTTGTGTAAAAAACTCTGTGTAGTAGAGTTCAAGTCGTTTGAAATAGTGGATGGGCATAGTTTAGTTGGTAGGGGCCACCCGCCCACCCCACCTTTGCTCGCATAGTTTTATCAATGGATATAGACGTTTTATATTGTTTCAACCATTACAGGAAGAGTGTTATCCTATGAAATGACAATGCGAGCAGAGGTAGGGTGGGCGGGTGTTCCCTACCAACCGAACTATGCCCATCCACTATTTCAAACGACTTGAACTCTACCACATAGAGTTTTTTATACAAGTTTTTATAAATCTAACCAAAATTAATTTATGAACTTGATTAAATAAGAGAAACTTACACATAATAGTGTAGTGCAAAGTTCAAGTCATTTGAAATAGTGGACAGGCATAGTTTGGTTGGTAGGCCCCCCCCGCCCACCCCACCTTTGCTCGAATTGTTATTTCATAGGATAACACTCTTCCTGGAATGGTTGAAACATATAAAACCTCTATATCCATTGAAAAAACTATGCGAACAAAGGGAACTTTAAAATTTTCAACTGAGACACATTTCGGTTAAAAAAAACATTCGTCTGGAGAAAAATATAAATAGTCCGTTAATTACACCCATTTCTCGATGAAAAAAATGGCGTTGTCGGCTTGCCAGAGTACTAAGCAAATTAAAAGACGTTGTTAATGATATTTGGGTGAGCGCGCGCGGGCAACGACTCTTCCGGGGGGCCAACAATCGGCGCGGTGCGTTGCCCTCCCGGTCGGCCGAAAGATTTCGCGGATACAGTTAATGAATTTTTCGAAGGAAGTAAAAGCGTTTATAATTTTTTTTTTGTAACGGACGCTTGAAGGTTTAATTGGCAATAATGGTGAGCTGTATTAAAATATATTGTGGAGCAGCTATGTTAAGCTGGTTTGCAGACAAATTAACAGCTGTGAAAGTATAAATGTCGGATAGCATCATTTTGTAATGGGAAATACTGATTCAAAATTGTAAAAAATAAATATCTATATATCTATATATCTATATATCTATATATCTATATATCTTTATATCTATATATCTATATATCTATATATCTATATATCTATATATCTATATATCTATATATCTATATATCTATATATCTATATATCTATATATCTATATATCTATATATCTATATATCTATATATCTATATATCTATATATCTATATATCTATATATCTATATATCTATATATCTATATATCTATATATCTATATATCTATATATCTATATATCTACATATCTACATATCTACATATCTATATATTATCTATCTATATACTACAACGATCCAGCTCAGTGGCCGAGTGGTTAGGGACGTTGTCCGTTTCGTACTGAGCATTGGGGAGCCTGAGTTCGATCCCCAGCAGGGAGCGAATTTTCGCGAATCACCTTTCACAGTTTTTCAGATGTTTTCTGTGAAGTTAAGATAAATACTGGGTAATTAAACTCCTCTGAGCTTCTCCCTTGACCGGCGGAAAAGCCTCACGGCTGATAGCCCTATAAATATAGAAGTTTTTTTTACTATAACATTATACTATACAATTATAGTTGTTGTAACTATGAATTACAAACGATTTTTCTTATCCTTTGAAATGTTTAAGTGCATAAGGGGGTCGCGAGCCAAAAAGTTTGGCAAACACTGCTCTATATGAGAAAGTTTAAATGTTGTGTAAGTTACTTGTCATCATTATATTGTAAAATTATGTTAATGTGTGTGTATGTGTAGTATGGGGACTGTGTGATATATAAAGAGACGTGTTAATAAAAAAGAAAAAACTGCTGTAACGTGTCCAAATTGATTGCAGAAATAGCTTGTATGGTGATATTTATATGCGCGACCTAATTCGCGTTTGCGGCCAATTAACGCTGGCTAATCAAATTCGCGCAGAGTGACAAATTTTTCAACAAGCTTGACCTCGATGCACTTGCCTACTGACTAACTATATCGTTATTTGAAGACTAACTATATCGTTACCTTAAATTTATATCCAGAAACTGTTGGTTGGTTTATTTAATTAGCATATGGCGATTTTTTTAAATAAAAATACTGCATAATAAAACCACACATCGGTTGTGTGTATTAATTAGAAATCGAATTGTCACTTAAATAATAATTTTCATCATTATAAATAATATACAAGATGAAGATTTTAGAGAAAAATAACTTTTTGAAGTACATAAAATACTATTTATTATTATTTTCTTTGGTATAGGGTCATCCAAAAAGAGGTGTTATTTTAAATTATTAGAAAAACGCAAAATATTTGAAAACCAGTTATGTCTTTCGGGCATTAATCCGCGAACACACCGTATTAAGTGCGTCTTGTCCGAAACCGCCATTAGGGAAATATTTGCATATATAATATTATAATACTATAATTTCCCAAAAATTTCACTCTCCGGTGGGACTTGAACCCACGTCTCCGGCTATCGCTGCCGTCGCGATTATTAATTAACATTAATACATCTGGTGATTCTTCATTCAGATAGCCGACAATGGCAAGAAATACTTCACTATAAATTATAATTATGTATATCAATATTTTGTTAATTTAGTTTAACATTATACTAAATTATTTATTTTCAATATTGTAATGGAAAGAAAGATTGTTTGCTTCTCTACTTTAAAAAGAAATAGCAAGTTTTGATTTTTTCTTGAGCGTAGTCAGTATACAAAATGCATCACTCAGGTCAGGTCCCTTCGACGTATTGCAAACAATTTTACCTGCGCCAGGTGAATGGTTGCATTTTATTGTGTTTGTCTGTACCTTTAGGGTGAATTTTTGAATACTCCTACTCAGGAAACAGACCAAAAAAAAACAATAATGGCACATATTTTATAAATAACGCAGATTCAGCATGTATACAGTTTGTTTTATAACTGGAGGACAAATATTTAGGCACGGTTGTATAAAGCAGATAACTCTTGAGATAATTTGACATCCATGATTCTAACCTCACTGTTGCCAACTTTCACACATAATGCGACGTTGCCATATAAAAACAGAACTACATGAGGCTATGAAATGAAAATTGAAAAACAATTTATGCAACATCTAACAATATAATCACGGATTATAGTTACCTAGGCTTTATAAAACCGAGGTATTTTGACTTTTTTTACATTTTCGAATTTATTTGACATTTTTAACATTTTTGACTTTCTGGATATTTTTGACTTTTTGGATATTTTTGACTTTTTGGATATTTTTGACTTTCTTTGACCTTTTGACATTTTGGACACTTTAGATTTTTTTATGTGACTTTTTTGACTTTTCCACATTTGTGATGTTTTTTACCTTTTTTATTTTTAACATTTTTGACTTTCTGGATATTTCTGACTTTCTTTGATCTTTTGACATTTTGGAAACTTTAGATTTTTTTGTGTGACTTTTTTGACTTTTCCACATTTGTGATGTTTTTTACCTTTTTTATTTTTAACATTTTTGACTTTTTGGATATTTTTGACTTTCTTTGATCTTTTGACATTTTGGACACTTTAGATTTTTTTGTGTGACTTTTTTGACTTTTCCACATTTGTGATGTTTTTTACCTTTTTTATTTTTAACATTTTTGACTTTTTGGATATTTTTGACTTTCTTTGATCTTTTGACATTTTGGACACTTTAGATTTTTTTGTGTGACTGTTTTGACTTTGCCACATTTGTGATGTTTTTTATCTTTTTTATTTTTAACATTTTTGACTTTTTGGATATTTTTGACTTTCTTTGATCTTTTGACACTTTAGATTTTTTTGTGTGGCTTTTTTGACTTTTCCACAGTTTTGATGTATTTTACCTTTTTTATTTTTAACATTTTTGACTTTTTTTGACCTTTTGACATTTTTGACGCTTTAGATTTGTTGTGTGGCTTTTTTGACTTTTCCACATTTGTGATGTTTTTTTACCTTTTTTACATTTTTTTGACTTTTTTTTACATTTTCAACACGTTTGACTTTTTGGATATTTTTGACTTTCTTTGATCTTTTGACATTTTAGATCTTTTTTGTGTGACTTTCACATTTGTGATATTTTTGAAGTTTCTTTACATTTTTTGACCACAGTTTGAGAACCCATGATCTATTACATCTACTTCTCCCTTAGTTTTATTTTAATAAATAATAATCTCTTGTTTGTCAGTTTCCGGCTCAAATTTGCCGTGCATTTTGATAATACCTTCTTTTATATTTTTGACCTATAAATGGTAATTGGAATTACATAGATTCACCATAATAATAATAATAATAAACTTTATTTCTCATAGATTGTAGCTCACTAATAAAATACATATAATACGGATACAATAAAGGAAACAGATTGAGCCAACATAGGATGAGTTGCATAAAGACATACTAATGCTGTAAACTCTGCATATGCAAGTAACTGAGTGTTAAACTATCTTACAAATGTAAGTAAATGGTTTATGCCAAATTAATCTAAATGTATATTGTATAACTACCATTATTAGCGCTATAAATGCATTTACTTAAAAACTTTCTCACAAACAATATTTTGCCGTCGTCCCAGACATTAGTCAGCTGGAATGTATCTCTGTGGCGAGGGAGCGCGAGACAAAAAATAAAGAGTTTCACATGTTTTATAAATCATTCGCGTTCCCATTTGATGAGTCACGAATTTGGTGTGCGTCCGCCTATATAGGTGACCCAGATAATCGTTCGTTTGCTAAATCGGACACGAATGGATTGGGATTGATATAATAATATAACTAATGGTAATAATATAGTACTGACTGTCATAAACAACGTGTGCAATCAATTGCACAAATATTTGCATATAAATATGTTGTAACTGTGTAACATACATAGTTCTAAAGTACATAATAAATATACAGCTTGCTAATCTCAAACAAAACAAATATACACATATGTGAGATAATAGTTTTGTCTTAAGTGACTCGTAAAGAAAGCTACATGTTATGATTTTTAACTATTTAACTACCATTATTATTACTTTTAATAACATTCAAAGTTAATTCATTTGACGCTTTCAGGTTTGGAATTTCTGTTAGTTATTTATTTTATTTGTACCGTGATGTATGTATTATTTTTGTGTCGGCTTAATAAGTAAATATCTGGTATGGGCACCACACAACTTTACAGATTGTATTGGCATTTTCTCAATCTGTTGTGCCGTTTTCCCGGAATTTTGTTCACACACAGACAGACAGACAGACGACTGACAGACGGAGAGACAGACTGACAGAGGGATAGACAGAAGATAGACAGATATACCTACAGACAGAAGATAGACAGATATACCTACAGACAGAAGATAGACAGATATACCTACAGACAGAAGATAGACAGATATACCTACAGACAGAAGATAGACAGATATACCTACAGACAGAAGATAGACAGATATACCTACAGACAGAAGATAGACAGATATACCTACAGACAGAAGATAGACAGATATACCTACAGACAGAAGATAGACAGATATACCTACAGACAGAAGATAGACTGATATACCTACAGACAGAAGATAGACAGATATACCTACAGACAGAAGATAGACTGATATACCTACAGACAGAAGATAGACAGATATACCTACAGACAGAAGATAGACAGATATACCTACAGACAGAAGATAGACAGATATACCTACAGACAGAAGATATACAGATATACCTACAGACAGAAGATAGACAGATATACCTACAGACAGAAGATAGACAGATATACCTACAGACAGAAGATAGACAGATATACCTACAGACAGAAGATATACAGATATACCTACAGACAGAAGATAGACAGATATACCTACAGACAGAAGATAGACAGATATACCTACAGACAGAAGATAGACAGATATACCTACAGACAGAAGATAGACAGATATACCTACAGACAGAAGATAGACAGATATACCTACAGACAGAAGATAGACTGATATACCTACAGACAGAAGATAGACAGATATACCTACAGACAGAAGATAGACTGATATACCTACAGACAGAAGATAGACAGATATACCTACAGACAGAAGATAGACAGATATACCTACAGACAGAAGATAGACAGATATACCTACAGACAGAAGATATACAGATATACCTACAGACAGAAGATAGACAGATATACCTACAGACAGAAGATAGACAGATATACCTACAGACAGAAGATATACAGATATACCTACAGACAGAAGATAGACAGATATACCTACAGACAGAATATAGACAGATATACCTACAGACAGAAGATATACAGATATACCTAGAGACAGAAGATAGACAGATATACCTACAGACAGAAGATAGACAGATATACTTGCAGACAGAAGATAGACAGATATACCTACTGACAGAAAATAGACAGATATACCTACAGATAGAAGATAGACAGATATACCTACAGACAGAAGATAGACAGATATACCTACAGACAGAAGATAGACAGATATACCTACAGACAGAAGATAGACAGATATACCTACAGACAGAAGATAGACTGATATACCTACAGACAGAAGATAGACAGATATACCTACAGACAGAAGATAGACAGATATACCTACAGACAGAAGATAGACAGATATACCTATAGACAGAAGATAGACAGATATACCTACAGGCAGAAGATAGACAGATATACCTACAGGCAGAAGATAGACAGATATACCTACAGGCAGAAGATAGACAGATATACCTACAGACAGAAGATAGCCAGATATACCTACAGACAGAATTTAGACAAATATACCTACAGACAGAAGATATACAGATATACCTAGAGACAGAAGATAGACAGATATACCTACAGACAGAAGATAGACAGATATACTTGCAGACAGAAGATAGACAGATATACCTACTGACAGAAAATAGACAGATATACCTACAGGCAGAAGATAGACAGATATACCTACAGGCAGAAGATAGACAGATATACCTACAGGCAGAAGATAGACAGATATACCTACAGACAGAAGATAGACAGATATACCTACTGACAGAAGATAGACAGATATACCTACAGACAGAAGATAGACAGATATACCTAGAGACAGAAGATAGACAGATATACCTACAGACAGAAGATAGACAGATATACCTACAGACAGAAGATATACAGATATACCTAGAGACAGAAGATAGACAGATATACCTACAGGCAGAAGATAGACAGATATACCTACAGGCAGAAGATAGACAGATATACCTACAGGCAGAAGATAGACAGATATACCTACAGACAGAAGATAGACAGATATACCTACTGACAGAAGATAGACAGATATACCTACAGACAGAAGATAGACAGATATACCTACAGACAGAAGATAGACAGATATACCTACAGACAGAAGATAGACTGATATACCTACAGGCAGAAGATAGACAGATATACCTACAGACAGAAGATAGACAGATATACTTGCAGACAGAAGATAGACAGATATACCTACTGACAGAAAATAGACAGATATACCTACAGATAGAAGATAGACAGATATACCTACAGACAGAAGATAGACAGATATACCTACAGACAGAAGATAGACAGATATACCTACAGACAGAAGATAGACAGATATACCTACAGACAGAAGATAGACTGATATACCTACAGACAGAAGATAGACAGATATACCTACAGACAGAAGATAGACAGATATACCTACAGACAGAAGATAGACAGATATACCTATAGACAGAAGATAGACAGATATACCTACAGGCAGAAGATAGACAGATATACCTACAGGCAGAAGATAGACAGATATACCTACAGGCAGAAGATAGACAGATATACCTACAGACAGAAGATAGACAGATATACCTACAGACAGAATTTAGACAAATATACCTACAGACAGAAGATATACAGATATACCTAGAGACAGAAGATAGACAGATATACCTACAGACAGAAGATAGACAGATATACTTGCAGACAGAAGATAGACAGATATACCTACTGACAGAAAATAGACAGATATACCTACAGGCAGAAGATAGACAGATATACCTACAGGCAGAAGATAGACAGATATACCTACAGGCAGAAGATAGACAGATATACCTACAGACAGAAGATAGACAGATATACCTACTGACAGAAGATAGACAGATATACCTACAGACAGAAGATAGACAGATATACCTAGAGACAGAAGATAGACAGATATACCTACAGACAGAAGATAGACAGATATACCTACAGACAGAAGATATACAGATATACCTAGAGACAGAAGATAGACAGATATACCTACAGGCAGAAGATAGACAGATATACCTACAGGCAGAAGATAGACAGATATACCTACAGGCAGAAGATAGACAGATATACCTACAGACAGAAGATAGACAGATATACCTACTGACAGAAGATAGACAGATATACCTACAGACAGAAGATAGACAGATATACCTACAGACAGAAGATATACAGATATACCTACAGACAGAAGATAGACAGATATACCTACAGGCAGAAGATAGACAGATATACCTACTGACAGAAAATAGACAGATATACCTACAGGCAGAAGATAGACAGATATACCTACAGACAGAAGATAGACAGATATACCTACAGACAGAAGATAGACTGATATACCTACAGACAGAAGATAGACAGATATACCTACAGACAGAAGATAGACAGATATACCTACAGACAGAAGATAGACAGATATACCTATAGACAGAAGATAGACAGATATACCTACAGGCAGAAGATAGACAGATATACCTACAGGCAGAAGATAGACAGATATACCTACAGACAGAAGATAGACTGATATACCTACAGACAGAAGATAGACAGATATACCTACAGACAGAAGATAGACAGATATACCTACAGACAGAAGATAGACAGATATACCTACAGACAGAAGATAGACAGATATACCTACAGACAGAAGATAGACTGATATACCTACAGGCAGAAGATAGACAGATATACCTACAGACAGAAGATAGACAGATATACCTACAGACAGAAGATAGACAGATATACCTACAGACAGAAGATAGACAGATATACCTACAGACAGAAGATAGACTGATATACCTACAGGCAGAAGATAGACAGATATACCTACAGACAGAAGATAGACAGATATACCTACAGACAGAAGATAGACAGATATACCTACAGACAGAAGATAGACAGATATACCTACAGACAGAATATAGACAGATATACCTACAGACAGAAGATATACAGATATACCTAGAGACAGAAGATAGACAAATATACCTACAGACAGAAGATAGACAGATATACTTGCAGACAGTAGATAGACAGATATACCTACTGACAGAAGATAGACAGATATACCTACAGACAGAAGATAGACAGATATACCTAGAGACAGAAGATAGACAGATATACCTACAGACAGAAGATAGACAGATATACCTACAGACAGAAGATAGACAGATATACCTACAGACAGAAGATATACAGATATACCTATAGACAGAAGATAGACAGATATACCTACAGGCAGAAGATAGACAGATATACCTACAGGCAGAAGATAGACAGATATACCTACAGGCAGAAGATAGACAGATATACCTACAGACAGAAGATAGACAGATATACCTACAGACAGAAGATATACAGATATACCTACAGACAGAAGATAGACAGATATACTTACAGACAGAATATAGACAGATATACCTACAGACAGAAGATATACAGATATACCTAGAGACAGAAGATAGACAGATATACCTACAGACAGAAGATAGACAGATATACTTGCAGACAGAAGATAGACAGATATACCTACTGACAGAAAATAGACAGATATACCTACAGATAGAAGATAGACAGATATACCTACAGACAGAAGATAGACAGATATACCTACAGACAGAAGATAGACAGATATACCTACAGACAGAAGATAGACAGATATACCTACAGACAGAAGATAGACTGATATACCTACAGACAGAAGATAGACAGATATACCTACAGACAGAAGATAGACAGATATACCTACAGACAGAAGATAGACAGATATACCTATAGACAGAAGATAGACAGATATACCTACAGGCAGAAGATAGACAGATATACCTACAGGCAGAAGATAGACAGATATACCTACAGGCAGAAGATAGACAGATATACCTACAGACAGAAGATAGACAGATATACCTACAGACAGAATTTAGACAAATATACCTACAGACAGAAGATATACAGATATACCTAGAGACAGAAGATAGACAGATATACCTACAGACAGAAGATAGACAGATATACTTGCAGACAGAAGATAGACAGATATACCTACTGACAGAAAATAGACAGATATACCTACAGGCAGAAGATAGACAGATATACCTACAGGCAGAAGATAGACAGATATACCTACAGGCAGAAGATAGACAGATATACCTACAGACAGAAGATAGACAGATATACCTACTGACAGAAGATAGACAGATATACCTACAGACAGAAGATAGACAGATATACCTAGAGACAGAAGATAGACAGATGTACCTACAGACAGAAGATAGACAGATATACCTACAGACAGAAGATATACAGATATACCTAGAGACAGAAGATAGACAGATATACCTACAGGCAGAAGATAGACAGATATACCTACAGGCAGAAGATAGACAGATATACCTACAGGCAGAAGATAGACAGATATACCTACAGACAGAAGATAGACAGATATACCTACTGACAGAAGATAGACAGATATACCTACAGACAGAAGATAGACTGATATACCTACAGACAGAAGATATACAGATATACCTACAGACAGAAGATAGACAGATATACCTACAGGCAGAAGATAGACAGATATACCTACTGACAGAAAATAGACAGATATACCTACAGGCAGAAGATAGACAGATATACCTACAGACAGAAGATAGACAGATATACCTACAGACAGAAGATAGACTGATATACCTACAGACAGAAGATAGACAGATATACCTACAGACAGAAGATAGACAGATATACCTACAGACAGAAGATAGACAGATATACCTATAGACAGAAGATAGACAGATATACCTACAGGCAGAAGATAGACAGATATACCTACAGGCAGAAGATAGACAGATATACCTACAGACAGAAGATAGACAGATATACCTACAGGCAGAAGATAGACAGATATACCTACAGGCAGAAGATAGACAGATATACCTACAGACAGAAGATAGACTGATATACCTACAGACAGAAGATAGACAGATATACCTACAGACAGAAGATAGACAGATATACCTACAGACAGAAGATAGACAGATATACCTACAGACAGAAGATAGACAGATATACCTACAGACAGAAGATAGACTGATATACCTACAGGCAGAAGATAGACAGATATACCTACAGACAGAAGATAGACAGATATACCTACAGACAGAAGATAGACAGATATACCTACAGACAGAAGATAGACAGATATACCTACAGACAGAAGATAGACTGATATACCTACAGGCAGAAGATAGACAGATATACCTACAGACAGAAGATAGACAGATATACCTACAGACAGAAGATAGACAGATATACCTACAGACAGAAGATAGACAGATATACCTACAGACAGAATATAGACAGATATACCTACAGACAGAAGATATACAGATATACCTAGAGACAGAAGATAGACAAATATACCTACAGACAGAAGATAGACAGATATACTTGCAGACAGTAGATAGACAGATATACCTACTGACAGAAGATAGACAGATATACCTACAGACAGAAGATAGACAGATATACCTAGAGACAGAAGATAGACAGATATACCTACAGACAGAAGATAGACAGATATACCTACAGACAGAAGATAGACAGATATACCTACAGACAGAAGATATACAGATATACCTATAGACAGAAGATAGACAGATATACCTACAGGCAGAAGATAGACAGATATACCTACAGGCAGAAGATAGACAGATATACCTACAGGCAGAAGATAGACAGATATACCTACAGACAGAAGATAGACAGATATACCTACAGACAGAAGATATACAGATATACCTACAGACAGAAGATAGACAAATATACCTACAGACAGAAGATAGACAGATATACCTACAGACAGAAGATAGACTGATATACCTACAGACAGAAGATAGACAGATATACCTACAGACAGAAGATAGACAGATATACCTACAGACAGAAGATAGACTGATATACCTACAGGCAGAAGATAGACAGATATACCTACAGACAGAAGATAGACAGATATACCTACAGACAGAAGATAGACAGATATACCTACAGACAGAAGATAGACAGATATACCTACAGACAGAAGATATACAGATATACCTAGAGACAGAAGATAGACAGATATACCTACAGACAGAAGATATACAGATATACCTACAGATAGAAGATAGACAGATATACCTACAGACAGAAGATAGACAGATATACCTACAGACAGAAGATAGACAGATATACCTACAGACAGAAGATAGACAGATATACCTACAGACAGAAGATGGACAGATATACCTACAGACATACATACATACATACATACATACATACATACATACAGAAAGGTAGACAGATATACCTACAGACCGATAGACAGGTATACCTACAGACAGATATACATATATACATACAGACAGATATACCTACAGACAGATAGATAGATATACCTACAGACAGATAGACATATATACATACAGACAGATAAACAGATATACATACAGACAAATAGACAGATATGCATATAGACAGATTTACATACAGACAGATAGACAGATATACATACAAACAGGTAGACAGCTATACATACAGATAGACAGCTATACTTACAGATAGACATAGACATTACATACATACATACATACATACATATATACATACATATATACATACAGATAGACAGATATACATACATATATACATACATATGTACATACATCCATCCATCCATCCATCCATCCATCCGTCCGTTCGTCCGTCCGTCCATCCATCCATCCTTCCATCCGACCCCTGCATTTCCGCATCTCTATTTATTTCTATAGATAGAGGGGAAATAGACAGAAATAAAAAGATAAATCTTTGAGTAGGTATTGATATAAATAATAAATTTATTTTCCCTCGTAAAAGAAGATCTTTATTTGGCATACCTCTGAAGAAATACATACAATACACAATGCTATTATATTTCTCTATGTAATTGTAATTTTTAGAGATTATTGGCGATGAGCCTCAACAATCATTACTTATCCTATATTAAACCGTTATTCTGATTATTATTAACTCTTCATATACAACTAAATAACATAAACGAGTTGATAGCTTAAATTGAGCGTATATCAGCCCCATTAGTAACAATAATTTCCAGTTGTTTTTCCAATCTTGACGGGCCAACGACCGCCCGAATGCTCATGTCCATATTGTTCCTGCATTTCGGGCTTCTTTATTGCATCCGGTTGTCCGCTTTTTTTTTGTTTTGTTGTAAATACAAATCAGCTATTTATAAACGGCGATTGTTCTTGCGGCGTGCGCTTTCATTATTTCATGTTATTGCTGTGTTACCGGCGCGCGGCGCGCATATAGAGTCGTAAACATGGAAACACCAAACAAATAGTAATACGAGCAGGCATATACAATAAAATTACCGAGTATTTGTGTATAACTTTACGCAATTTATAGTGGTCACATGATTATACTAATTGATCTTGTATATACAGAGTGATCAATTTTGAATGTAAGATGCAGGTAACCCCCGTGATATCATTTGACGTTTTTATTCGAGCATGTACGTACTATATCATATTTGGCTGCAGAATTTTCAAGAATTTATTTTAATTATGAAAATATAATAGCGAGTTTTTTTCATTTTTGGAACCTAACTCTCTTTTTCGTAATAGTTATTTGCTTCGTATAACACAGGTTCGCATAACACGGCATTTTTTTGAAACGTAACTCCCGTGTTATACGAATCAAAGAACTAGTACGAAAAAGGGGGCTAGGTTCCAAAAATTTAAAAAAACATGCTATTATATATATATATATATATATATATATATATATATATATATATAATCACTCTTCATTTTGGCTATCGAATGCTATTATATTTTCATAATTAAATAAATTCATGAAAATTCTGCAGTAAAATATGATAGTACATACATGCTCGAATAAAAATGTCAAATGATATCACGTTTATACAGGAATTTAGCCAATTCTCGAACCGTGAACCAATATTTTTATAGTGCTTTAAAAATACTGATTGTATTACTGTATAATTTTTATTATTTGTTTGTTTCAGCTTATGGTAAAGTGTTCCTAGTGCGGAAACGAGGCGGCTCCGACGACGGCCGCCTCTACGCCATGAAAGTCCTCAAGAAAGCGACGATCGTCCAGAAGAAAAAGACCACAGAGCACACCAAGACTGAGCGGCAGGTTCTCGAAGCTGTCCGCGACAATCCTTTTTTAGTTACCTTGCACTATGCCTTCCAGACTGATGCCAAACTCCACCTTATATTAGGTAAGTAATTACTTAAATTATTTTAATTATTTGAAGTATGGCGACAATGATTAAAAACAAAATTATTTAAATCAACATTAACTACATCACGAATTATTCTTATAATATAAAAACTATATTTATTTTAATACCGTCTATATATGAACAATTCAATCACTGGCTGCTACGAATTATAAATGACGATCTTCATTCACATACATAATGAAGATCGTCATTTATAATTCGTAGCACCCAGTGATTGAATTGTTCATAAATAGACGGTTTAATCCATCAGGTTTGTTATCATTACGAATATAAATTTCAAAGAATATTTTACTCTCAATCTGATCTTAAAAGTAGTAGTTAAATTCATACGACTCGACTACACACAGTGTGTCCATATGAAGTTGGCTACATGTCATCGCGCACGTAACGAAACCATAAATTCATTTAAAAATGTACAACTTGTAACCTCCCGGTGGTGACAGTTATTCGCTTCTCATTGTAATTTTCTATGAGGACCGCACGTCGTCGTCGCTGCCATCCGTTCACCCAAGCTTTCACCGTGCTGGGAGAAACGGAGAGCTGTGCGATTTTGTAAACCCTGACTTTGGTTTGCGCGTTTGTTGTGCTTGTTTCGTCACATGTTTACAACAAAATTGCACAATGCGTTTCACTTTCGATGTGAATGAAGAAAAAAATATTAAGAACTTTGCTGCGCCGGAGCGCTTATTCAGGCCACGTGCAAGAACACATTGTTCTATAGACAACAGATGCGAGATAACGTTCGAAATTAAATTGATGCGATTTTGTTAACAAACTTTATATATATATATATATATATATATATATATATATATATATATATATATATATAAAATAGGACTATTTTTGAAAACATTCAAGGATATTTTATTTTTTCAACTCTACTAATGCTGGATTTTGTAATTTTCAAGTTTAACACCGTGAAAAGTATAAAAACAGTTGAGATCCGAATTTTAAACGTCGTATTTGCTAAATATGATTATTTTTGAAAACTCTCCAGGATATTTTATCATCTTATGATAATCATAAAGGGAATTACATCACTTTGTTGAACCCTACTATTGCTGGATTTTGTAATTTTCAAGTTTAAGACCCCAAAAAGTCTAAAAACTGTTAAGCTACGAATTTCAAACATTGTATTTACTAAATATGACTATTCTTGAAAACAATCAAGGCTATTTCATCAAATTATACAAAGAAAATAAGGAAAGTGCATCACTTTTTGAATCCTACTAATGCTGGATTTTGTGATTTTCGAGTTTAACACCCCGAAAAGTCTAAAAGTAGTTGAGATACGAATTTCAAACGTTGTAGGTACTAAATAGAACCATTTTTGAACACATTCAAGGTCATTTTATTGATCTATGATAATCGTAAAAGGAATTACATCACTTTTTGAACCCGACTAATACTGGATTTTGTAATTTTCAAGTTTAATACCCCGAAAAGTCTAAAAACAGTTGAGATACGAATTTCAAACGTTGTAATTACAAAATAGGACTATTTTTGAAAACATTGAAGGCTATTTTATCAAATAACGAACATCATAAAGGGAATTACATCACTTTTTGGAACCCTACTAATGTTGGATTTTGTAATTTTTAAGTTGAACACCGTGAAAAGTATAAAAACAGTTGAGATCCAAATTTTAAACGTCGTATTTGCTAAATATGATTATTTTTGAAAATTTTCCAGGATATTTTATCATCTAATGATAATCATAAAGGGAATTACATCACTTTGTTGAACCTTACTATTGCTGGATTTTGTAATTTTCAAGTTTAACACCCCAAAAAGTTTAAAAACTGTTAAGATACGAATTTCAAAAATTGTATTTACTAAATATGACTATTTTTGAAAACAATCAAGGCTATTTTATCAAATTATAAAAAGAAAATAAGGAAAGTGCATCACTTTTTGAATCCTACTAATGCTGGATTTTGTGATTTTCGAGTTTAACACCCCGAAAAGTCTGAAAGTAGTTGAGATACGAATTTCAAACGTTGTAGGTACTAAATAGAACCATTTTTGAACACATTCAAGGTCATTTTATTGATCTATGATAATCGTAAAAGGAATTACATAATTTTTTGAACCCGACTAATACTGGATTTTGTAATTTTCAAGTTTAATACCCCGAAAAGTCTAAAAACAGTTGAGATGCGAATTTCAAACGTTGTAGTTACTAAATAGGACTATTTTTGAAACCATTAAAGGCTATTTTATCAAATAACGAACATCATAAAGGGAATTACATCACTTTTTGGAACCCTACTAATACTGGATTTTGTCATTTTCAGTTGAACACCGTGAAAAGTATAAAAACAGTTGAGATCCGAATTTTAAACGTCGTATTTGCTAAATATGATTATTTTTGAAAACTCTCCAGGATATTTTATCATCTTATCATAATCATAAAGGGAATTACATCACTTTGTTGAACCTTACTATTGCTAGATTTTGTAATTTTCAAGTTTAACACCCCAACAAGTCTAAAAACTGCTAAGATACGAATTTCAGACATTGTATTTACTAAATATGACAATTTTTGAAAACAGTCAAGGCTATTTCATCAAATTATAAAAAGAAAATAAGGAAAGTACATCACTTTTTGAATCCTACTAATGCTGGATTTTGTGATTTTCGAGTTTAACACCCCGAAAAGTCTGAAAGTAGTTGAGATACGAATTTCAAACGTTGTAGGTACTAAATAGAACCATTTTTGAACACATTCAAGGTCATTTTATTGATCTAAGATAATCGTAAAAGGAATTACATCACTTTTTGAACCCGACTAATACTGGATTTTGTAATTTTCAAGTTTAATACACCGAAAAGTCTAAAAACAGTTGAGATGCGAATTTCAAACGTTGTAGTTACTAAATGGGACTACTTTTGAAAACATTGAAGGCTATTTTATCAAATGACGAACATCATAAAGGGAATTACATCACTTTTTGGAACCCTACTAATGCTAGATTTTGTAATTTTCAAGTTGAACACCGTGAAAAGTATAAAAACAGTTGAGATCCGAATTTTAAACGTCGTAGTCGCTAAATATGATTATTTTTGAAAACTCTCCAGGATATTTTATCATCTTATGATAATCATAAAGGGAATTACATCACTTTGTTGAACCCTACTATTGCTGGATTTTGTAATTTTCAAGTTTAACACCCCAAAAAGTATAAAAACTGTTAAGATACGAATTTCAAAAATTGTATTTACTAAATATGACTATTTTTGAAAACAATCAAGGCTATTTCATCAAATTATAAAAAGAAAATAAGGAAAGCACATCACTTTTTCAATCCTACTAATGCTGGATTTTGTAATTTTCGAGTTTAACACCCTGAAAGGCCTGAAAGTAGTTGAGATACGAATTTCAAACGTTGTAGATACTAAATAGAACCATTTTTGAACACATTCAAGGTCATTTTATTGATCTATGATAATCATAAAAGGAATTACATCACTTTTTGAACCCGACTAATACTGGATTTTGTAATTTTCAAGTTAAATACCTCGAAAAGTCGATAAACAGTTGAGATACGAATTTCAAACGTTGTAGTTACTAAATAGGACTATTTTTGAAAACATTGAAGGCTATTTTATCAAATAACGAACATCATAAAAAGAATTACATCACTTTTTGGAACTCTACTAATGTTGAATTTTGTAATTTTCAAGTTTAACACTCCGAAAAGTCTAAAAACAGTTTAGATACGAATTTCAAACGTTGTAGTTACTAAATAGGTTTCTATTTGAAAACATTCAAGGATATCTCATCAAATTATGTTAATCATAAATAGAATTACGTCACATTTTTGAACTCTACTAATGCTGGATTTTGTAATTTTCGAGTTTAACACCCCATAAAGTCTAAAAACAGTTAAGATACGAATTTTAAACGTTGTAGTTACTAAATATGACTATTTCTGAAAACATTGAAAGCTATTTTATCAAATTACGAAGGTCTTAAAGGGATTTACATCACTTTCTTGAACCTACTAATGCGGAATTTTCGAGTTAACATCGCAAAAAGTCTAAAAGCAGTTGAGATACGAATTTCAAACGCTGTAATTAGTGAATATGACTATTTTTGAAAACTCTCAAGGCTAATGTATCAAATTATGAAAATCATAATGGGAATTACATCACTTTTTTGAACCCTACTAATGCTGGATTTTGCAATTTTCGAGAACACCCTGAAAATCTAATCAAAAATCAGATACGAATTTCAATCGTAGTTACTAAGTATGACTATGAAATATGTCTTAATATATATTTATAATTTAAATTCATTTTTTGTTGTGGGGAATAAACTTATTTTTATTATACATTCCATGTAAATAATCAAAATATTCTGCTGTTAAATCAAAGGACATGTAATATGTGTAATATGTATAACTCCAGGGCGTAACTTCTAGGACATAACTGTTTTTATTGTTTGAGAAAAACAAAAATTTTATGTTGCGTCGACTCCAAGGGGAAATAGCAATGTCCTTTTTTTAAGGGTGCGTAGGCGTTATCCCCACTCTTCATCCAAGCGCGGCGGTCTATGGCTGGTAATTTTGAACCGTACCGGCGCAAACGTTTTAACATGATTATCACAAACAGGACACAAGTTGAAAATCACCCTGTATATTCTTAAAAAAAATATGCATGCTATTATGTTTCAACAATTAATTAAAATACACCAGACACAATCTCTTCGTTAATTAATAATGAGAAACGATGACAAACTATTACCGCCATTGTATTTTTTTGTTGTAAGTGTGCACAAAAAAAAGTCACGCTTCTAATACGCGCACAGGCTTAAAATCATTTACCGAAGTGAAAGCGTACGATATGAAAGTATTTATATATCTTATTCACTTTCACTGGATGCGACGGGTGTTACACTTCTTTTCCATTTCAAATGGTAATATCGATGCAAATTTCATGCTGGATTGCAATTAAATTTGATCTCGTGTGAAAAAAAAAGTGATGTGTTTTAACAACTCAAAAAGACTACGGATAGTTGAGATACACACATCAGCACAAGGCATTTATAAGATTGGCCTTGTGGTGATCTCAAACACTCAAACTGGGATATTATTCCATACTACCCGATGAACCTGATGGCAGAAGCATGTTGACGGTTATTACCATATGGGGTTGAAAATTGATGTGGTGCCGTTAGATGGCGTTTAACTTTCCTCCTAGGGGGTTAGTTTATTCCCCAAAATTAGTTTTGTACAAACAAATAAACATAGAGACTTTCTATATTTAAATTAAAGATACTTATAACCAAATTAAGTGAACAAAAGCTATTGTGAGGTTGACGCATATAAAAAATAATTAAATTTACAGTTTGAATAACAGAAGGCCTGCGGTGCGATTTTTGACCGATTGCTGTTACCATGCGCTATAAATAAGCGTACACGTTTCATATCGCTGATTCGATAGAATTAACTCAATAATTAATGTCAAAATCTAACTACTGTCAAGCTTTCAGTTCTGCAAATATGAGCATTATCTTTCACGAAGCGCGGGCTTAAAAATCGACACCATTTTCAATAATAGCAAACGTGTCTCGATCTCTATATTCATAGCGATCGCTCAAAAATCCATCTCCTGGCAACCATTAATCTGGGTAAATAAAACAGTATTACTAATACACCAATGTACATTACACATACCCATTAAAATGATAATACAGTTAAATTATTCGATCTAATCTAATTAATAGCTGCATGTGACTATTAAACAAGAAACTAAACACCTCAGATTTGTCTGTAAGTAATAATTCCCTATTCAGTTATATTCGTTGTTGGGTCATCTTATGTTGGGCGATTATGAGTCATAGCCATATACAGTGGGAAGTCCAAGCAAAAATCATACCATCAGGTGTGTGTGTGTGTGTGCGCGCGTCCGCAAGATTATCAAATGTTGCAACATTAACGGAAATTGCATGACACAAGACACACGCGTGTATACAAGATAATTCTGGGTTCAATAGTTCTCCGCATTTCTGGGGGGGATTCGGTGGAGTTAGGTGAACAAACTCCCCCGACCCTTCCGCACGAGCAAACCGTCGCCCCTACCGTTCGGATTCGGGGTTGGTGATATAAACCGACTGTGGGCGGCAGTTTCTACATGTACAACTGTTAATAATTAAATCAACGCAGCTGAGCGGCGATTGTGACGGATGATAAGAGAGCGCGAAAATTGGCAACGGCCAGTTTTACAGCGATTAGTCACAGCTGATGTCGCCAGCGGACGTGTCCGATTTGATCGAATAATTTAAACTGTATTATCATTTTAATGGGTATGTGTAATGTACATTGGTATATTATTAATACTGTTTTATTTACCCAGATTAATTTGTGAGACATTTCTACTCCAATTTACTCAGGAGCGGGATCAATTTTAAATATATAACTATTATATATATATATATATATATATATATATATATATATATATATATATATATAAACTAATTATATTTATATTGAGCTTTTAGTACATTTAAGAATATTTTGACTATTTTTTATTTAAAAAAAAGTTACTAAAGCTCAGTGGCCGAGTGGTTAGAGGCGTCGTCCGTCTCGTACTGAGCATTGGGGAGCCTGAGTTCGATCCCCAGCGGGGAACGAATTTGCGCGAATCACCTTTCACAGTTTTTCAGAGGTTTTCTGTGAAGTTAAGGTAAATACCGGGTGATTAAACTCCTCTGAGCTTCTCCCTTGACCGGCGGAAAAGCCTCACGGCTAATAGCCCTATAAAGATAGAAGTTTTTTTTAGTGAGTAAAGTTTACGAGGCAATTGCTTTCCTAAACTCCTTCCTCTTTGCTCTGTACTATATCTGCATGGCTTAGTTGGAGTCACTGTCACTCTATAACACTCCAGTGGTTTGGAATCGTATACTATTTTAAATAATATAAACAATACAAAAATACCGGTATTTATTGATGATATGCTTTAAAATACCATCACTAAATACCGGTATTTCAATATTGTCTATATTATTTAAAATAGTCAATCTGTTAAAATAGTCCAGGATCCCGGTTTTGCAATCCCTAAATGTAATGGTGATATTTGAATAATATATAATCAACATTAATTAATACATATCCAACTAACCAAAATAAAAAAAGAATTTAAATTTTGAGCAATAATTTAAGCAATTACAGCTGTTTTTCATCACTCTGCTGCGTTATTAGCCGCGACCTTGTGAATATGATTTGTGAACATTGCTTCTAAAAACTGTTGTTGTTTGTTGTTGTTATTGTCATTACCATCTACTGAAATACATTTTAAATAAACTGTTTATGCGCGAAACTGTCGTCGTTGTCGCATGCAGCGAACGAACGAACGACTTGCAGTATTTTTACAACGGAATGAAAAACTTCCCGACACACTTTTTCGCTATTTATAAACAAGGGGCCGGCATCGTTGTTGCCGCCGCCGCTAATCACATTAAGCGCCCAGATTGGATTTTATAAGTCTATTATGCGACGCGGATCTATTTATACGCGGTGCGACACGGGACGACGGAAGCGTTTACGCACCGTGTCCACTTTATTAATGTCGAAATACAGTTATGGTTCCGCCGCAGAAGACGACGGAATGGCCACACGAGTTACGCACGGTATGGATTCCTTTAATGGGGCCACTGCACTACATCGCAATTTTGCACACAACAAACTGTCACGGACAACAAGTGAATTTCATAAACAAATAACAAACCGTTTTCGGTATCAAAAGTTCAATAGAGTCACCTCTATGTTTAATAATATTGTTACTACTAATACACACATATATATTTATGGTTATTTTAAATAATACATGATGGAAAGGTACTGACAATAACACTTTGAAAATTATTATTATCAAAACTGAATGGAGATTAATAAAAACCTTGATGAGAGATAGAAACACATACGAACTACTGCTCATTCAACATTTTATATTTAGGTCTTACACTATTTGCCGATTTAATGTCACTTGTACGTCTTCTAAATGATTTATTTATTGAAAATGAAGATTATTATTAGTATAATTCTGCACAAATTACCATTCTAATCTCTAGGATGGTAATTTGTGCAGAATAATAATAATAATAGTCTTTATTTCCAATAAACAAATCGTTTACAAGACGTACAAGTGACTTTAAATCGGAAAATAGTGTCAGACCTAAAATTATATAAAATGTGGAATGGGCAGTAGTGAATATTATTAGAAATATATAAAATTAAATATTAAAATATCATAGAAGAAATCATGGATTTAATTACGTGGAATGTATTCGTGATTCAAATGTCAACGGTTTTCATCAAACTAGTGGGTAAACAGTTGATCTTTGTTATTGTTTGATTAGATACAAATTACACGATTTTGATCACTTGGACTGTAATGCGTGGTTGTTAATAAACTTTTAATAGTTAACTAGACAAACCTTATTGCAAATATTGTCACATATATGATGAGAAAATACATTTTATGCGTAGAGATATAGATTTTAGTTCATTTTCTGCCACCAGATAGAGTACTGACTAGCTTCAATTGCCCATAGGTATATTATATAATTGAATTTACCTGTGCGTGTAACGAGCGTTTATTTGTACACTGTTTTAACTCCCTCTGTGCATTCACTTTAAAAATTCTCGATATAAATTGTTGCTGTGTTTATTGAAAGGCGTGCACAATAATCGTTTGCGAGCCATTCGCTGTGTTATAGAGCCAATAAAAGTCACTACTCAAATACTAACAACTCGTAATTTAGAACTTGAAATGTAAACGCTGTTATTACTCACGGGAAATGCCGGCGGCGGGTGGCCGTTATTGCAGCGCGATTTAATTTTGTTCCGAAAAATATTATTGCAATCGCAAACAAAAATGTGCGCCAGAAATAGAATGAAGAAGATATATGTGTGTATCAAATTTATATACATATAATCGAGAGATTTTTTCGGTGTGGAGGTGTATATTGATTATTATATTTATCAAGTAAATGCTGTATAAGAAAAGTATTGTTATTAAGTCGATTTCTTACATATTTACCCAGTAATGATTTAAAATAAATTTTATCTGGAATTAATGTTCTTGTGACAAAACAAATGTAATGATAATAATGAAACGGAAACATCAAATAAACATAAAGACAAAACAACATCTCATAGAACAAGTGCAGCAAATCTAATACTTAGGAGTAGTGCTTACAGAAGATGGAAAAATAAAAGGAGAATTAAGCAACAGAATAAACAACACAATCAAAACGTACTACTCGCTGAATAACTGAACACTTTTTAACAATAAAGAGATCAGTAGACTGACAGACAAAAATGAATATATACTAAAGCATATATAAGTGTGAATCCACACCTTACCAATTTATAAATCTAGATTTCGATCTTATTAGATCCCATCAGTGTAGCTCAGCTAGTGAATTCACATAATATCTCGAGTGGTTATACACAAAAATGATACAACTAACCTAGGAGGAATCTGGCGGCACCACATATGGGTGTGCATTGCTAATTGATGTGGTGGTGCCAGATGACCTTTAACTTTCCTCTTAGGGGGTTAGTTGTATCATTTTTGTATATAACCACTCGAGATATTCACTCTCACTAGCAGAGCTACACTGATGAGATCTAATAAGATTGAAATCTAGATTTGTAGATTGGTAAGGGGTGGATTCACACTTATATATGCTTTTGTATATATTCATTTTTGTCTGTCAGTCTACTGATCTCTTTATTGTTAATATTGTGTGAATTCACCCTCACTAGCTGAGCTACACTGATGAGATCTAATAAAATCGAAATCTAGATATGTAGATTGCTAAGGGGTGGATTCACACTAATATATGTTTTATAAGATTGACCTTGTGCAGATATCTCAAGCACTCTGTTTGCATATTATTCCATAGAGGGCGATACCCGGTGATCCTGATGGCATGTGCATCTTGGCTGTTATTACCACATGGGTGTGCATTTCTAATTAATATGGTGCCGCCAGATGGCGTTTAACTTTCCTCCTAGGGTGTTAGTTCTATAATTTTTATATACAAAGCATATACAACCCGATTTTGACATATGGAAGCGAGATGTGGAAGCTAGCAAAGAGAGATAAAAGTAGATTACAGGCAATGGAAATGAAATTTCGAAAGGAAATCTCCCTAGTTACGTTTGTATTCGCTATTCAAGCGTAGCCATTTTGTAATAACTACCATCTAATTAGAAAAGACGCCCAAATTCGTTTATTAGCGTTTTTTTTTGCTGTTGGGGGGGGGGGGGGGGACCCGACCCTTCTCGTCGGGTAGTGTGGGACTCGCCTTATAGTTCGGTACCAGAAATACCCATTAAACCCTGAACCCTTACTCTGCCACCCAACCCGAAACCAATCACTCATTGTAGTAGCCTTCAGGTTCGTTTATTAGCGTTTGTGCTACAGTTAATTCACCTGAATACAACCAGCCTTAATATTTATAACCCTAATCTTATTGCACAGTTGTTAAGGTCGTTTTAGACAAGACAATTTCTTGACTCAAAAGTTAGTCAAGATGCGAGACAATGTAAATTGTCTCGTATCATACAGCAAATTATTTGAAATATTGAATTGGATGACAGATCGAATGGAAAAATATAACGTCATAAGGACAAATTGTATGGGAGGAGGATATATGAATTCATTTCTTGAACAACTTTTGAGCTAAGAAATTGTTATGTCTAAAACGACCTTAAGTGTAAACTATCTTATGTTTATACTACTAATATTATAGTCTAGCCATTTTCTCTTCCCTTTATGTCAAGTGGGCAATAAAATTGAATGCAGCTACTTGCCACGAAAGTGCTTTGAATATTGTTATGTCACTGAAGACTTGTCGTTTCAGCATGTTATAAGGCCAACAGATGCCGTTTTATAGATTTTGTTTGTAAACCGACCCTGTTGAGTTCTTTAGCGCCATCGTCCGATGTGTAATAAAGTAAATAGGTCAACAATAGGGGGTTGGATTGATGGGAATGTGGGACACGGCTCATGCGACCCGCCGTCGACATAAAACTAAATGGTCGATGGGGGGGCGGCTCGTGGCACGGATGAAAGACGCCTTTGTTCTAGCGCGGCGGCGATATTATCCCAAGTATAAATATTGAAGATTGCAGAAGAATACACTTTATTGCCTGATGAATTTATAAGATTTGTGTGCTTTTTATTATCGCAAGTAAATTATGAGAAGAAGAGGGAGAAATCATTTTTTTTTTTGCAAACCTTATATAGCAGTGCTGTATTTGGAGAGTCAAAACTCACGAGTTATAGATACGGTCATCCAATTCCGCCGGGTTAAGTGTTAAAGATAGATTTTTAACAATTAGAATTCATAGAATGTTTAAATACTATTGGCGATTCAAACTGGCTGATACTCCAACTGGTGGCACGAAATGAACTACATTTAGTAGGGAATTTGTTTACATAACATTTGTTTTTTCATCTTATACATGACTATAGAGCCAAGGTTATACTATTTATACCTTAAAAGTACATAAACAATCACGCATTATTGTAGAAGTGGCTGAAATTGTATGATTTTAATGCAATCAGCTGATAAAACAATAACAAAGATCAGTTGTTTACCTATTACTTTGAAGAAAACCGTTAACGTTTGAATCGCGAATACTTCAAAGGCGTATAATTCAATTTGTAATAATTGCATCAGTGAATGTCATTAATTACATTCTGATATAAAAAAGTTTCCTTTTTATTATAAATTATAAATTATAAATTATAAATTATAAATTATAAATTATAAATTATAAATTATAAATTATAAATTATAAATTATAAATTATAAATTATAAATTATAAATTATAAATTATAAATTATAAATTATAAATTATAAATTATAAATTATAAATTATAAATTATAAATTATAAATTATAAATTATAAATTATAAATTATAAATTATAAATTATAAATTATAAATTATAAATTATAAATTATAAATTATAAATTATAAATTATAAATTATAAATTATAAATTATAAATTATAAATTATAAATTATAAATTATAAATTATAAATTATAAATTATAAATTATAAATTATAAATTATAAATTATAAATTATAAATTATAAATTATAAATTATAAATTATAAATTATAAATTATAAATTATAAATTATAAATTATAAATTATAAATTATAAATTATAAATTATAAATTATAAATTATAAATTATAAATTATAAATTATAAATTATAAATTATAAATTATAAATTATAAATTATAAATTATAAATTATAAATTATAAATTATAAATTATAAATTATAAATTATAAATTATAAATTATAAATTATAAATTATAAATTATAAATTATAAATTATAAATTATAAATTATAAATTATAAATTATAAATTATAAATTATAAATTATAAATTATAAATTATAAATTATAAATTATAAATTATAAATTATAAATTATAAATTATAAATTATAAATTATAAATTATAAATTATAAATTATAAATTATAAATTATAAATTATAAATTATAAATTATAAATTATAAATTATAAATTATAAATTATAAATTATAAATTATAAATTATAAATTATAAATTATAAATTATAAATTATAAATTATAATTATATTTCTTTATCATTAGATTATTATTTTCGGTAAAGTGTAAGTTCTGAGCACCAGTTTTTGTACTGGTTACAGGGACCATGAAGGATTTAAATAAATAAATAAATATCAACAAATATTGTTGAACTAATTATAACTGATACACAACCAAGGGTACACCACATAAAAATAACCTCCGTGAATGTTTTTTATCATTTTTAATTCTATGCTCAATTATTCTTTATTTATTATATATTTTTTACGTTTCAATTGTATACAAGACATTAGAGTTTAAACCTTTAAACAATCAAATACTGCTACTACTATATCTTTAATAACTATACTAATAATAGAGTTTAAGCCTAATAATCAAATACTGCTATAATACTGCTAATACTGCTACTACTATATTTGCTACACATACCTTCCTTTGAATATGAAATCATTAAGTTTTAATTAAGTATATTCTTGTTATATTGCTAATTACGATATAAATAATGTTTTTATTGTTTTTGTGTTGTTTTGCAGATTACGTAGCCGGTGGCGAGCTGTTCACCCACCTGTACCAAAGGGAACACTTCAAAGAGCACGAAGTTAGGATATACATAGGAGAAATTATATTAGCCTTAGAACACCTCCACAGTGTAAGTGCTTTGATTTTATTATTACATTTATTATAAATCACGTTTTGCTGATAGTCGTAAGCAACCACACTATTTATACCCAATGGAATTCTAAATACGAGACAGCAAGATAACATTAATAGATTATACGGACGCTCGAATTAGCGCACGAAGTGTTCGGCTTGTGAATAAAATCTTTAATAGCTGTATGACATTATGCAACTTTTATTCCCCAATAAAAGTCGTGGAAGTTTTTGTATTACGCAACAAAAGTGTATGATGTGATTTTTTTTTAAAACATATGCTACAATGGCTGTAAAACTAATTTAAACGAAAAAACGTTTGAAGAGCAAATAATAGGACAGAAAACTTAGGTGGGCAATGTTACTCTAAAGAAACTAGGCTATTTAATCCAGTAAAACAAGTAGGGTACTGTTTGCCGAAAACTAGTTAGGAAAGACGAGTAGATTTCAGGAGTACAGCGTTTGGGCTTCAAGGAACATCCTTTTTAAATTGATCTAATACTTCTTCAGTAGCACTTTTGATAATAAATTTAGATACATTTAAAAAAGGATTTTCCTTGAAGACCAAACGCTATACTCCTGAAATCTACTCGTCTTTCCTAACTAGTTTTCGGCATATTCGTAGCAGTTTTTTATTTTATCGGCAATAAACTGCTTTACTACTACTGTATTATTTTATTGTTCGTCTTAAACTGGATTTAGGAGAAAGACTAGTAGCCTCGAGGGGGCGGCTGGAAAAAAAAATAAGTTCACAGACATAATGATTGTTATAAAATGATAATCTGGTATTTTCACGAAAAGCAGACGAGACGAGACGAGACGGGGGGGTCGTTCCCAATGTCGGGGTCGCCGCCTCCTGTGCTTTCGGCGCGCACCAGACACGACGACAAAAACGGTTATGTTGTTTGAACGCGTAATTTTCAAAGGGTGCATACGAATGATTCTATATATGTATATTTTGTTACGTATCTTTTAGTAGTTGAAGAATTCATGGACCAAACAGCAACAATTTAGAAATATGGATTCAAATATTTTTATGGGTTTTGGTGTGTACTACATACGCCGCTTTCGTTTCTCGTTCGGGGCTGTTCTAAATCGAGAACACCCCGGAACAGTTCCCGAATGATTAACGAAAGCGGCTATAGCGTATGAAACTAGTTCTAGCCGTTATTTTACAACGCGGTTCTACTGTTCTAACAACTGGGACAACGTTCTTCCATTATTAAATTGACAACGTTCTTCAACTGTTTCAATCATTGAAATATTGTTATTGATATATTATTTATTTTTCATATAAAATTCACAATTTAACCAATTTTCTTAAATATCTACATTTAACCTCGGTTGTGTAAAACAGATAACTCTCGACTCTAGAAATAGAATAATTTTTATTTTTTTGTCCTCAAACCTAACGCATGAACAGAATAAACAGGTCCTGAAGTTTTTTCATATGAATATTTTGCATATTTTTAATATTGGGAGAAAGTAAATTAATTTAGTCTCAATTACCCACTTTTCATTGACACTAAATTAATTAATTTTGTCCCGATATTAAAAATATGCAAAATACCGAAATACCGGTATTTAAATACCGGCTAAAGTTGTATTTAAATACCGGTATTTCGGTATTTTGCATATTTTTAACATTAGGACAAAATCAATGACACGGTTTTCATTGACACTAAACTAATTTATTTTGTCCCAATATTAAAAATATGTAAAATACCGAAATCCCGGTATTTAAATACAGGCTAAAGTGGTAGTTACATAGCGGTATTTGGATATTTTGCATATTTTTAATACAATGGGCCAAAATTAATTAATTTTGTTTCAATTTAAACGCATACCGTAAAACGAGGTTACTTTGCACCGTGTGGGGTAACTTTGCACCAACGTCCGAAAAAGATTAATCGTGGAGCCATATGTGTAGTTTCTAATTTAACTGCGCAACATGTTAATCACAAGATGGAAGTGTCATCTGTAGATCTTGTGAGAGAGTGATTAGGAGATTTCTACATCAAAACCTAACTTTACGGGACTTGTTTATGAGACCAATCTGTTGCAGTTTTGTTTAGTGTTGAAAAATTGCGTGTTCCACCGATTCGTGTGTAATACTATCAGATAAGTCACCATTTTAGTACCAGTTACACATCTTTGGCTATATATTTTGATAATTAGTTTATATTTAAAATCGTCTGGTAAGTACTTGTTAACATTTTTAACACGTGGGATAACTTTGCACCACAATATGGGGAGACTTTGCACCAACGTCAAACTGTGTTAAAACTGGTGAAACATTTTTTTTTTAATTCACAAAATATATAAAAGACAGAAGAAGGCAATAGAATATATCAAAAAAGACAAAGCGAATCCAGCGGGATGATGACACTGATATATTGCAGGACTCTTCAGATGAAGAATATCCCAATTTTCAAACATACTCGGAGCAAATGGTAAAAGAAATGGAAAAGGAAGAAAAAGCTGCAATGATGGAAGGTACGAAATCTCTAGCAGATGCTCTTGGCATAATTGCCGCAAAGAGAGTTGTAGGAGAATACATGATTTTCAAATACGAAGGGGAATTGTTTTTTTGGTAAAATAATATCATTGAAATTGTAATTTCTTCTATGGTTAAATCTATCAAGTCGTGAAAATTGCCTGAAAATCCAGATGTTTCATACTATGATAGGGAGCATGTATTTGACAACATAAACCCCTCTACCATGGTAAATAGAAGAGGATTGTATCGAATTCCAGAAATGGAAAAGTTGGGTTGGCTGTAAATAATTAATTTGCAATGTGTCGTATGTTTTTTGAAGGAAAAATCAGTTCCATGAATAAATTTTGTGTACTCTATTGATTTATGTTTTTAACTTCGCATCTTTCCTATATACAACGGAGTTTCGATCAAAATGGTGTGATGGTGCAAAGTATCCTACTCAAAGGGGTAACTTTGCACCAAATTTATATAATAAATATTGCATAATAAATTACTCACATTACATATATTTTATATTAAATAGCAACTAATAACACTAAAGAACAAAATGCAACAAGTCCCATATTTTTAATGCGCTTCAAAAAATATTTCTGTTCAATTAAAGACAAAAAACCTGAAAAATGGTGCAAAGTAACCTCATTTTACGGTATATTAAATACAGTAAGTAAAGTCCACAGCGTATTTCGGTATATTGCATATTTTTAACCTTAGGACAACATTAATTAATTTTGTATCAATGACGGGATAATACTGACAGTATTGTCGGTAGGGATTTTGAACTTTACTGTTTATACCTACTTCTACAGTCATGAGATTTCTCGTAAAAATATGATGTTGCTTGTTAAAAACAATTTTTTTTTTCGATATTTGATTGGGTAGTAGTAGCATAGTAGTACGTAGAACATTAGTAGATACAATACGTATGAACAGTAAATGGGCCTGTAGATAGATCCATTGATGCCGAGTATATATTCTTCCAGGCTAATTAAAAATAGATTTAAATCACTTACTTAATTTAAATATCGCCACTGACACCGATTCCAACGAAATAGAAATTGACCCACAAATGGTTGCGCAAGCCATTCACCAAACGCACAGCTAAGCTTGCGAGGATATTTAAAAAAAAAAAAATACACAACTAGGACAAGGTTGTCACGAAAAATTTGTGCACAGCAGCGAAAGAAAGAAAGGCAGTGTCAGCTTCCGGTACCGAAATTTGCAAGCAGCTTTCACTTTCGCCGAAACAAAAAAAGAGTTAGTTATTTCCCAAAGCCCCCCCTCGTAATGAACCACAATATTACGGCTGCGAAAACAAAGCCACAATTATTATTAGTAACGGCGTTCTCATTAATAAATAAGCACGGTTTCCGCGAACGGAACGACGATAAATAATTCGCATTCCGACGTGAAATCGCTTGGAATACTTTCACGAGAGTCAAGAAACGGTTATGGGATGGAAAAAATGCGATTATAATGTGTTTGCCATGCAGATTGTTGTCGATTAATTTATTTAGTTGAACACTGATGCGCGTAACATAGTAATATAACACATTTCGCAAGAAGCTTACGGATCGAGCTGCATTTAACACAAATGGTATAGATCAGAGGTGGCAAACCAATGGCACGCCATAAAATAATTTGGACATGGCTTTACTTAAGGAATTTAGATACCTAATCGAAACAATTTAAGAGGCTTTCGTTTAGCATGGTTTATCATTGCTTTATTTTGCCCCATTCATCACTTAAGGTCGTTTTAGACAAGACAATTTCTTAGCTCAAAAGTTGTTCAAGAAATGAAATTATATATCCTCCTCCCATACAATTTTTCCTTGAAACATTTTATTTTTCCATTCAATCTACCATCCAATTCAATATTTCTAATGATTGTCTCTCATCTTGACTAACTTTTGAATCAAGAAATTGTCTTGTCTAAAACGACCTTAAGTCCAGATTTTTGATAAGCTCATTAAACATTTCTTTAGAAAGAAAAAATGACACTCAATAAAGTTTCGCCACCCTTGGTGTAGATAACTAACAACAACTGTGGCTTATGGGCAACATAAACTCAAAAGTTTCAAACATAAATATTCGCAAAAATCATGCTTGCGCTTGGAATTTTGAACATAATATATACAAATTTTATTTCATTATATATAAACAAATTTTAATAATGAGAGAAATTATTGTCATTTAGACTTTGATTGCGTTAACGCTCTAAAAATCGGTGACTCAAACCAACGTCTCCTTAGCTAATTCTTTCTTCTTTTCTCGATTTAGGACAGTGGATGTCTCAGCTTTTTTTGTAATAAATAAATAAAACGAATTTTTCTTTGTTTTTTATCACTTAACATAAAAAAACAAAGAAAAATTCGTTTTATTTATTTATTATAATGAATTATCACAAAGTAGATGCCGATTCAATTCAATATTTCTTTTGTAAGGCTTCAATAATTATGGCCTTGTTTCATTCATCATAAATATAAAATAACAAACAAATGTCTCCAGTTATAATAATCTTGTTTAAATTTAAATTATTAAATTATTTTTGATTGCATTGTGTCGCTCTCTCGCAACTGACTGCCGCCGCCTAAGCTGCATTAATAATCCAGCAACGACTGAAACATCAAAGACGTGCGCGACCGACCCCGTTGCTGCCGTTAATAACAGGGGCATAATTAATATATACACGTCGTTAGTAGACTCGAAAATATGCCGAACGAAACGAGGAGTTGTAATTACAGAGGGGGGCAAACCGTGTAATAAAAAGGGAAATAAATTCGTCAACTGTTATTTGTACTACTAATACTTCACACCGCGGTGCGAGTAGAGAGGGGGCGGCGAATGTGGAACGTCTGTTATCAGTAACCCTACGTTAGTTGGTGTATTATATAAATTAATTACACGTGCACACACACACATCATTTTCCGTAGGGGATAATTATTGTGTAAGTGGGCAAATCTCGCGGGCATCGCGTTTTAACGATTATTTGCCTACACACAACAAATAGTAAAACATTCTTGGTTATTAAGGCTTTTTTTATTTATAGGCTGAATGCACGCGATTAACAGAAAATTGAATTAGTTATGAGAAGTTTTATGTAACATATAAATTAAGAGGACTAGGGATAATGATATTATAAATATAAGATGATTTTAAAAAGCAGATTTGTGTAACAATCGTGATAAAAAATAACGCAATAACGTAAATCTAAAATGGTCTAATATTCTTGAAATTTATGAAATCAATAGATTTAGGCTCAATTGTATAAAGTATATATGAGATAAAGATGAACGAATAATTGTTGGACGCGACTACACAACAATACAACTGTTTCTGACATTGTTAATCTCATATTCGTAAAAAAAATCGTTAATTTCTCTGAACCATGAATATTTCTTAGAACATCTTTTTCTTCTTTAATGTTCTTATAATCACTTTTCACAGTTTTTCAGAGGTTTTCTGTGAAGTTAAGATAAATAGCGGGTGATTAAACTCCTCTGAGCTTCTCCCTTGACCGGCGAAAATGCCTCACGGCTGATAGCCCTATAAAGATAGAAGTTTTTTTGTTCTTATAAAAGTTTTTGCAATTTTCATCAATTTTCATCAATTTTGGTGATATACCCTTAAAAGTATACACTTTAAGCTGTGTCTTATCACTAGTCCAAAAACTTTTCATAATAATAATAATAATGTTTATTGCCCAACAGGTAAACCCAATTACAGTGCAATAAAATAAAATCAATATGAACAAATAGTACATTGTAACAATAATTAACAACAAAATAATAATAAACAATAAAATAATAATGCTAAATACTCGCTCAATTGCATCATTAGTGCCATGAAGACAAAAGATAGACGATACACTACTTATTATTTATACAAAATATATGCATTTTTTACGTTCCCACATTACTGTTTTTCGGGACAATTCTTGACAAATTCTATGAATTCAGGACCAACAAGCGAGTTGTGAAAAATCGGGACAGAGACTGAAAATTCGGGACTGTCCGGGGAAATTCGGGACTGTCCGGGGAAATTCGGGACTGTCCCGGGAAATTCGGGACTGTCCCGAGAAATTCGGGACTGTCCCGAGAAATTCGGGACTGTTCTGGGAAATTCGGGACTGTCCTGGGAAATTTGGGACTGCCCCGGGAAATTCGGGACGTATGGTCACCTTAAGTAATGTGTTTCTTTGTTACATTATATCCTGCCCGTCGGAGGATGACCTTCAATTACAAAAAAAAAACTTAATTACTCAATTAAATTGATAGTTTCATAGAAAAATGCGCACAACATTGTTACTCTACATAACAATTTTGTACGCATTCTTCTATGATACTCAATTTAATTAAATAATAAAGTCTTTTTTTGTAATTGAAGGTCATCCCCGTCGGGCAGTACAGTTCAGTTTACTCGAAATTGTGAGTAGGCATAGCTTTGGTTGGTCTTGAATCACCCTGTTTGCATATTTTTGTAAATAGGATCATAAAATCACATTCAATCTCGCTCGTATACTTGTTTAACGGTCTTAAATAAAAAATAAATATTACAAAATTCGATCTTAGTGCCATCTACTAACTACTACTCGTACTAACAAATAAATAAATGTTCTAAATTGAATCTCAAAATTATCCCCAACCTTAACTTACACAACACAATCAATATCCAACAGGAAAAATACAAACTTCCAGCTAGACTATTATCATTAGATCATGCTATTATAGCGTAAATTTGTGTGGAAACCTTGTAACAAAACAGAAACAAAACAAAAAAAAAACTAGCACTCAACAACCGCGCGTGTAAGATTTTAAGTAATTACAGTTATGCAGCATCTTTTTGATGATTCGTGAAAGACATGTTTATGAAGGTCCCAGCTATTGAATTTGCCAGTTTCGTGACTGGCCATGCTGCAGATGGCTGCAGCGTAACGGCAATCAAATTTTATAAAAATTGAGGTCATATATTTTCATGCTACATGCAATCATCATCGGCTGTACATACTCAGTCCTGACCTTCCCATCACGAAATTATTTGTCTAATATAAAAAAAATAACAGCGAATGGAATACGCTTTTAATTGAATTGATTTGTATTGAGCGAAATGCGGGCGGTTTTTTGTTTATTCTTCAATGTGATACCGCGCGCGCCGCACTATGTTGAGAGAGTTAGCTACTGGTGAGGTCTGTAACCTGTAGATACATTCAAATTGTTATTTTGCAAAAGCGCAATCAATCCATGCTGTTATTAATTTACATCGGAATTATTAACGCGTAGCGGGAAATACGAAGCTATTGCAGCGGTAATATCATATTTAGTTATGGAGATGAAAAAAATGAAATGTAGCATAGAAAGTTTTTGTTTTGGCATACCAAAGGCTGGTTAAAATGTTTTCTATTATAATATACTGGGTGATTGGTATTTAATCAGTTTTATCAGTAAATTTCCGACCAAAATAATAATATAAATTTACGGTAAACACCTCAAATTTATTTACAATAGATTATATAAATATAATTGAATAGATCATCAGTGAAATAACTCCAAAAACATAGTTTAGATAAAATATGTTTTGTGTAAAAAATATACATGTCACAACAATTAGATATATAAAAGAGAGTTGTAGAGGATGACGTCTACTACAACTCTCGTGTACATCTAATTGTTGTCACATGTATACTCTTTCCACAAACCAGATTTATCACAACTACGATTTTGGAGTTATACGGTTTTTCCAGTCACCGATTCAATTACAATTTACAATGAATAAACAAATTTAAACATAAAAATAAAAACAACCAGCACATGATAAAACATTTGGACATATTTAACATTTATATCACAATTTCATCCAGACATTTTGTCCACACACATCCAGACACACACACATACGTTCAGACCTTTCCACACACACGTCCATACATTTTGCACACACACACACACACACACATCCAGACATTTTGCATTCACATATCCAGACTATTTGTCCACAGACATCCAGACATTTTGCCCAGAGACATCCAGACATTTTTCCCAGAAACATCCAGACATTTTGCCCAGAGACATCCAGATATTTTGCCCAGAGACATCCAGACATTTTGCCCAGAGACATCCAGACATTTTGCCCAGAAACATCCAAACATTTTACCCAGAGACATCCAGACATTTTCCCCAAAGATATCCAGACATTTTGCCCACAGACATCCAGACATTTTGTCCACAGACATCCAGTCATTTTGCCCAGAGACATCCAGATATTTTGCCCAGAGACATCCAGACATTTTGTCTACAGACATCCAGACATTTTGCCCAGAGACATCCAGACATTTTGTCCACAGACATCCAGACATTTTGCCCAGAAACATCCAGACATTTTGCCCAGAGACATCCAGACATTTTGCCCAGAGACATCGAGACATTTTGTCCACAGACATCCAGACATTTTGCCCAGAGACATCCAGACATTTTGCCCAGACACATCCAGACATTTTGTCCACAGACATCCAGACATTTTGCCCAGAGACATCCAGACATTTGGCCCAGAGACATCCAGACATTTTGCCCAGAGACATCCAGACATTTTGCCCAGAGACATCCATACATTTTGCCCAGAGACATCCAGACATTTTGCCCAGAGACATCCAGACATTTTGTTCACAGTCATCCAGACATTTTGCCCAGAGACATCCAGACATTTTGCCCAGAGACATCCAGACATTTTGTCCAGAAACATCCAGACATTTTGTCCAGAGACATCCAGATATTTTGCCCAGATATATCCAGACATTTTGTCCACAGACATCCAGACATTTTGCCCAGAGACGTCCAGACATTTTGCCCAGAGACATCCAGACATTTTGTCCACAGACATCCATACATTTTGCCCAGAGACATCCAGACATTTTGTCCACAGACATCCAGACATTTTGCCCAGAGACATCCAGACATTTTCTCCACAGACATCCAGACATTTTGCCCAGAGACGTCCAGACATTTTGCCCAGAGCCATCCAGACATTTTGTCCACAGACATCCAGACATTTTGTCCACAGACATCCAGACATTTTGCCCAAAGACATCCAGACATTTTCTCCACAGATATCCAGACATTTTGCCCAGAGACATCCAGACATTTTGCCCAGACACATCCAGATATTTTGCCCAGAGCCATCCAGACATTTTGTCCACAGACATCCAGACATTTTGCCCAGAGACATCCAGACATTTTGTCCACAGACATCCAGACATTTTGCCCAGAGACATCCAGACATTTTGCCCAGCGACATCCAGACATTTTGCCCAGAGCCATCCAGACATTTTGTCCACAGACATCCAGACATCTTGCCCAGAGACATCCAGACATTTTGCCCAGAGCCACCCAGACATTTTGTCCACAGACATCCAGACATTTTGCCCAGAGACATCCAGACATTTTCTCCAGACATCCAGACATTTTGCCCAGAGACATCCAGACATTTTGCCCAGCGACATCCAGACATTTTGCCCAGAGACATCCAGACATTTTGTCCACAGACATCCAGACATTTTGCCCAGAGACATCCAGACATTTTGCCCAGCGACATCCAGACATTTTGCCCAGAGACATCCAGACATTTTTCCCAGAGCCATCCAGACATTTTGTCCACAGACATCCAGACATTTTGCCCAGAGACATCCAGACATTTTTCCCAGAGCCATCCAGACATTTTATCCACAGACATCCAGACATTTTGCCCAGAGATATACAGACATTTTGCCCCGAGACATCCAGACATTTTGCCCAGAGCCACCCAGACATTTTGTCCACAGACATCCAGACATTTTCTCCACAGACATCCAGACATTTTGCCCAGAGACATCCAGACTTTTTGTCCAGAGACATCCAGACATTTTGTCCAGACACATCCAGACATTTCCCCAGAGACATCCAGACATTTTGCCCAGCGACATCCAGACATTTTGCCCAGAGACATCCAGACATTTTTCCCACAGACATCCAGACATTTTGCCCAGGGACATCCAGACATTTTGTCCACAGACATCCATACATTTTGCCCAGAGACATCCAGACATTTTGCCCAGAGACATCCAGACATTTTGCCCAGAGACATCCAGACATTTTCTCCACAGACATCCAGACATTTTGCCCAGAGACATCCAGACATTTTTCCCAGAGCCATCCAGACATTTTATCCACAGACATCCAGACATTTTGCCCAGAGACATCCAGATATTTTGCCCAGAGATATCCAGACATTTTGTCCACAGACATCCAGACATTTTGTCCACAGACATCCAGACATTTTGCCCAGAGACATCCAGACATTTTGTCCAGAGACATCCATACATTTTGCCCAGAGACATCCAGACATTTTGCCCAGAAACATCCAGACATTTTGTTCAGAGACATCCAGATATTTTGCCCAGATATATCCAGACATTTTGTCCACAGACATCCAGACATTTTGCCCAGAGACGTCCAGACATTTTGCCCAGAGCCATCCAGACATTTTGTCCACAGACATCCAGACATTTTGCCCAGAGACGTCCAGACATTTTGCCCAGAGCCATCCAGACATTTTGTCCACAGACATCCAGACATTTTGCCCAGAGACATCCAGACATTTTGCCCAGAAACATCCAGACATTTTGTCCAGAGACATCCAGATATTTTGCCCAGATATATCCAGACATTTTGTCCACAGACATCCAGACATTTTGTCCACAGACATCCAGACATTTTGCCCAGAGACATCCAGACATTTTGCCCAGAAACATCCAGACATTTTGTCCAGAGACATCCAGATATTTTGCCCAGATATATCCAGACATTTTGTCCACAGACATCCAGACATTTTGTCCACAGACATCCAGACATTTTGCCCAGAGACATCCAGACATTTTGTCCAGAGACATCCATACATTTTGCCCAGAGACATCCAGACATTTTGCCCAGAAACATCCAGACATTTTGTTCAGAGACATCCAGATATTTTGCCCAGATATATCCAGACATTTTGTCCACAGACATCCAGACATTTTGCCCAGAGACGTCCAGACATTTTGCCCAGAGCCATCCAGACATTTTGTCCACAGACATCCAGACATTTTGCCCAGAGACATCCAGACATTTTGCCCAGAAACATCCAGACATTTTGTCCAGAGACATCCAGATATTTTGCCCAGATATATCCAGACATTTTGTCCACAGACATCCAGACATTTTGTCCACAGACATCCAGACATTTTGCCCAGAGACATCCAGACATTTTGCCCAGAAACATCCAGACATTTTGTCCAGAGACATCCAGATATTTTGCCCAGATATATCCAGACATTTTGTCCACAGACATCCAGACATTTTGTCCACAGACATCCAGACATTTTGCCCAGAGACATGTCCACAAACATACACACACATACACACACATACACCCACGTACACCCACATACACCCACATACACACATACACACATACACACATACACACATACACACACATACACACACATACACACACATACACACACATACACACACATATGCACACACATATACACACACATATACACACACATATAAACACACACATTTACAGACACATATACAGACACATATAGACACACATACGCACATATACATACACATATACACACATATAGACACACATATAGACACACATATACACACATATAGACACACATATACACACATGCCCACACATTCACATACACATACACACACACATGAAACTTAAAGAAATTAGCAATTCGAAATTCCTTTCTTACACAGCACTGCTGTATTTGGAGTAAGTAAAAATACAAATGTTGTCAGGTGTATTGATTGTTTAACCACCATCAAGTTTTCTACTCAGGTACCCTACTAAAGCCAGCCAAACAGTATCAAGTTAGCCGTTCTAATAATATATGAAGGTCCATTAAATCTTAACACGATTTTGATACTGCAGTAAATATTCCAATAAATTCTCACCGCCTTTGTGTTACAAACAAAAGCCATTTCAGTGATTGCATTATGTATATAAACTTGCCAACCAACTTGAACGTGTCTCTCCCATTGTGGGTGAAATTTACATCCTGCCAACGTTACTATTACTACTACTATTACTACTACTACTACACACTACAGCGCGCGGCATGTGCGCGCTATTGATTTTCAAAGTTGGAATGTGCGCCACTTTGCAGGCCCGGTTGATTATTAAACGGCGCTCTTTTGCCAGCTTTTACACAGAGTTGTACGGTTATTTTAACAAAAAATGGCGCAAACTCTGGCAGCCTCCAACAACCACCATAGCAGCTGCTGTTGTGCCCCGTCCTGCGCCCTTTCCGCGCGCCCCCATAAGGACCAGACTCGTTTATTAACCTGCACGTTCTGTGTGTAACACCTGGCTCTCGGCGCTCGCGGCCCCGAGAGTCTATTGCATGCATACAAAAGAGATACATCTGAATGCGTTCCGACCTTAGCACACGATATTTTTAGACGTTCAAACTTTAGGTTCGAGGAATTTTTGTTTCTAGAACTGGTGTAGTGTTGCGGCGGCTCAATGTAATGTCAAACGAAAGGTTGCCTCGTGCTAAATCTACTTCCTTGTCGTGTCTGTGTATGTGTGTATCTATTACTTAATGGGCATTAGCATTTTAATAATTCCACCGCAGCATAATTAACAGGCTTATATCATAGTTTGGTATTAATATAATTGCAATTAGTAACAGTTTGTCAAAACAAAAATTAGTTAGGAATACGTGCCAACGATGTAAAATAATATAGGCGCGCGTGAACGTGTAGCATCAGTCATCAGGGAAACTTGATAATGCCTAGAACTTAGGTCAACTAGTTGTTTTAAACAATAAATTAAGTGGTAATAACATATTAGCTTGATTCATATCCTTCATTGTTATATGAATTCGATTTTATGATCACAGGTCGGTCGGCTAAACATTGTACTCGTTTTATTTTGTTATAGAGCATTTATAATTCTAGTTTAGTAATAAAATTAAAATTGAACGTAAAGTATCATAAAACAGAAGGAGAAAAATCCCGTACTAGCTACCGAAATCGTATAACTCGCAATCAACTGCTATGCTATAAAGCGTGTGAGTAATTTTCTTGCAAAAAAAATACTGCTGCAGCTTTTACGTAACGATCGCGTTTTCTACCTAAGAGAGATAATATAATATTTTTATGTAACATTAGCTAGCGTAATAACCTTGTAGTTTGCACTATGAATATAATGGCGTTACGAAGCTGTTTTTAATTTTATATCCAAATTGAAAAGGCCGCTCGCCAACCAACTGGTTTTCTGTTAATATAAAAGTGTTTTCGAGGATTTTGTACACACACACACATACATATACACACACACAAAAACTTCTCCTCGGTTTACTGCAATCACGCGACACGTGTTCGCACTTATGACGTTGCTATTAACAAAATTGGCGCTATGCGACAGTTTTAATTATTTCGATAAGTTTATCGCCGACGACGGTTTTCCAAACAATGGGCGCGTAATTCGCACCATAAAAGTCGGGTTCTGTTTACTAGAGCGAGGGACCAGTACAATTTTCTTACATTGATTTGGGAATTTAAGAGTGTAAAATGGTTGAAACGATTCGAATTATTATACGGTTTTTCTGTACTGATATCGATAGTTAATAATACAAGAGAAACGTAAATTTTACTGGTAGTTTTTTCTCTAAATAATACTTACGTACGAGTTTATATTGTTTGATTTTTTTTAGATATTTATACAAATAAAAAATAACATATAAAGTATATAACAGTGACACGATTATTTTGTATTATTTTTGCTCAAAACAAACCAAAATATGTATGTTTTTATATATTTTTTTGTAATTACTGTAATCTGTAAATGGTATGTTAATAAAGGTATTAATATTATTAAAATTAGTACAATAATGCTCAATATGTCCTAATTTAACTGACCCAGTATCACTTAATCGTCATGCTTATGGTATAAAAAACGGCACATATATATTATATATTTCAAATTGCCTTAAATTATAAGGATTAAAACGAATAATAGGATAACAAATGGAGGGCAGTGTTTTATTACACTGATCTATACACATAAATTATTCAGTTGCAATGAAACCCTGATTTAATAAATGGTATCAACTAACTAAATGATCATTACACCTATTTTATCCACGCATTATATCGCTCCCTAAATACCCTCTTTGCGCAAACTGTAACCAAACCTATTTAAAGGGTGGTTAGGGCGGAATTGATAGTAACATAATTGTAATAACAACCTCCCAAGGCAGCTCGCGCTCGTTCAGTCGGTCGGATTATTATTTAGGTTTCCCATTTACGCATCGATCGATTTGCCCCCCATCATCACCACACCACCAACACCGGCATTGTCTCCCGCCATTGTTATTGTATACGGCGTTAACAATCACGGACCGGCATTGACAATTCGAGCGTAAATCAAGTTCAATAATTGAAATTGATTTGGGTATTTTAGATTTAATTGGGGCCTGCCGTCGCCAGTGACACATGTGTATGCACATATTAATGACTTAATATTTGTATTTACTTTATTTCGTTATAAAATGCAATGACAACAAAATTAATACTATAGGGTTATTTATTTTAAACATCTGTTTTTGCTGTTACATGTGCGTTCATAGGTGCTTTCGTTTAACCGCCCCGTAGCGCTGCTGTATCGCTCTAAGTTTTGTAGTCGTACACCGGACTAGCTAGAATTATGCGCATTGATAGCGACAAATATAACTTCAGACGGTCTGAACCCTCCGTCACTAATTATGGGGATGAACTATGTCCAATCGTGGGTTTGTGCTGACATAAAATAATCACTAAGGAGTCAATTTGATGGATAGGATAGGATAGGATAGAATAGAATAGGATAGGATAGGATAGGATAGGATAGGATAGGATAGGATAGGATAGGATAGGATAGGATAGGATAGGATAGGATAGGATAGGATAGGATAGGATAGGATAGGATAGGATAGGATAGGATAGGATAGGATAGGATAGGATAGGATAGGATAGGATAGGATAGGATAGGATAGGATAGGATAGGATAGGATAGGATAGGATAGGATAGGATAGGATAGGATAGGATAGGATAGGATAGGATAGGATAGGATAGGATAGGATAGGATAGGATAGGATAGGATAGGATAGGATAGGATAGGATAGGATAGGATAGGATAGGATAGGATAGGATAGGATAGGATAGGATAGGATAGGATAGGATAGGATAGGATAGGATAGGATAGGATAGGATAGGATAGGATAGGATAGGATAGGATAGGATAGGATAGGATAGGATAGGATAGGATAGGATAGGATAGGATAGGATAGGATAGGATAGGATAGGATAGGATAGGATAGGATAGGATAGGATAGGATAGGATAGGATAGGATAGGATAGGATAGGATAGGATAGGATAGGATAGGATAGGATAGGATAGGATAGGATAGGATAGGATAGGATAGGATAGGATAGGATAGGATAGGATAGGATAGGATAGGATAGGATAGGATAGGATAGGATAGGATAGGATAGGATAGGATAGGATAGGATAGGATAGGATAGGATAGGATAGGATAGGATAGGATAGGATAGGATAGGATAGGATAGGATAGGATAGGATAGGATAGGATAGGATAGGATAGGATAGGATAGGATAGGATAGGATAGGATAGGATAGGATAGGATAGGATAGGATAGGATAGGATAGGATAGGATAGGATAGGATAGGATAGGATAGGATAGGATAGGATAGGATAGGATAGGATAGGATAGGATAGGATAGGATAGGATAGGATAGGATAGGATAGGATAGGATAGGATATGATAGGATAGGATAGGATAGGATAGGATAGGATAGGATAGGATAGGATAGGATAGGATAGGATAGGATAGGATAGGATAGGATAGGATAGGATAGGATAGGATGTTAAATTGAAATTGACAAGGAAATAAAAACACTTTATTATTATTATTGTTACTGTTATATTCTGTGAAATGCGAATAAATCATTTTCACAGCAATTTTTGTTTTTTTGCCTACAATTTAGACCAACATGAGGTACACTAAAATATTATGAATACATCCGATTGTTGTTTGTTATTGTTACTTTGATATTTATTTTGTTTTGTTTGTTGCAGTTGGGAATCATATATAGAGACATCAAGCTGGAGAACATACTCGTGGATGAGACGGGTCACATCGTGCTGACCGATTTTGGCCTTAGCAAAGAACTACCTCGAACGGGCGACACCGAACGTCGCGCCTACTCCTTCTGCGGAACGATAGAGTACATGGCCCCGGAGGTGGTGAAGGGCGGGACACAGGGACATGATATCGTAAGTGCACTTTAATTTTATATGGTGGCGTTTGTAGATGATGGTAAAATATTACAGCGACAACCCAAACCTATAAACATTTGATTTATTATAATCAGATTTTGTTTGCTATGGGTGTCTTCAATAAAACGTTGAGCCATTCGATTATCGTACGGGCCAAATTACGGGCGAACAATGAACAGGTGCTGCACGGCGGACGGGTAATTCGACGGGGGTGGTGTCGGATGAGCCGACATTATCCTTGGGGATTACGAGTTACTGCCGCGGGGTTCATACCAAATTCCTAGTACAACAGACTCTGAGAGCCGCGCTAATAATGTAGCAGTATGCACGAAATTAATATGAACCAATGCGATAGTTTGATGGCATTGACACTCAGGAAAAGAAAAAAAACGCCTTGCATTATTTACTAAATTAAGGTTCGCACGCGCGCCCGCAATTTTCTTTTGGGCTCCGCGCACTCGCAAACGTTATGTCACGGCAATTGTCTATCAAGGACATTCTAAATATACCGCTTTACGCGTTAAAAATACGAGCGTGTACTCATTCCGGGGCTATTTATATAAAATTATTTACATGTTATAGAGATATTATTCGTGTGCTGAGGGGGGCGAGCTGCACACGAGAGCCGAGTGGTTGGGTAGAGTTTAATTGTTGTTTTGCAGTCGCATAAATTCCGCGTAGAGAAGCGCGCAATTGATGATCAATAATATTATGTCTGGGCAGTTGAAGCGTGATGATTAAACTTGTAGATGATACAAAAAACATAGTTAAAATATTTAAAATTTCAATTTGAAACGGAATAGTGCATGTGGGTAGTTAAGTTTAACTGTTTTTGTAGCGAATACTAAAGAAATTAAATATGCCATATATAAATCTCAAAATATTTTATGAAGATATATTAGTAGATATTTGTTATGATTAATTTTTCGATTAGTGCCAATCTAAGAAAGTAGATAATGAGGAGGAGGCTTAAAATATATGTCAGAGCGAGTGTATTATGCAGGGCGATGTAATAATTAGATGTAACACATATCGTGATATTTTATTTACTAACAACAATTAGTATGGTCAGGTACATGGTCCGGTAAATCCAAAGCGTGCCCTTTGGAAGATATTATTCAATGCACAATAAATTAGTCCTTCACCACAATCAACTAATATATTTTATTAACAACTGAGTAACTAACTGTCAGACTGATTCTACTCAATCCTCCAGGGGGTAATATCTCAAGTCGCACACATTTCTCAAAATCGGCCTTCCTGATTGGCTTCACGACTAATCAAACGCTGCGCAAAATAGAGTATATTTACGTACGATAATAATGCATTTTCGTTTATCGTACATAGGTAGTTTTTATTCAAAATTATCGTACATGTACGATACTTATCGTACGTCTAGTAACACTGCCTTACACTAACAATTATTTGCCCCATCATATTTGTCAATGGGAGTTTACCATATCATTTCTTTTAGCGAATCAACAATAATAGTTTAATAGCAATTATCGCCAATGTAATAAGTACTTTTAGTTACATGCTGATATAATTTAATCAATTTCTTATTTATGATTGATTATCCTGGAAATAACACCATACCCATACTATAATAGAATAAAATTCCAAAAATCCAAAGTTGTTTTTTTGCTCAGTATTTCATGCGAAACACTTTGCATATGTGCTTAAACAGAATTTTCAATCATAAAATATTCCCAAAACTACACTACAGGCAGACAACCAATAAAGAACATCAACATTTAGCCGGAATTTTGTGTTGTTGCATTAAAAAACTATTTCCAACCGAGTTTCCAGCAAGTTTGTAGTTTCCCAGTAAAATTCCCTAAAGCGCGCGCGCGCACACACACATACAAGCTCACACGTGCACAACTCGGAATTAATTCAACGTTCGCGATGATTCGATCGCATCGCCTGCTGCAGTAGTAAACACGAACGCGATGCAAATACAGGATGATGATGGCGCGTTCTCGCCTAGAATCCTTGAGTGTGCCGTTTGAAATGGCGCAAGGACGCCAAATTGCTATTCCAATTACAGTTAAATATTTTAATAATGATGAATGTGAATTTGATAACATAGAGGCGTTTAAAATTTAAAAATTAATTTTGATACGAGGTGATTTTCTAAATCAGTGATAAAATTTACTATTTACAGTATAAATTGAGTTTTTAGCATTATAATGCTAAACCCTGATGTATGAATGTATGAATGTATGAATGTATGAATGTATGAATGTATGAATGTATGAATGTATGAATGTATGAATGTATGAATGTATGAATGTATGAATGTATGAATGTATGAATGTATGAATGTATGAATGTATGAATGTATGAATGTATGAATGTATGAATGTATGAATGTATGAATGTATGAATGTATGAATGTATGAATGTATGAATGTATGAATGTATGAATGTATGAATGTATGAATGTATGAATGTATGAATGTATGAATGTATGAAGGTTTGAAGGTATAATGGTATGAAGGTATGATGTTATGAAGGTATGAATATAGGAATAAAGGATGGAATGAATTTATATATGAAGAAATGAATGTATGAATTAATGAAAATATAAATATATGAATTCATGTACGAATAAAATAATGTATGTATGAATGCATGAAGGAATTAAGGTATAAATATATTAATTCATGAATGAATAAATGAATGTATGAAGGTATGAATGTATAAATGTATGAATATATTATTGTAAAAATGTATGAAGGAATAAATATATGAATTCATGAATGAAGGTATGAAGACAGGAAGGTATAATGGTATGAAGGAATGATGTTATGAAGCTATGATGTTTTGATGTTTTGAAGGTATGAATGGAAGAATAAAGGAAGGAATGAATGTATGAATTAATGAAGAAATAAATATATGAATTCATGAACGAATAAATGAATGTATGTATGTAAACTATGAAGGTATGAATGTGTAAATGCATAAAGGAATGAAGGAATAAATATATAAATTCATGAATGAATAAATGAATAAATGAAGCTATGAATGTATAAATGTATGAAGACATGAAGGTATAATGGTATGAAGGTATGAATCTAAGAATAAAAGAAGGATTAAATATATATATGAAGAAATGAATGTATGAATTAATGAAGAAATAAATATATGAATTCATGAACGAATAAAATAATGTATGTATGAATTCATGAATTAATGAAGGAATAAATATATGAAGGTATAAAGGTATGAATGTGTAAATGCATGAAGGAATGAAGGAACAAATATATGAATTCATGAACGAATAAATTAATGTATGTATGAATGTTTGAATTAATGAAGGAATAAATATATGAAGGAATGATACAATAAATATATGAATTCATGAATGAATAAATGAATGTGTGAAGGTATGAAGGAATGAATGCATGAAGGGATGAAGGTAAGAATGTATAAATGTATGAAGGAATAGATATATGAATTCATTAATGAACGTATGAAGACATGAAGGTATGATGTTATGAAGGTATGAAGGTATGAAGGTATGAAGGTATGAATGTATGAATGTATGAATTAATGAAGGAATAAAGGAAGGAATGAATGCATATATGAACGAATGAATGTATGAATTAATGAAGAAATATATATATATATATATTTATGAATTCATGAACGAATGTATGTATGAATGCATGAATTAATGAAGGAATACATATATGAAGGTATGAATGTCTAAATGCATGAAGGAATGGAGGAATAAATATATGAATTCATCAATGAATAAATGAATGTGTGAAGGTATGAATGTACGAAGGTATGATTGTATAAATGTATGAATTTATTTAGGAATAAATATATGAATTCTTGAATGAATGTATGAAGATGAGGTATCATGGTATGAAGGTATGAGGTATGAATGTATGTATTAATGAAGGAATAAAGGAAGGAATGAATGTATGAATTAATGAAGAAATAAATATATGAATTCATGAATTAATAAATGAATGTGTGAAGGGATGAAGGTATGAATGTATAAATGTATGAATAAATATATGAATTCATGAATGAAGGTATGAAGACATGAATGTATAATGGTATGAAGGTATGAGTGTAAGAATAAAGGAAGAAATGAATCTATATATAAAGGAATGAATGTATGAATTAATGAAGAAATATATATATGAATTCATGAACGAATGTATGCATGAATGCATGAATTAATGAAGGAATACATATATGAAGGTATGAATGTGTAAATGCATGCAGGAATGAAGGAATAAATATATGAATTCATCAATGAATAAATGATTGTGTGAAGGTATGAATGTACGAAGGTATGATTGTATAAATGTATGAATGTATTTAGGAATAAATATATGAATTATTGAATGAATGTATGAAGATGAGGTATCCTGGTATGAAGGTATGAGGTATGAATGTATGTATTAATGAAGGAATAAAGGAAGGAATGAATGTATGAATTAATGAAGAAATAAATATATGAATTCATGAATGAATAAATGAATGTGTGAATGTATGAAGGAATGAAGGAGTAAATATATGAATTCATGAATGAATAAATGAATGTATGAAGGTATGAAGGTATGAAGGTATGAAGGTATGAATGTATAAATGTATGAATATATAAATGTAAAAATGTATGAAGGAATAAATATATGAATTCATGAATGAAGGTATGAAGACAGGAAGGCATAATGGTATGAAGGTATGATGTTATGAAGCTATGATGTTTTGAAGGTATGAATGGAAGAATAAAGGAAGGAATGAATGTATGAATTAATGAAGAAATAAATATATGAATTCATGAACGAATAAATGAATGTATGTATGTAAAGTATGAAGGTATGAATGTGTAAATGCATAAAGGAATGAAGGAATAAATATATAAATTCATGAATGAATAAATGAATAAATGAAGCTATGAATGTATAAATGTATGAAGACATGAAGGTATAATGGTATGAAGGTATGAATGTAAGAATAAAGGAAGGATTAAATTTATATATGAAGAAATGAATGTATGAATTAATGAAGAAATAAATATATGAATTCATGAACGAATAAAATAATGTATGTATGAATGTATAAATGTATGAATAAATATATGAATTCATGAATGAAGGTATGAAGAAATGAATGTATAATGGTATGAAGGTATGAGTGTAAGAATAAAGGAAGGAATGAATGCATATATGAACGAATGAATGTATGAATTAATGAAGAAATATATATATATATATATATATGAGTTCTTGAACGAATGTATGTATGAATGCATGAATTAATGAAGGAATACATATATGAAGGTATGAATGTGTAAATGCATGAAGGAATGAAGGAATAAATATATGATTTCATCAATGAATAAATGAATGTGTGAAGGTATGAATGTACGAAGGTATGATTGTATAAATGTATGAATGTATTTTGGAATAAATATATGAATTCTTGAATGAATGTATGAAGATGAGGTATCATGGTATGAAGGTATGAGGTATCATGGTATGGTATGAGGTATGAATGTATGTATTAATGAAGGAATAAAGGAATGAATGTGTGAATGTATGAAGGAATGAAGGAGTAAATATATGAATTCATGAATGAATGAATGAATGTGTGAAGGGATGAAGGTATGAATGTATGAATGTATGAATGTATGAATGTATGAATGTATGAATGTATGAATGTATGAATGTATGAATGTATGAATGTATGAATATATGAATGTATGAATGTATGAATGTATAAATGTATGAATCCTCCTCTATTACCCCTTTCCTTGCCTGTGGGAGCTGGAACTTTTGGCGAATTTCTATCCTGCTGGGTGAGGTGACCCAATTTTAATCAACACTTATGTTTATATTCTAATTTTAACTGAATTTGGAATATATCTCATAATATCTGTATAAGAAAAAGAGAGTGCTAAGTTCTAAAATCAACTTGTAGAAATATGAAGATTAATTTACTTGAGGGGGAGAAATGCTAAAACTGTAGTTATTATTTTATCAACATTCAAGTCTCTTTTAATTGCGCTAGAAGAGAAAACTTTTATACCTCTTACTCAACTTCCCCAGTATTAATTAACCCTCAATTCGTTTGCATCATTTATATCGTCCAATTCACCCCGCGGTGAAATTTGCCAGCAAACAAACACACACACACAAAGAGCGTTTTTTTGTGTGCGTAATTACGACCTTGTGAAGGATATGTTTATACGTCGGGGGCGGTGGCGGCGGCGGCGGCGCTGGGTTAATTCGGCGCGCGGGCGAAAGTAGGTTTCCATGTCTGGCCCCAACCCACCCGGGTCGAAGTGAGGCCTTCGGAGTAAGGGCGCGCGCACCGCGCCGCCCCACTTTCCCTGCGACGCACCGCCACCGTTTCAGCCAAATATAGCCGCAATAATTCACCTTGTACTTGCAATCATAACGACGATAGTAATAATCGTTTCGCTATGAAAACGCTGCGCAATTCGCGCGATGGTAAAAACGCAACACTCGACACGATTTGTTTGAATCGGATGATGGTGAAACGAGCGCGATTTTATGTTGCAACATTTTAAAAATATTATTTTAAATTATTTAAAACATATGCGTTACAGAAATAATTATTGTATTGTGAATGCATAATAATGGTTGGGCAATTTAAAGTTTCAATGCTACAATTGTTTACTGTGGAGAATTTATAGACAACTAGCTTTTGAACAAATTTATGTACACGTAATTTTGAATTTCCGTACTTATGGGGCACAAACTAAATATAATAGTTACTGTATTTGTTACTATTTGTAACTGGCTATCGATCTTCCGGGGTCCTTCCGCCTGTATTAGTATATCCCTTAACCACCTAAGTCCTGTCACTGAGATCTGTTGTAAAATAGCACATAAATGTTTGTGAAACAAATGATTTTGTTACAAATACAAAAAAAATGTGGTTTAATTACTCATACCAAATTCAATAAATATTTTAAGCTACTTATAGCACATAAATAATAATTTAAACTTATATTTCTACAAGATGGGTTGCGGTATCAGTGACCGGTATCGGATACGAACGTCCGGATTTTGATACCTAGGCGGTTAAGGGATATGTATATATCAGTGTTCAGTAGAAATGAATGTATGAAGGTATGAATTAATGAAGAAATGAAGGAATGAATATATGAATGTATGAAGGTATGAATTAATGAAGGAATAAAGAAAGGAATGAATGAATGTATATATGAAGGAATGAATGTATGAAGGAATGAATGTATGAATAAATGAATTAATAAAAGAATGAATGTATGAATTAATGAAGAAATAAATATATGAATTCATGAATAAATACATGTGTGTTGGGACTCGTCTCAGAGTTTTCAAAAGTGTCGTTAATTGTATCCTAACGACAAATGGTACGACTTTTAGATAATTACCGATTGATTAAACTTCTCCGAGCTTGTCCCTTTACTGGCGGAAAAGCTTCACGTCTGGATAGCACTCTAAAGTCCGTATGACATTATCTAGTTTCCTAGTTACCTCTTGTTTGTCTGCAATTGTGTGTATGATTGTAGTTCTTAATGTGGTAGTTTCCTATTTCCTCCGGATACAGCCATGTCTCCGTTAGAGCAATTATATCCAAATTAGTGAGTGTGGTAAGAATTTTAATTTCATCTATTTTGTTTCTAATACTTCTAATGTTTTGTAGGTATATGGTTTTATGTTTATTGTCCATTTTTATGTTTTATATATAACAATTGATATATTAAACTGTATAACTATTTCTAAATGGAAAATTAACATTGTGTATTACGGTGTTGTTATTGTTAAGTGAATTTATTATTATTCAGCCGCTATATCATTTTCTAGATGTGTGTATGACACTATGTAGTATGCATCGAAAATCATATAAGAAACTAGATAATGTCATATGGGCTTAAGAAAACAAAAATTTAAACTTTTAAATTTAAATTTTTGTTTACATTGTATGTTAATATATTTATATTATTGTTTATATTTGTTGTTACATCTTCATCGCCATCGGGGCCATGTGAAAATATCCATATTTTTTCATTTACTAGGTCGCGGTAATTAATAGAACGCAATTAATTAGCACACATGTGTGAGCGAGTGCGCGTTGTTGCTACCTCAGTTATTACCCGCATAAACGTTATCAATTAATTTTTCACTTGAAAATTTTCTCTCGCTTATAACGCGCGCGATTCTTGTACGCCCATTATCTTGCCGGCGCGTTGGACAAGCAGATGGTTATTCCGCCGAGATGCAATCAACGCAAAGTGAGCTAGCTGATGCAGGTTTACATACAGTCAGGAATGTTAACAATGTTTTCTAATAAAATTATATTCGTATAAGCTTATTAAAATAGACAAAGTGAATCAAGATACCAGGAATAAAAAAAATAGCTACAGATGCCTATAAACCGTTCTTAACTTGTTCACAATTTAATGACTATAGTATTGCTAAAGAGGACAGAATTTACTTTTTTATATTAATATATATATATATATATATATATATATATATATATATATATATATATATATATATATATATATATATATATATATATATATATATATATATATATATATATATTAAAATAAAAAGTAAATTCTGTACTCTCAAAAATACTTGGTACTGAAACTTGTTTTATAAGATATTATTACTATATAAATAGGTAAAGAATGACATGTAGCGCCAGATGCTGTTTTAGTGAACCAGAATTTTATACATTATATATTGTTTGTTTCGGGAGTGATTTTATTAAAATTTATGAAAAAAATGAGTAAAAATCACATGTCAAATTGTCAAAACAATTGTCAAAACAATTGTCAAAACAATTGTCAAAACAATTGTCAAAACAATTGTCAAAACAATTGTCAAAACAATTGTCAAAACAATTGTCAAAACAATTGTCAAAACAATTGTCAAAACAATTGTCAAAACAATTGTCAAAACAATTGTCAAAACAATTGTCAAAACAATTGTCAAAACAATTGTCAAAACAATTGTCAAAACAATTGTCAAAACAATTGTCAAAACAATTGTCAAAACAATTGTCAAAACAATTGTCAAAACAATTGTCAAAACAATTGTCAAAACAATTGTCGAAACAATTGTCGAAACAATTGTCGAAACAATTGTCGAAACAATTGTCGAAACAATTGTCGAAACAATTGTCGAAACAATTGTCGAAACAATTGTCGAAACAATTGTCAAATCAATTGTGAAAACAATTCTCTAAACAATTGTCAAAACAAATGTCAAACATCTTGAATAGTGCTTGTGATTGGAACCTTGATGGCATCTTTTGTTTAATTATTCAGTGTTTCCAATAGAGGGAATCAAAAGTAACTACATACCCTAGATAATGTATTTAATCTTTCTATAACAACTAATACTTATGTGTTCAATAGCTATTGAAAGATTTATTTGGTGAATACGGGAATTAACGTCATAAATAAAGTCTTTTTATTGATTCATGATGGTTAAGTCACATTTCATATCCCGTTTGTATTAATAATCCAGCAAATTCTTCTGACAACAATTAATAATACAATTTTAATAAACTAATCACTAGAATTTCCATTAAGCAGGGCTCTTTAATCCTCATTAAACTGTGCCGCACATACACACTTCCACTAAGTCAATGTAAACAGGTGTCCCCACCGCCTGGTAATCCCACTTTCCCCAGACGTAAACAACGCAAGGCGACGCGACGCCCCGAAACTAAATCAAGCGAATTTCTAATTCCCTCCCCCGAGAGACGAGGCGAGAGCAGCTTTACTCTACGTTCTTGCTCCGACATTACATTATTATTAACGATGCCCGACTTTCATTTGTTACTCCATTACCGGGGCGCTCATTTTTGCCGACCAATTAACGCTCCGAAATTTGCATCTGTTCAACATCATTTAATCATCACATTGAGGATAAATACGCAATGAACGTAGGAGGGCTGGAATTGTAGAGTGATGATGATGATGGTATAACAGAGACGGTAAAAGTTTATTAGTTGTGAAGTCTTTCAGAATTAAGCACTGCATATAAATATGAAAATAGATTTCAAAAAATCTAGCAGATTTTTGAGTTATAACGAATCAAAATCAGATATTAGTAAAGTTATGTTGGCAAATTGTTTAATAAAGCTCTAACACTCTAATCTAAATCTAAATAATCTAATTGATACATAATTATATTATAGAATTTCTCACTGTATATAAATATGAAAATAGATTTCAAAAAATCTAGCAGATTTTTGAGTTATAACGAATCAAAGTCAGATATTAATAAAGTTATGTTGGCAATTTGTTTAATACAGCTCTAACACTCCAATCTAAATCTGAATAATCTAATTGATACATAATTATATTATAGAATTTATCGCTGCATATAAATATGAAAATAGATTTCAAAAACTCTAGCACATTTTTGAGTTGTAACAAAATAAAGTCAGATATTAGTAAAGTTATGTTGGCAATTTTTTAATACAGCTCTAACACTCTAATCTAAATCTAAATAATCTAATTGATACATAATTATATTATAGAATTTATCACTGCATATAAATATGAAAATAGATTTCAAAAAATGTAGCAGATTTTTGAGTTATAACGAATCAAAGTCAGATATTAGTAAATGTATATTGGTAAGTTTAATGCAGGCATTATCTTCGTTTTTATATTATAGAGATATATGTGAAAATATAACTTGATAAATCCACATTTGCAAATATTGACGTTGTACGTTGGATTTGTTGTAAATATACGTTTCTGCATACACATTTTGACAAAAATTTGCATGTATAAACGTAAATTTGCGACGCACAACATAAATATTTGAAAATGGGGACATGGTCTTAACAGGTCGATAGACTGCCAGGTCTGAGTCAAATTTTATATCGAATAAATGTAGTAAATAAATCATTCGACGGTTGCGTGTCATTGAGTTGGGCTAATAAAATGGAAATAACTCGGCAATATTTACAACCAACTGCATCGACGTGAGTATTTTCGTTGAGAAATTGGAAATGAGCGCGCGGCGTGCACGGAATGGAGATTCAAATGGAATATTGTGTCAAGGCTCCTCCAGTAATGCGGCTGTCGGTGGTGGTAGTAAATATCTATTTCTCCATTTGCACATAAAACGTGTTGTTTGGAAATGCATTGCTATTGTGTGCTCATTACTCATAATTAAAATGGCCACCCCGTCTGGGAATATCAAATATCTGAATAGTATAGTAATACTCATACCATGAGATTTTAATGCTATTTATTATACTTTTCATTCTACACCATTTTAATTAAGAATCTGTCTTATTATCTATATGTATCTATCTATATATCTGTATCTATCCATCTATATATATATATATATATATATATCTATCCATCTATTTACCTATAACTATCCATCTATATATCTATATCTATCCATCTATATATGTATATATATATATATATATATATATATATATATCCATCTATATAAGTATATCTATCCATCTATATATCTATATCTATCCATCTATATAACTATATCTATATCTATATCTATCCATCAATATATCTATATTTACATTCGAAGGGATTGAATTTCGAAACCACACTATATTCCTTTTGAAATTTCTCAGCAATTTTCATTGTAATAGCACATTGAGGAGTCATGTTCGCCAAGTTTCCGACCTTGATATGCAAACAGCTACGATTTCAAGCTAAATCGCATTGTACTCCATCAAAATTAACAGTGCAATAACAAGCAGCTTATCACAATAAATTAAACGTCTCAATATGTTACACGGATTGACGTGATTTCATTTGCGTATATCGATTGCGCCTCCCCATTTTCAGTGTGTACACGCCTGCCGTTGTGCGTTGATCGGACGTAAAACTGGTAAAACCATGAAATAATGTTTCAATAAAACACACGCACACTCACATTCACACGGTGTGAGGCTTGTAATTTAATTAACGGCATTTTATCGGCGGTTTTCATGCGAGCGATGAATATTTAGCCGATTTCGTCGGTATGCGGTAATGAGGGCGCCGTTCGAAATAAAAAAAATATATAACGTTTACAAAAGGCTGTTTCGTGTGCAACGTGCGGCGTGTATAAACGATTAATGCGAACAAACGCCGGAATATTGTGTGTAGAACGGCAAAGTCATTAAAAAGAATATTCATATAAACACGATCAGGTAGATTATTTTGTACATTCTTGTTTCTTTCTCTTTTTGTGTGTGTGTCGGAGGAGAATTAAAGGCACGGAAGGTGTAATCAGTGCGTGGTTTTGGAGAATTGTTCTACGATTGTATCGTACGTTCAATAATATCGGTATTTAGTTTACAATTTGTGCATGTTTTTCAAGTTGGTATGCGTGTATGCGTTAATTAAATTAAATTTTACGAAATGTTGAAACCTGATACCTTTCGGGGGTGCTATTTCCGACATGCCACATTTCGTATATTCAGACAATTCACGATTTAAGTTATTTCAATACAGTCTTTGTAATATACAGACTGATTCAGTTTTAATTTGAAAAAAATTATTAATAAATAGCCATGGAAAATTTTAAAATAGTCAATATTACCATCTCCTAAAATATTAAACATCCTCCTGAAACACTCAGTATACATGCACACAAAAAATTGTTGTCATGTTGTTTTATCACTGTTAGATGTCCGATTTTGCAGGATCACCCCATTGGGTGCATTTTTGTGGGATGAATAGCGATTGAGAGATATTCGCTATTATTGCAGACAGACAGACAGACAGATAGACATATAGCCATACAGACAAACAGACAGACATAGATACAGACATACATACAGACAGACAGACATTTTCCAAAAATAGTCTGTTTAGACTAGGTTAGTTATAAAACGAAAAAAAAATCAAAATTATCAATTTGAAAACGTTCACGATAACAACACCTTATACAGCAGTGCTGAATTCGGAAAGTAAAAAATCCTTGATTACGTTCCCATCTGTCACCAAGTCGACTTTGCGTTTTATATATAAGGGCGAAACAGTATCACAATGTGTTCTAATCCTCCATATTCAGCCGCGCGACATTCACATCATCGGTCTCCTCAAGGCGAAATATTTGCTGCCGGATTTATCTCGAGGGCACGTTCCAGACTCCATAAAGCCGGAACAAAGCAGAAGGGAGCCGAAAGAGAGGGACAGACAGAGACGTGTGTTTGAAAATCGTTACGCCGAACAAAATACAGACAATCAGACTTTAAATGCGATGAAATTTGATTGTCCCATTTGTTAAAGGGCGCGGGCCCGTTTAAGTTACAACACTAGTTGGTTTGATTGTTCTCCTATGAATATGTTTATTATAAAACAAATCATGTAGAAGTAATTAACATCAATATCTGTTTACATGGAGAGTTTCGGCTATAACTTTATTTAAATTTAAAACGCTACTAATGATTAGATTATTCAAATGACTAATTCTTCAAAGTTGTTGTATATATCAAAATGTACACATGAAATTTCATGTGTTTTCCCGGTTCAAACTCGGTAGCAGTTTTATTTGAAATGCTACAGAGGTGGTTTATATATCAAAATTTACAGTAGAGCAAGGGCTACAAATTGAGGGTTAGGCACTTTTCTCTAGCTCTTACAGTTTTCGAGCTATAACGTCCAGCAGATGTGAAATTCATGAAATTTCATGTATTTTTCCGGTTCAAACTCGGTAGCATTTTTATTTGAAGTGCTAGAGGGATGGTTTATATATCAAAATGTACAGTAGAACAAGGGCTACAAATTGAGGCTTAGGCACTTTTCTCTAGCTCTTACAGTTTTCGAGCTATAACGTCCAGCATATGTGAAATTCATGAAATTTCATGCATTTTTCCAGTTCAAACTCGGTAGCATTTTTATTTGAAGTGCTAGAGGGATGGTTTATATATCAAAATGTACAGTAAAGCAAGGGCTACAAATTGAGGCTTAGGCACTTTTCTCTAGCTCTTACAGTTTTCGAGCTATAACGTCCAGCATATGTGAAATTCATGAAATTTCATGCATTTTTCCGATTCAAACTCGGTAGCATTTTTATTTAAAGTGCTAGAGGGATGGTTTATATATCAAAATGTACAGTAGAACAAGAGCTACAAATTGAGGCTTAGGCACTTTTCTCTAGCTCTTACAGTTTTCGAGCTATAACGTCCAGCAGATGTGAAATTCATGAAATTTCATGCATTTTTCCGGTTCAAACTCGGTAACATTTTTATTTGAAGTGCTAGAGGGATCGTTTATATATCAAAATGTACAGTAGAACAAGGGCTACAAATTGAGGCTTAGGCACTTTTGTCTAGCTCTTACAGTTTTCGAGCTATAACGTCCAGCAGATGTGAAATTCATGAAATTTCATGCATTTTTCCGGTTCAATCTCGGTAGCATTTTTATTTGAAGTGCTAGAGGGATGGTTTATATATCAAAATGTACAGTAAAGCAAGGGCTACAAATTGAGGCTTAGGCACTTTTCTCTAGCTCTTACAGTTTTCGAGCTATAACGTCCAGCATATGTGAAATTCATGAAATTTCATGCATTTTTCCAGTTCAAACTCGGTAGCATTTTTATTTGAAGTGCTAGAGGGATGATTTATATATCAAAATGTACAGTAGAACAAGGGCTACAAATTGAGGCTTAGGCACTTTTCTCTAGCTCTTACAGTTTTCGAGCTATAACGTCCAGCATATGTGAAATTCATGAAATTTCATGCATTTTTCCAGTTCAAACTCGGTAGCATTTTTATTTGAAGTGCTAGAGGGATGGTTTATATATCAAAATGTACAGTAAAGCAAGGGCTACAAATTGAGGCTTAGGCACTTTTCTCTAGCTCTTACAGTTTTCGAGCTATAACGTCCAGCATATGTGAAATTCATGAAATTTCATGCATTTTTCCGATTCAAACTCGGTAGCATTTTTATTTAAAGTGCTAGAGGGATGGTTTATATATCAAAATGTACAGTAGAACAAGAGCTACAAATTGAGGCTTAGGCACTTTTCTCTAGCTCTTACAGTTTTCGAGCTATAACGTCCAGCAGATGTGAAATTCATGAAATTTCATGCATTTTTCCGGTTCAAACTCGGTAACATTTTTATTTGAAGTGCTAGAGGGATCGTTTATATATCAAAATGTACAGTAGAACAAGGGCTACAAATTGAGGCTTAGGCACTTTTCTCTAGCTCTTACAGTTTTCGAGCTATAACGTCCAGCATATGTGAAATTCATGAAATTTCATGCATTTTTCCAGTTCAAACTCGGTAGCATTTTTATTTGAAGTGCTAGAGGGATGGTTTATATATCAAAATGTACAGTAAAGCAAGGGCTACAAATTGAGGCTTAGGCACTTTTCTCTAGCTCTTACAGTTTTCGAGCTATAACGTCCAGCATATGTGAAATTCATGAAATTTCATGCATTTTTCCAGTTCAAACTCGGTAGCATTTTTATTTGAAGTGCTAGAGGCATGGTTTATATATCAAAATGTACAGTAAAGCAAGGGCTACAAATTGAGGCTTAGGCACTTTTCTCTAGCTCTTACAGTTTTCGAGCTATAACGTCCAGCAGATGTGAAATTCATGAAATTTCATGCATTTTTCCGGTTCAAACTCGGTAGCATTTTTATTCGAAGTGCTAGAGGGATGATTTATATATCAAAATGTACAGTAGAACAAGGGCTACAAATTGAGGCTTAGGCACTTTTCTCTAGCTCTTACAGTTTTCGAGCTATAACGTCCAGCAGATGTGAAATTCATGAAATTTCATGCATTTTTCCGGTTCAAACTCGGTAGCATTTTTATTTGAAGTGCTAGAGGGATGGTTTATATATCAAAATGTACAGTAGAACAAGGGCTACAAATTGAGGCTTAGGCACTTTTCTCTAGCTCTTACAGTTTTCGAGCTATAACGTCCAGCAGATGTGAAATTCATGAAATTTCATGCATTTTTCCGGTTCAAACTCGGTAGCATTTTTATTTGAAGTGCTAGAGGGATGGTTTATATATCAAAATGTACAGTAGAACAAGGGCTACAAATTGAGGCTTAGGCACTTTTCTCTAGCTCTTACAGTTTTCGAGCTATAACGTCCAGCAGATGTGAAATTCATGAAATTTCATGCATTTTTCCGGTTCAAACTCGGTAGCATTTTTATTTGAAGTGCTAGAGGGATGGTTTATATATCAAAATGTACAGTAGAACAAGGGCTACAAATTGAGGCTTAGGCACTTTTCTCTAGCTCTTACAGTTTTCGAGCTATAACGTCCAGCAGATGTGAAATTCATGAAATTTCATGCATTTTTCCGGTTCAAACTCGGTAGCATTTTTATTTGAAGTGCTAGAGGGATGGTTTATATATCAAAATGTACAGTAAAGCAAGGGCTACAAATTGAGGCTTAGGCACTTTTCTCTAGCTCTTACAGTTTTCGAGCTATAACGTCCAGCATATGTGAAATTCATGAAATTTCATGCATTTTTCCAGTTCAAACTCGGTAGCATTTTTATTTGAAGTGCTAGAGGGATGGTTTATATATCAAAATGTACAGTAAAGCAAGGGCTACAAATTGAGGCTTAGGCACTTTTCTCTAGCTCTTACAGTTTTCGAGCTATAACGTCCAGCAGATGTGAAATTCATGAAATTTCATGCATTTTTCCGGTTCAAACTCGGTAGCATTTTTATTTGAAGTGCTAGAGGGATGGTTTATATATCAAAATGTACAGTAAAGCAAGGGCTACAAATTGAGGCTTAGGCACTTTTCTCTAGCTCTTACAGTTTTCGAGCTATAACGTCCAGCATATGTGAAATTCATGAAATTTCATGCATTTTTCCAGTTCAAACTCGGTAGCATTTTTATTCGAAGTGCTAGAGGGATGATTTATATATCAAAATGTACAGTAGAACAAGGGCTACAAATTGAGGCTTAGGCACTTTTCTCTAGCTCTTACAGTTTTCGAGCTATAACGTCCAGCAGATGTGAAATTCATGAAATTTCATGCATTTTTCCGGTTCAAACTCGGTAGCATTTTTATTTGAAGTGCTAGAGGGATGGTTTATATATCAAAATGTACAGTAGAACAAGGGCTACAAATTGAGGCTTAGGCACTTTTCTCTAGCTCTTACAGTTTTCGAGCTATAACGTCCAGCAGATGTGAAATTCATGAAATTTCATGCATTTTTCCGGTTCAAACTCGGTAGCATTTTTATTTGAAGTGCTAGAGGGATGGTTTATATATCAAAATGTACAGTAAAGCAAGGGCTACAAATTGAGGCTTAGGCACTTTTCTCTAGCTCTTACAGTTTTCGAGCTATAACGTCCAGCATATGTGAAATTCATGAAATTTCATGCATTTTTCCGGTTCAAACTCGGTAGCATTTTTATTCGAAGTGCTAGAGGGATGATTTATATATCAAAATGTACAGTAGAACAAGGGCTACAAATTGAGGCTTAGGCACTTTTCTCTAGCTCTTACAGTTTTCGAGCTATAACGTCCAGCAGATGTGAAATTCATGAAATTTCATGCATTTTTCCGGTTCAAACTCGGTAGCATTTTTATTTGAAGTGCTAGAGGGATGGTTTATATATCAAAATGTACAGTAGAACAAGGGCTACAAATTGAGGCTTAGGCACTTTTCTCTAGCTCTTACAGTTTTCGAGCTATAACGTCCAGCAGATGTGAAATTCATGAAATTTCATGCATTTTTCCGGTTCAAACTCGGTAGCATTTTTATTTGAAGTGCTAGAGGGATGGTTTATATATCAAAATGTACAGTAGAACAAGGGCTACAAATTGAGGCTTAGGCACTTTTCTCTAGCTCTTACAGTTTTCGAGCTATAACGTCCAGCAGATGTGAAATTCATGAAATTTCATGCATTTTTCCGGTTCAAACTCGGTAGCATTTTTATTTGAAGTGCTAGAGGGATCGTTTATATATCAAAATGTACAGTAGAACAAGGGCTACAAATTGAGGCTTAGGCACTTTTGTCTAGCTCTTACAGTTTTCGAGCTATAACGTCCAGCAGATGTGAAATTCATGAAATTTCATGCATTTTTCCGGTTCAATCTCGGTAGCATTTTTATTTGAAGTGCTAGAGGGATGGTTTATATATCAAAATGTACAGTAAAGCAAGGGCTACAAATTGAGGCTTAGGCACTTTTCTCTAGCTCTTACAGTTTTCGAGCTATAACGTCCAGCATATGTGAAATTCATGAAATTTCATGCATTTTTCCAGTTCAAACTCGGTAGCATTTTTATTTGAAGTGCTAGAGGGATGGTTTATATATCAAAATGTACAGTAAAGCAAGGGCTACAAATTGAGGCTTAGGCACTTTTCTCTAGCTCTTACAGTTTTCGAGCTATAACGTCCAGCAGATGTGAAATTCATGAAATTTCATGCATTTTTCCTGTTCAAACTCGGTAGCATTTTTATTTGAAGTGCTAGAGGGATGGTTTATATATCAAAATGTACAGTAGAACAAGGGCTACAAATTGAGGCTTAGGCACTTTTCTCTAGCTCTTACAGTTTTCGAGCTATAACGTCCAGCAGATGTGAAATTCATGAAATTTCGTGCATTTTTCCGGTTCAAACTCGGTAGCATTTTTATTCGAAGTGCTAGAGGGATGATTTATATATCAAAATGTACAGTAGAACAAGGGCTACAAATTGAGGCTTAGGCACTTTTCTCTAGCTCTTACAGTTTTCGAGCTATAACGTCCAGCAGATGTGAAATTCATGAAATTTCATGCATTTTTCCGGTTCAAACTCGGTAGCATTTTTATTTGAAGTGCTAGAGGGATGGTTTATATATCAAAATGTACAGTAGAACAAGGGCTACAAATTGAGGCTTAGGCACTTTTCTCTAGCTCTTACAGTTTTCGAGCTATAACGTCCAGCATATGTGAAATTCATGAAATTTCATGCATTTTTCCGGTTCAAACTCGGTAGCATTTTTATTTGAAGTGCTAGAGGGATGGTTTATATATCAAAATGTACAGTAGAACAAGGGCTACAAATTGAGGCTTAGGCACTTTTCTCTAGCTCTTACAGTTTTCGAGCTATAACGTCCAGCATATGTGAAATTCATGAAATTTCATGCATTTTTCCGGTTCAAACTCGGTAGCATTTTTATTCGAAGTGCTAGAGGGATGATTTATATATCAAAATGTACAGTAGAACAAGGGCTACAAATTGAGGCTTAGGCACTTTTCTCTAGCTCTTACAGTTTTCGAGCTATAACGTCCAGCATATGTGAAATTCATGAAATTTCATGCATTTTTCCGGTTCAAACTCGGTAGCATTTTTATTTGAAGTGCTAGAGGGATGGTTTATATATCAAAATGTACAGTAGAACAAGGGCTACAAATTGAGGCTTAGGCACTTTTCTCTAGCTCTTACAGTTTTCGAGCTATAACGTCCAGCAGATGTGAAATTCATGAAATTTCATGCATTTTTCCGGTTCAAACTCGGTAGCATTTTTATTTGAAGTGCTAGAGGGATGGTTTATATATCAAAATGTACAGTAAAGCAAGGGCTACAAATTGAGGCTTAGGCACTTTTCTCTAGCTCTTACAGTTTTCGAGCTATAACGTCCAGCATATGTGAAATTCATGAAATTTCATGCATTTTTCCAGTTCAAACTCGGTAGCATTTTTATTTGAAGTGCTAGAGGGATGGTTTATATATCAAAATGTACAGTAAAGCAAGGGCTACAAATTGAGGCTTAGGCACTTTTCTCTAGCTCTTACAGTTTTCGAGCTATAACGTCCAGCAGATGTGAAATTCATGAAATTTCATGCATTTTTCCGGTTCAAACTCGGTAGCATTTTTATTCGAAGTGCTAGAGGGATGATTTATATATCAAAATGTACAGTAGAACAAGGGCTACAAATTGAGGCTTAGGCACTTTTCTCTAGCTCTTACAGTTTTCGAGCTATAACGTCCAGCAGATGTGAAATTCATGAAATTTCATGCATTTTTCCGGTTCAAACTCGGTAGCATTTTTATTTGAAGTGCTAGAGGGATGGTTTATATATCAAAATGTACAGTAGAACAAGGGCTACAAATTGAGGCTTAGGCACTTTTCTCTAGCTCTTACAGTTTTCGAGCTATAACGTCCAGCAGATGTGAAATTCATGAAATTTCATGCATTTTTCCGGTTCAAACTCGGTAGCATTTTTATTTGAAGTGCTAGAGGGATGGTTTATATATCAAAATGTACAGTAAAGCAAGGGCTACAAATTGAGGCTTAGGCACTTTTCTCTAGCTCTTACAGTTTTCGAGCTATAACGTCCAGCATATGTGAAATTCATGAAATTTCATGCATTTTTCCGGTTCAAACTCGGTAGCATTTTTATTCGAAGTGCTAGAGGGATGATTTATATATCAAAATGTACAGTAGAACAAGGGCTACAAATTGAGGCTTAGGCACTTTTCTCTAGCTCTTACAGTTTTCGAGCTATAACGTCCAGCATATGTGAAATTCATGAAATTTCATGCATTTTTCCGGTTCAAACTCGGTAGCATTTTTATTTGAAGTGCTAGAGGGATGGTTTATATATCAAAATGTACAGTAGAACAAGGGCTACAAATTGAGGCTTAGGCACTTTTCTCTAGCTCTTACAGTTTTCGAGCTATAACGTCCAGCAGATGTGAAATTCATGAAATTTCATGCATTTTTCCGGTTCAAACTCGGTAGCATTTTTATTTGAAGTGCTAGAGGGATGGTTTATATATCAAAATGTACAGTAAAGCAAGGGCTACAAATTGAGGCTTAGGCACTTTTCTCTAGCTCTTACAGTTTTCGAGCTATAACGTCCAGCATATGTGAAATTCATGAAATTTCATGCATTTTTCCAGTTCAAACTCGGTAGCATTTTTATTTGAAGTGCTAGAGGGATGGTTTATATATCAAAATGTACAGTAAAGCAAGGGCTACAAATTGAGGCTTAGGCACTTTTCTCTAGCTCTTACAGTTTTCGAGCTATAACGTCCAGCAGATGTGAAATTCATGAAATTTCATGCATTTTTCCGGTTCAAACTCGGTAGCATTTTTATTCGAAGTGCTAGAGGGATGATTTATATATCAAAATGTACAGTAGAACAAGGGCTACAAATTGAGGCTTAGGCACTTTTCTCTAGCTCTTACAGTTTTCGAGCTATAACGTCCAGCAGATGTGAAATTCATGAAATTTCATGCATTTTTCCGGTTCAAACTCGGTAGCATTTTTATTTGAAGTGCTAGAGGGATGGTTTATATATCAAAATGTACAGTAGAACAAGGGCTACAAATTGAGGCTTAGGCACTTTTCTCTAGCTCTTACAGTTTTCGAGCTATAACGTCCAGCAGATGTGAAATTCATGAAATTTCATGCATTTTTCCGGTTCAAACTCGGTAGCATTTTTATTTGAAGTGCTAGAGGGATGGTTTATATATCAAAATGTACAGTAAAGCAAGGGCTACAAATTGAGGCTTAGGCACTTTTCTCTAGCTCTTACAGTTTTCGAGCTATAACGTCCAGCATATGTGAAATTCATGAAATTTCATGCATTTTTCCGGTTCAAACTCGGTAGCATTTTTATTCGAAGTGCTAGAGGGATGATTTATATATCAAAATGTACAGTAGAACAAGGGCTACAAATTGAGGCTTAGGCACTTTTCTCTAGCTCTTACAGTTTTCGAGCTATAACGTCCAGCAGATGTGAAATTCATGAAATTTCATGCATTTTTCCGGTTCAAACTCGGTAGCATTTTTATTTGAAGTGCTAGAGGGATGGTTTATATATCAAAATGTACAGTAAAGCAAGGGCTACAAATTGAGGCTTAGGCACTTTTCTCTAGCTCTTACAGTTTTCGAGCTATAACGTCCAGCAGATGTGAAATTCATGAAATTTCATGCATTTTTCCAGTTCAAACTCGGTAGCATTTTTATTTGAAGTGCTAGAGGGATGGTTTATATATCAAAATGTACAGTAAAGCAAGGGCTACAAATTGAGGCTTAGGCACTTTTCTCTAGCTCTTACAGTTTTCGAGCTATAACGTCCAGCAGATGTGAAATTCATGAAATTTCATGCATTTTTCCGGTTCAAACTCGGTAGCATTTTTATTTGAAGTGCTAGAGGGATGGTTTATATATCAAAATGTACAGTAGAACAAGGGCTACAAATTGAGGCTTAGGCACTTTTCTCTAGCTCCTACAGTTTTCGAGCTATAACGTCCAGCAGATGTGAAATTCATGAAATTTCATGCATTTTTCCGGTTCAAACTCGGTAGCATTTTTATTCGAAGTGCTAGAGGGATGATTTATATATCAAAATGTACAGTAGAACAAGGGCTACAAATTGAGGCTTAGGCACTTTTCCCTAGCTCTTACAGTTTTCGAGCTATAACGTCCAGCAGATGTGAAATTCATGAAATTTCATGCATTTTTCCGGTTCAAACTCGGTAGCATTTTTATTCGAAGTGCTAGAGGGATGATTTATATATCAAAATGTACAGTAGAACAAGGGCTACAAATTGAGGCTTAGGCACTTTTCTCTAGCTCCTACAGTTTTCGAGCTATAACGTCCAGCAGATGTGAAATTCATGAAATTTCATGCATTTTTCCAGTTCAAACTCGGTAGCATTTTTATTTGAAGTGCTAGAGGGATGGTTTATATATCAAAATGTACAGTAAAGCAAGGGCTACAAATTGAGGCTTAGGCACTTTTCTCTAGCTCTTACAGTTTTCGAGCTATAACGTCCAGCAGATGTGAAATTCATGAAATTTCATGCATTTTTCCGGTTCAAACTCGGTAGCATTTTTATTTGAAGTGCTAGAGGGATGGTTTATATATCAAAATGTACAGTAGAACAAGGGCTACAAATTGAGGCTTAGGCACTTTTCTCTAGCTCCTACAGTTTTCGAGCTATAACGTCCAGCAGATGTGAAATTCATGAAATTTCATGCATTTTTCCGGTTCAAACTCGGTAGCATTTTTATTCGAAGAGCTAGAGGGATGATTTATATATCAAAATGTACAGTAGAACAAGGGCTACAAATTGAGGCTTAGGCACTTTTCTCTAGCTCTTACAGTTTTCGAGCTATAACGTCCAGCAGATGTGAAATTCATGAAATTTCATGCATTTTTCCGGTTCAAACTCGGTAGCATTTTTATTCGAAGTGCTAGAGGGATGGTTTATATATCAAAATGTACAGTAAAACAAGGGCTACAAATTGAGGCTTGGGCACTTTTCTCTAGCTCTTACAGTTTTCGCGCTACGAAGGCCAGCAGATGTGAAATTCATGCAATTTCATGTATTTTTCCGGTTCAAACTCGGTAGCATTTTTATTCGAAGTGCTAGAGGGATGGTTTATATATCAAAATGTACAGTAAAACAAGGGCTACAAATTTAGGCTTAGGCACTTTTCTCTAGCTCTTACAGTTTTCGCGCTATGAAGGCCAGCAGATGTGAAATTCATGAAATTTCATGACTTTTTCCGGTTCAAACTCGGTAGCATTTTTATTCGAAGTGCTAGAGGGATGGTTTATATATCAAAATGTACAGTAAAACAAGGGCTACAAATTGAGGCTTAGGCACTTTTCTCTAGCTCCTACAGTTTTCGCGCTATGAAGGCCAGCAGATGTGAAATTCATGAAATTTCATGTATTTTTCCGGTTCAAACTCGGTAGCATTTTTATTCGAAGTGCTAGAGGGATGGTTTATATATCAAAATGTACAGTAAAACAAGGGCTACAAATTGAGGCTTAGGCACTTTTCTCTAGCTCTTACAGTTTTCGCGCTATGAAGGCCAGCAGATGTGAAATTCATGAAATTTCATGTATTTTTCCGGTTCAAACTCGGTAGCATTTTTATTCGAAGTGCTAGAGGGATGGTTTATATATCAAAATGTACAGTAAAACAAGGGCTACAAATTGAGGCTTAGGCACTTTTCTCTAGCTCTTACAGTTTTCGCGCTATGAAGGCCAGCAGATGTGAAATTCATGAAATTTCATGTATTTTTCCGGTTCAAACTCGGTAGCATTTTTATTCGAAGTGCTAGAGGGATGGTTTATATATCAAAATGTACAGTAAAACAAGGGCTACAAATTGAGGCTTAGGCACTTTTCTCTAGCTCTTACAGTTTGCGCGCTATGAAGGCCAGCAGATGTGAAATTCATGAAATTTCATGTATTTTTCCGGTTCAAACTCGGTAGCATTTTTATTCGAAGTGCTAGAGGGATGGTTTATATATCAAAATGTTCAGTAGAAGAAGGGCTACAAATTGAGGCTTAGGCACTTTTCTCTAGCTCTTACAGTTTGCGCGCTATGAAGGCCAGCAGATGTGAAATTCATGAAATTTCATGTATTTTTCCGGTTGAAACTCGGTAGCATTTTTATTCGAAGTGCTAGAGGGATGGTTTATATATCAAAATGTACAGTAAAACAAGGGCTACAAATTGAGGCTTAGGCACTTTTCTCTAGCTCTTACAGTTTTCGCGCTATGAAGGCCAGCAGATGTGAAATTCATGAAATTTCATGACTTTTTCCGGTTCAAACTCGGTAGCATTTTTATTCGAAGTGCTAGAGGGATGGTTTATATATCAAAATGTACAGTAAAACAAGGGCTACAAATTGAGGCTTAGGCACTTTTCTCTAGCTCTTACAGTTTTCGCGCTATGAAGGCCAGCAGATGTGAAATTCATGAAATTTCATGTATTTTTCCGGTTCAAACTCGGTAGCATTTTTATTCGAAGTGCTAGAGGGATGGTTTATATATCAAAATGTACAGTAAAACAAGGGCTACAAATTGAGGCTTAGGCACTTTTCTCTAGCTCTTACAGTTTTCGCGCTATGAAGGCCAGCAGATGTGAAATTCATGCAATTTCATGTATTTTTCCGGTTCAAACTCGGTAGCATTTTTATTCGAAGTGCTAGAGGGATGGTTTATATATCAAAATGTACAGTAAAACAAGGGCTACAAATTGAGGATTAGGCACTTTTCTCTAGCTCTTACAGTTTTCGCGCTATGAAGGCCAGGAGATGTGAAATTCATCAAATTCCATGCATTTTTCCGGTTCAAACTCGGTAGCATTTTTATTTGAAGTGCTAGAGGGATGGTTTATATATCAAAATGTACAGTAGAACGAGGGCTACAAATTGAGGCCTAGGCACTTTTCTCTAGCTCTTACAGTTTTCGCGCTATGAAGGCCAGCAGATGTGAAATTCATGAAATTTCATGCATTTTTCCGGTTTAAACTCGGTAGCATTTTTATTTGGAGTGCTAGAGGGATGGTTTATATATCAAAATGTACAGTAGAACGAGGGCTACAAATTGAGGCTTAGGCACTTTTCTCTAGCTCTTACAGTTTGCGCGCTATGAAGGCCAGCAGATGTGAAATTCATGAAATTTCATGCATTTTTCCGGTTTAAACTCGGTAGCATTTTTATTTGGAGTGCTAGAGGGATGGTTTATATATCAAAATGTACAGTAGAACAAGGGCTACAAATTGAGGCTTAGGCACTTTTCTCTAGCTCTTACAGTTTGCGCGCTATGAAGGCCAGCAGATGTGAAATTCATGAAATTTCATGTATTTTTCCGGTTCAAACTCGGTAGCATTTTTATTCGAAGTGCTAGAGGGATGGTTTATATATCAAAATGTACAGTAAAACAAGGGCTACAAATTGAGGATTAGGCACTTTTCTCTAGCTCTTACAGTTTTCGCGCTATGAAGGCCAGGAGATGTGAAATTCATCAAATTCCATGCATTTTTCCGGTTCAAACTCGGTAGCATTTTTATTTGAAGTGCTAGAGGGATGGTTTATATATCAAAATGTACAGTAGAACGAGGGCTACAAATTGAGGCCTAGGCACTTTTCTCTAGCTCTTACAGTTTTCGCGCTATGAAGGCCAGGAGATGTGAAATTCATCAAATTCCATGCATTTTTCCGGTTCAAACTCGGTAGCATTTTTATTTGAAGTGCTAGAGGGATGGTTTATATATCAAAATGTACAGTAGAACGAGGGCTACAAATTGAGGCTTAGGCACTTTTCTCTAGCTCTTACAGTTTGCGCGCTATGAAGGCCAGCAGATGTGAAATTCATGAAATTTCATGCATTTTTCCGGTTTAAACTCGGTAGCATTTTTATTTGGAGTGCTAGAGGGATGGTTTATATATCAAAATGTACAGTAGAACAAGGGCTACAAATTGAGGCTTAGGCACTTTTCTCTAGCTCTTACAGTTTGCGCGCTATGAAGGCCAGCAGATGTGAAATTCATGAAATTTCATGCATTTTTCCGGTTTAAACTCGGTAGCATTTTTATTTGGAGTGCTAGAGGGATGGTTTATATATCAAAATGTACAGTAGAACAAGGGCTACAAATTGAGGCTTAGGCACTTTTCTCTAGCTCCTACAGTTTTCGAGCTATAACGTCCAGCAGATGTTAAATTCATGAAATTTCATGCATTTTTCCAGTTCAAACTCGGTAGCATTTTTATTTGAAGTGCTAGAGGGATGGTTTATATATCAAAATGTACAGTAAAGCAAGGGCTACAAATAGAGGCTTAGGCACTTTTCTCTAGCTCTTACAGTTTTCGAGCTATAACGTCCAGCAGATGTGAAATTCATGAAATTTCATGCATTTTTCCGGTTCAAACTCGGTAGCATTTTTATTTGAAGTGCTAGAGGGATGGTTTATATATCAAAATGTACAGTAAAGCAAGGGCTACAAATTGAGGCTTAGGCACTTTTCTCTAGCTCTTACAGTTTTCGAGCTATAATGTCCAGCAGATGTAAAATTCATGAAATTCCATGCATTTTTCCGGTTCAAACTCGGTAGCATTTGTATTTGAAGTGCTAGAGGGATGGTTTATATATCAAAATGTACAGTAGAACGAGGGCTACAAATTGAGGCTTAGGCACTTTTCTCTAGCTCTTACAGTTTTCGCGCTATGAAGGCCAGGAGATGTGAAATTCATCAAATTCCATGCATTTTTCCGGTTCAAACTCGGTAGCATTTTTATTTGAAGTGCTAGAGGGATGGTTTATATATCAAAATGTACAGTAGAACGAGGGCTACAAATTGAGGCTTAGGCACTTTTCTCTAGCTCTTACAGTTTGCGCGCTATGAAGGCCAGCAGATGTGAAATTCATGAAATTTCATGCATTTTTCCGGTTTAAACTCGGTAGCATTTTTATTTGGAGTGCTAGAGGGATGGTTTATATATCAAAATGTACAGTAGAACAAGGGCTACAAATTGAGGCTTAGGCACTTTTCTCTAGCTCTTACAGTTTGCGCGCTATGAAGGCCAGCAGATGTGAAATTCATGAAATTTCATGCATTTTTCCGGTTTAAACTCGGTAGCATTTTTATTTGGAGTGCTAGAGGGATGGTTTATATATCAAAATGTACAGTAGAACAAGGGCTACAAATTGAGGCTTAGGCACTTTTCTCTAGCTCTTACAGTTTGCGCGCTATGAAGGCCAGCAGATGTGAAATTCATGAAATTTCATGCATTTTTCCGGTTTAAACTCGGTAGCATTTTTATTTGGAGTGCTAGAGGGATGGTTTATATATCAAAATGTACAGTAGAACAAGGGCTACAAATTGAGGCTTAGGCACTTTTCTCTAGCTCCTACAGTTTTCGAGCTATAACGTCCAGCAGATGTTAAATTCATGAAATTTCATGCATTTTTCCAGTTCAAACTCGGTAGCATTTTTATTTGAAGTGCTAGAGGGATGGTTTATATATCAAAATGTACAGTAAAGCAAGGGCTACAAATAGAGGCTTAGGCACTTTTCTCTAGCTCTTACAGTTTTCGAGCTATAACGTCCAGCAGATGTGAAATTCATGAAATTTCATGCATTTTTCCGGTTCAAACTCGGTAGCATTTTTATTTGAAGTGCTAGAGGGATGGTTTATATATCAAAATGTACAGTAAAGCAAGGGCTACAAATTGAGGCTTAGGCACTTTTCTCTAGCTCTTACAGTTTTCGCGCAATAACGTCAATTTTGTTGGTGCAGCCCTTTATTTATTAAGTTTATTTAATATATTTTTACATTCTTCATATCTTTCAATCAAATGTTAACGACAATAACATTTAAGGAAGATACATAGTATTAAACAGATTTTGCAAGAAAGTAATGTACATGAAATACAAAATAAATGTTAATTAACTGTGCAATTGATGTCAATCAAGCTAATATGAAAGTGAAATAACCATAGCTGGAGATTTTTTGTTGCTCATGATTGATTGATGGTATGATATATGAGTCGCGAAAAACTTGAATGCTGGCGCCTCTAGTATGCATACAAAAGTGATTAATTTTTGTCCGGAAGGAACCGTTTAGCAAGTTTCTCACTCAATTACGTGTGTGTGTGTGAGCTAAGCTGCGGGCGATCTAGGTCAGCAAAGTGTGCCGCAGAAATTGATCAGACCATAGCACCGTAGCGTACGCAATGTTTGCTCGCTGCCATTGTTACAACATTGCGGTGGAAAGAGACAGACCGGTTCACCTAGTAAGGCGCTCTCGTCGGGTAATATTTAATTGATACACTTGTGTGTGTGTGTGTGTTGTTGCGACCGGTGTAATCGCATTGTGAGGAAATGACACGGAAAGCACGTGGAAACCCCTGAGCGGACGTTGTATTTTTAATAATTGGATTGCTGGTCGAGCTTAAAAATATGTCTCGATATAAATAAATATATATATATATATATATATATATATATATATATATATAATAAAAAAATTCCCAATCATTGTTTTTGTTTCATTATCAATACATAAATAGCAACCCTCTTATATTAAATTGTAATTAAAAAGCACAGCATATATAAATATATAAGAATTGCCTTTGTCTCTTAAATATTGCACATAGAGTAGCAACAATGTTGTTAAAACGTTTAATGTGTTTAATGTACCATATGCAGTTATAAAATAAACAATCAAAATCAACCAAACAGACCTATTGTAATGCAGCAACCGGAGAACAGCTCTCTTGGTAAATCTGCAAAACACATGCGCTCTCGCAAGTAAATCTGCATCTTGCATTATGCCAACGCATCGATTTCTAATTTTCCACCAGTGCACAACGAAACTGTCGTGTGCGTTTCGTTTTTTTTTTGTAACAGCCTTAACATAATTGCGGCAATGCTTTTTTATCTAATCAAGTAGAAGGTCGGTTTAAATTTAACAGTAAATACTTGTTTCATTATTTTCTCTTCTGATGTAAACATGTGTATGTGTTTATGTGATTGTTGTTGTTGGATAATCTTGAGTAATTTTGCCAAAATTTAATAATAAAAAACATTTATTGCTATGAGTAATAAGAGTTTTTGTTATGAAAACCTTCGGATATAATTGTAATTAAGTACGGTCAACTCTCTAACTACTATCTTCGGAAAGTATAAATAATTAAATTCTAGGAGGCTGAAAAATGTTTTTTTTTTTTGAAACAACGAATGTACTTTCTGACTAAATAGTCTCCCTATAATTATTGTTGTTACCATCAGTGCTTACTAGTTTGTTAATGAATGTATCTGTCATTGGCGCTGAAACAACGAGTCATCAATTAAATCATCATGTCTTGGTAAAATTTGCAATTTCATTCCCATTAAATTACCATAAACCTTGCTCGCGCGCGCGAGTCTTGGTGATAAAAGAACTCTCTTCCCCCCACATACACAGCCATAGGCTATAGACATAGACCGCATTGTCTAAAACTTACAAAATGCGCCAAATCTGTTATACATAATATCCTACTTTCACTGTTTGCGCCGCCGCCCGCTTCCTTCTCTCTCCACCCGCCGCCTCCATCGATCTGCCCGTCACTCTCTTCGGCCTACATAAGCAGGTATATTGCGATGCCTTTGATGACCCAGTTGCGCGTACGACGCGCATTTTTTATCGCCGACCTTTTAACTGTATTTGTACTGTTACAATAATGCAGTCAACATTGCCGCCGCCGCCGCCGTCGTCCAGATAATTCGAGTGTATATGCCGGATCCTCGTACTTTGCGCAGGGGGGACCGGCCTGGCCGTTCATTTCGATAAAACGTCGGAACGGATACGGGGAAATCGTTATTTACTCCAGCGGAATGTGTAGCGTGTAATGCGATTATGTAACGCGATAACGGTACAAGTCTGTCGTCCGTTCCCTCAAGTTCTCAATGCGAATCGGTTGTTGATTTTATGCAGCAATTAACGATGAAAATATTCTTTTACAAGATGATTGGTTATTAAAGAGCGCATATGTAACATGTTTTTCAGAAATAAGTGTCTACAAAAAGCGCTACAAATTAAAAAAAAACACCAATAAATATTAGTATTTTAATTGGTATTTTTAGTGTGATTTATAAGAATTTATATTTGTTACATCTTTTACAAATATAGATTCTTATAAAAAGCACACTAAAAATACAAATTAAAATAATTATAATTTTTTTATTGGTGTTTTTTTAATTTGTAGTGCTTTTTGTAGACACTTATTTCTGAAAAACATGTTACATAAGTGGTTTTTTTTTTTGTTTTTTTGCGGCGCATGGCCCGGGAGTGTAAAAATCTTCAATAAGACGAATCCCCTCTCCATGAGGGGAGACAGTGTCAGATTCTTACTGACTAAAAAGCACTCCCGCCTGCAACATATTTTTGAAATTGCACTTTTCTATATTTGTATTTACTTTCGGTGCCGTGCAGTCTATTTAGTAGCATTATGTTAACAATGTATAAATAAATGTAGTAATACAAATTCTATATTTGATAATTATGGCCAAATGCTGTTGCCTGACAACTAACTAATATATAATTTATAAATTTTAAAACTGTTTTATTCAAAAAGTCTAGATAACTTTTGCAAAATAATATTTATAACAAAACATGTGGTTGAATAAATGTGCTAATCACCTTTCTTTTTATTGTTACAGGCTGTAGATTGGTGGTCCGTCGGCGTGTTGACCTACGAACTATTAACGGGTGCGTCGCCTTTCACCGTGGAGGGCGAGAAGAATACGCAGCAGGAAATCTCGCGGAGGATCCTGAAGACAACGCCGCCGATACCTGAATGTAATTTGTTACTCAAACGTGTGTAGCCTGAAATTATTGTTTGTATTTTTTTTGTAGCGTTAGGCAAGGAGGCGGCGGATTTCATTAGTAAGTTGCTAGTGAAAGATCCGAAACGGCGGTTGGGCGGCGGCGAGGAGGACGCAAAGGAGCTGAAGCGGCATTCGTTCTTCCGGGCGATTGATTGGGATAAGCTCGCGCGGAAGGAGATTGATGCGCCGTTTGTACCAGTAATTAGGTGAGTACATTACATGAAAACTCGATGCAATTGATATATTGTGTCCTTGCATGGTGGCCTTGCATGTTGTTTCATTGTAGTAAGTTGACCCGCACATTGTTGTTGAGGTAATCCACGACGAAAATCGTACAACATTATAAATGGATATTCATTGTTAATTGTTGTGTGTTCACTAGATGGCGTTAAACTTTCTCTACAGAGGGAACGTTGGATTACTCTATGCTCCGTCTATACAGCATGGGGGTAGCTCTAATATCAGCCAGATGCAACCCATGTCCATATAGCTTTAATTTTGATATAAATTAGTCCATAATTCAAAATTATCCAGTTCTAACTCCCAACTATTTCTATTCCAGAACCGAATTAGATGTATCCAACTTCAGCGAGGAGTTCACCACACTGCCAGCGACCGACTCCCCCGCAGTCATCCCGCCAAACTATGACAAAATCTTCAAAGGCTACTCGTACGTGGCGCCCACGGTGCTCTTCTCCAAAAACGTCATATCGGACGACCTACTGCAGCCGAGCGTGCGCACCCTCGACGACAAACCGAAGCTCGTGCAGTGCCAGATGAACAACTCGCCCTTCTTCCAAGCCTACGACCTCGACCTCAACGAGCAGATTCTGGGCGACGGCTCGTTTTCCGTGTGCAGACGCTGCGTGCAGAAGAGCACCGGCAGAGAGTTCGCCGTGAAAATCGTTAGCCGGAAAACGGACTGCACCCAAGAAATCAACCTACTACGCGCATGCCAAGGCCATAGAAACATCGTGGAGCTACACGACGTTATAATGGACGAAGGACATACCTATCTAATATGCGAGTTCTTAAAAGGCGGCGAGCTGTTGGATCGTATCCGAAAGAAGTCACAGTTCACCGAAAGAGAAGCGGCTGATATTCTGAAACGACTGGTATCGGCTGTAGGCTTTATGCACTCGCGCGGGGTAGTTCATCGTGATTTGAAACCAGAAAACTTGTTATTTACATCGGACGAAGAGGCTGCTGATATTAAAGTGGTCGACTTCGGGTTCGCACGGCTCAAACAGGAACGCGAACCGTTGCACACGCCTTGCTACACGCTGCATTACGCCGCACCGGAGGTTCTAAACGGCGATCCGGATGGGTACGATGAAAACTGTGATATGTGGAGTTTGGGGGTGATTTTGTATACGATGCTGTGCGGAAGGGCGCCATTCCATGCGCGCTCCCGCGATGATAGTGCGGCAGCTGTGATGGCGCGCATTAAAGGCGGGGAGTTTAGTTTCAGTTCGCCTGCCTGGGAGGAGGTTTCTGCCGAAGCAAAAGCCGTTGTTTGCGGACTACTAACTGTAGATCCTAGTAAACGGCTGCAAATGGTTGCATTACGAACCAATTCGTGGGTGCAAGGCACGCAAGCCGTGCCACAAACACCGCTGATGACGCCCGATGTGCTTTGTTCGAGCGGATCCGCCGAGAAAAGTTTGCAAACTACATTCAATGCGTTCCACAAGGCGCAACGGGAAGGTTTTAGACTGCAGGACGTTTTAAGTGCGAAACTAGCTCAGCGGCGACGGAACAAAAAGAGTTCGTCGGATAACAATAGTACCTCAAGTAGTTTCACCAGCGAGGGTTCGAATAAGTCGATTCCTGGTACCCCCCTAACAAGCAAACCCACCAATCTCAGTGTGGACACTAAAAAAACGGATGACTCAGAAAAAGACTCGCTTAAAGTCAGTTCGAGTTCATCCGATAAAAAGGACAACGTTTTCTGTTTCGGCGACTATAGGGTCAAAGAGTACTTGAGGACGATGAGCACTAGTCCATTAGATCCTGATAAAATATCCTCTGGTTCAGCAGTGCGCGAGTCGACCAGTTCTAGTGGCGTCGTTGTTAGTGAAAAGAGCAGCGTTGGTTCCATCGAAGGCGTCGTTAAACGAAAGAATGTGAAGAAAGTGTATGAAAAAACCAGACAAAGTGAGCGTATTCGTAGACAACGCCAGGAAGTCGACATGGACCCTATTATAGAACCAACGGTACCACACTCACGAAGAAAACGGAAAATCGACGAGAAACCCTCAGAGGTGCAAATAGAAACGCCACAGAAGAAAATGCGCATAAAAGCCACGGTTACAAAAAAAACGCGTAGAAAACGATAGGTAGGCAATTTAAATAATGTATTTATTATACTTAGAACCATTTTATATTCTAATTAAATCAAATAACGTAATCGGGGTTTACAAACGAGCCTGCCAGAATGAAAGTGGCGTAAATCACATTCGAATAGTTTTCAAAACGAGAAGATTTTGCGGTTTGGTATTTATGTAAATAAACGTGCACAGTGACTGACTTGAAATAATTTTTCATAAATAAAAACGTAACTGCGTACCTCAATTTACATAAATACCAAACGCAAACTCTTCTTCTTTTGAAAACTATTCGAATGTGACTTACACGACTTTCATCATCACAGACTCAAAGAAAAAATTCTAAATCAAAAAACAAAATAACGTAGGTCAATTCACACGAGCGCTAATAGTATCCTAATTAAAGTATTAATCGATTGACCAATATGATTTGTTTACATAATATGTTTTAAATAATTAAATAATTGTGTGTGTGTAAACAGAAATATTTTTGAAGTAATTAAGTTAGAATTGATTCGCTTTTCATTTGTTATTTTTATTATTATTATTATTACAACTATTGTATATTATGAATTATTTTGTTATGTGTATATAGAAACAATTACATTAGGTGCAACTTCCCTTGTTACTAAAAACACGACGATTTAAGTAATTCTGAATGTGATAAGCCTAAGCGTTGAGTGATTTATAAAACAATTGAAAACAAAAAAATAATAAACCGTGGTTACCGAGTTCCAATTAGAGAAATTAATTGTAACTAGCAGTTGCGACGGCCGCTGCGTGTTTCTTAAGTGCACTTCATATAGTCTGATAAAAATTCATTTATTATACCAAAAATGTACATAGTATATTGAAGGTTGAGACATATTAAAGAAAAAAATTGGGGGTCGTAAGGATAAATTTTCATTTTGTATATTGTATATTATACATGTTTTACCCATGATGATAGTTTTATACAAGAGTGAAACCTTTTTGTAGCGTAATTAGTTTTGTGTGTGTGCGCGCTCCCGTAATATCACACGTTATAAATAAAATATATATTGATAAAATTATTATTGTAAAAATCCAAAAAAAATAAAAATAAAAAATGTTATTTTGTAAGCGCAGGGTCCGGAAAATCCCATTGTTTTCCGTCGGAATAGTATAATGAAATATATTAAGTTTTGTTATATTGTTAAATTATTATTATTAATCAATTTTATACAATAACCTTTTAATTTATGAATCTTATTATTATTAGTTAGGTTGGTAATCTGTATTAGTCTCATTTATCATCACTGGTCCTTTGTATAGTCATTTTTATATAATTAAGATTTGTATAAAACGCACGATTGACATGTGCCACACACATTTTCCATTTCATTTGTCCTCCCGCACTCAGGTACTTTCGATGAATAATTTTCGAGTTGCTCACTTAAAAGCAAAACAACTGCAAAAATGGTTTATTGTATTTTTTTCTCTCCTATTATACGTTTTATTTTTAAATTTTCTTAATTAGACATGTTAATTTAATTTATAATCCAAAGTATTCGTTTACTTATTATTACTAGTAATGTATTTTCTTTCGTCTATGGGTATTGTGCTTTGCGTCGCGCCGGCGACTTGAGTAGACAGTGCCTTTCTTATGCATGACAGATGTTGACTCTGTCCTGCTTGAAGGCAACACTTACTTCATAATTGTCATTGCCTTATGTTAGTATTAAATTGAATGATTTAATATAATAAATGAACTACTTTGATTTTATTCTGGTTGTTTTATTTCATTATACACATTTGATGGTATTTATCATGAGCATCATGCCATCATGAGAAAGGTAAGTTAAAAATTAAAAGCATACCAACATGTTTTTTTTTTATAAAGATCTCTTTAGTCCACTAGGTACAGGACTTGTCTATGCTAGTCTGTCTAAGGACAGATACAAGAGGGCGTAGAAGCTGCCGACGACCTATCCGGTGACGGCAACAGCACTACGCCATAAGACTTATATTTGGCGGCAAAATTTAAATTAAAGCTCGATCAAGCGGCACATTTGCTGTGGTGCATTGTCAGTGTCATTTATTAAATTAAAGTAGTTTATTATAAAATTAACCAAATATAACCAATAATAATTAATTAAATATAGTAGTTACTGTATATATACCTATCGATATTTGGGGCCTTCTGCTCATTTAGATATATTAACATAGATATAAGACTGTGACTGTGAGAATGAAAGTGGCGTATGTCACAAGGATTCTTTTTAGGGTGAGTACATTCTCTATTTATTTATGAAATAGTGGAGGGCCTAGTTTGTTAGGGACCACCCGCCCAGCCGACCTTCGGGCGCATAGTTTTTTTAATGCATACAGGCGTTTTATATTGTTTAAACCAATCCAAGAAGAGTGTTATCCTATGGAAAAACTATGAGAACAAAGGTGGGGTGGGAGGGCGGTCCCTACCAACCTGACTATGCCCGTCCACTATTTCAAACGACTTGAACTATGCACTACACTGTTATCCGTTACTTTCTACGGTTAAATTAATGTTATTTATAATTTAAGACTAATTGAAAAGATATATGTGAAAAGTAATGTAAAGTTCAAGTCATTTGAAATAGTGGACGAGCATAGTCTGGTTGGTAGGGAACGCCCGCCCACCCCACCTTTGCTGGCATAGTTTTTTCAATGGATACAGACGTTTTATATTGTTTAAACCATTCCTGGAAGAGTGTTATCATATGATAAAAACTATGCGAACAAAAGTGGGATGGGCAGGCGGCCCCTACCAACCTGACTATACCCGTCCACTATTTCAAACGACTTGAACTGTGCATTACATTATTTTTCACATATATTTTTTTAATTAGTCTTAAATTAATAAATGACATTAATTTAACCGTGGAAAGTAACGGATAACAGTGTAGTGCATAGTTCAAGTCGTTTGTTGCTGTTTCAAGATGAGTATCCGCTCATTAGGTTCACTGAAAACATTTATTTATTAATTAAAACTAGAAAACATTAAGATATAACTTGTTCAACTGTAACCATGTAAACAATAACTTTTTGTCAGTTTGACCTCTAAAGCTATCACACTCAAAATGTAACACCTATATACCTTTATCGTTATCGCGTTCGGAATACTATCATAACATATAAACAATAACATAGTACGAACAAATACCTGAGTATATGTATGGTGTCGGAAGTTAATCTATAGCGGTGTGATAATAAATTAGCAATGTGGCTGGTTTCCAAATCCACATGGTTTTTTGTATTTCACAAGGTAAGATCATTATTGTATTAATTATAATTTTGTATTGTCAGTAGTATGTTGCTGAAAAATGTCACGCTTGCATTTCGAAAACTGGTAATTGATTTCAGTTTATTCATCATAAAATAGTAACGTAATTCCGTTGGCAATGAAAATATTTACTGATAAGAGAAATAGAACACAACAGGGTTTTTCAATTTCGCGTTTATTCGCGATTATTCGCCATTTAAACGGTTTTCTTCAAAGTAGTAGGTAAACAGCTGATCTTTGTTATTGTTTGATCAGCTGATTGCATTAAAATCATATGATTCCAGACACTTCTACAATAATGCGTGATTATTAATATACTTGTGTACTGAGACAGACATATATCAACTCAAAAACATGGCCTGTAGGTCCTATATGGACATGGGTTGCACCTGGCTGGTATCAGAGCTATTCCCATGTAGTATAAACGGTGCATAGCTTTGCTCAAATCGACATATATCGACTCAAGAACATCGCCTGTAGGGCCTATAACTTCACTGAAACATTGCGGAAAACAGTGTTGTGCAGAGTTCTAGTCACTTGAAACGGTGAATGGACCATAGTATTCGTTAGTCTTGATATTTTCACCCATCCACGTCTCTCTGTTTGCATAGTTTTGCTAATGGAAGAACCGTTTTTCTGTACTTGTTTAAACAATGTAAAACCTCTGTATCCATTATACACATTTATACTAGCAATAGGGTGGGCTCAAGAATTACATTTTATTTTGGATTTTGTGAATGAAGCAATATCATTATCGACTTATAAAATCACATTTTTAGTTTTAGTTTGAAAATTTGTTTGTAATTGATTTTGAAATGGAGTTTTCCGTCAATAAAGCATTATTATTATTATTATTATTGAATTTTGAGACAATTCTCAGCGTGATGCTGGAAACATTCACCTACCCTAGTGTTCGGCTCGGTCGATGGAAAAGGAATTCACCTCAGCCCATCCCTCCTAAAAAATTTTGCACTATGTGGCAAGTTTGCAGTATCACTGCTTCTTATTATTATTATTATTATCATTATTATTATTACTTTATTCACTTATCTGAAGAGAAATATTCACACTAATTCATATTAAAATGTAATTTTTTTTTTCAAAATATGTAACAATTGTACTGTTTAATAATAAAAAGCTATTAATTTTTAAAGCACACCATAAATAGTGTCTGACTATATGCAACCTATTACACAATACTAGTTCTTAAAGTTGCCACACATCTGTCATTTGTACACTAAACTAAAATTGCTATTGATTGGTTGCATTGTTGTGGTTGGTAGATTTTAAAAGTGCGTAATTGGTTTAAAATTGTGCTGGATGCAATGGATGCATTATCGTGAGACGATAATGGATAAACAAATTGGGACATATATTTCCGCTTTTGTTGTTTGACAATAAAATGTGATTCGAGGAATCATAATGGTTTAGTAGTGGAATTAAATCTGTGGGTAAATAAGCTCAAGGCCAATTACAATGGTGAGCGGCGGCACAACGACGCTTTTGTTAGTTGCAAATAATACAGTTTCGCGGTGATTTATTTGTTGACTGTGTTATTAAAAAAGAAGATCAACATTATTTATAAGTAATAAATTGTACGGCAGACCGGAAGGTCGATAGCCAGTTACCGAATCAAATAACTATTACTAATAAATTGTTTTAAAATTTGTGCGGTGTTGGTTTAATAACTTGGTGATAATGGTAATAAAATAGCATGCATAAATATGATTATGACTGCATAATTTATAATTATATGTGAGGAGAAAGGAGTGTATTTCTGTACAATAAATATTCTGATTTTAACAGTAAAACATATCGAATACATTTAATGGCGTGGGCTGCTATTGAAAATTTGATCAAGATATTTAAACGGACGTTATGATTGAAAAATTAAAGAATTCTGAGTTAGTTAAAACAAATCGAGTACATTTAAGGCCTCTTCAAAATTTATAAAATAATAATAATTAATCGGGTAGAAAGACTTCTTATTATTAATAAATAATAATTTTTGCAGTAATTTAATTTATAATAATAATAATAATAATAAAAATAGTTATTGTAATACATAACATTTGCATTACACATCCCACAATGGGAGTCTTTTTGCCCGTTTAATTATTATTATTTTATACATTTTGAAATGTACTCGATATTTTTTACTATTAAAGAATATTTTTTAATTTTAAATAATTTAATATAATTTAATTGTGTACATTTACAATTATTTACTTTCATTTTAATCTTTAACTATCTCAGATTTCCTTAATTTTTCAATGAAAACGTCCGTTTCAATATCTTGATAAAATTTTCAATAGCAGCCCACGCCGTTGATTATACACGTCGAAATGATCACGTAGTTTGCGAATCGTCACGGTCAAATTTTCCTCATTTTGTAATGAGTATTCACTGTTAACAAACGTTTTTCCAAGCTGTAACTCACTATTTTCGTAAATGTCTATGTTTTAATGAAACAAATACCAAACATGGCTGACTTAACAATTGCCAGTGCAAAATGGCGCCCAAATAAAAATTCTTGCTGAGACATCCTTTATAATTAATTTTTGGTGCTTGCAGACTCAAATTACTGGTAAAGAATATGTCCTGTGTGAGTCACTAGAAGTGGTACGAAAAGAACCGATATGGAAAAGAGTTACGAAATATTTTGTTATAACACTGTAAGTAAATTAATACATATTTTGTATAATATATATTCATTAAAAAAAAAGTAGAACTAGAGACAAACTTAGGTTTCAAAAACGTCCATGTCTAAATAATTAATTTAATTAATGCAATTTTGCCTCTAAAGAGAAAGTTTAACGCCATCTGGCGACACCACAACAATTATAAATGCACTTTCTCTCTAGAGGGAAAGTTGCATTACTTTGTAGATAACCACTCGAAATATTTTGTGAATTTATCCTCCCTAGCTGAGTTACACTGATGAGATCTAACAAGCTTGAAATCTAGATATATCTCCGTTGAAAAGTGAGACAACTAGAAATCATTTATTTTAAAATAGTACTATATTAAAAAACAAGGTACTTAATAATCATGAATTCACTGGCGGAACAGCCTCACGACTAATAGCCCTATAAAGATAGAAGTTTTTTTTTAATTTACTGAAAGTCCAAAGTTGACAGCACAGTAACCTGTAACAAAAGTCTGGATCACACAACTGAAAATTATAATTTGTGTATATTTGGTTACATAGAACATAAATTGAGTTGCAAAAATAAGCATACAAAAGAATAATGTTGCACGTATTCCGTAGTCTAGGTGAGAATGTCCATAGTCCTTCGGTAATTGTGAACAAAAAATAATAAATTTAATTTCACGATTACCGAGGGACTATGGACATTCTCACCTAGACTACGGAATACGTGCAACATTATTCTTTTGCATACATATTTTCGCAACTCAATTTATATTCTAGTCAAAGAAAACGGTGCGTATTTCTTATACGCAATTTCGTCTATGCTTTTACATATGCATCACAAGTTGCCTAAGTTTGAAAACGCCAACCTTAAGTATATGAGACTACGATTGATTTTAAACATATAATTATAATATTTTCTTGTGTCACTTTTCTATTAACTGGGCGACATGTAGATTGCTAACAGATGAATTCACACTTGTATAATTTAATTATTTTCATATAATTTAAATTACAAATGTTTTAACATAATTTGTATTCAACTTTTCAGTATTGCATCATTAATTATAGCATTTATATTAACATTCGTTGTACTTCCGCTCGTATTTATGGTCTCTGTGAGTCTTCAGCGCCTGCTAATGTTTACAAACGGTAAGTTACCCTTTCAATAAGTAATGCGAATTTACTCTACAATAAATAAAATTTTCAAATGTTTCAGTCGGTTTAACGACGGACCCGATTGAATTCGATGTGAATCGTAATTTCACTAGAAATATGCACCTCAGTTTTGAGGACACCAACGGGGATAATGTGACTCTGGGAGTGTGGCACGTGCTGCCCAACGCGTTGGCCCACATGAAGGATTTTGATCGGGCGTTGCGAGTCAAAAATTTCAGTGTGATATTGCTTTATCATGGGAGCGGTGAGACGCGATTGGATTCTTTCAATATGATAAAACGGCTCAAGAATGTTTCGCATGTGATAGCATTTGATTATAGAGGTAAGCAGATGTTACTGGAATGTCATAACACGAAATTTATAAACGAATTGTATCGTGCGTTCATAAATACATACAAAATATTACTATACATACTACAATTTCTGATGAAAATATAATTTGGGGTAATTCAAGTAGTAATATTCACCATTTGGAGACGAAAAAAAGGAGGGAGAAAGAAAAGAGAACAAGTTGTTTATTGTTTAAACAAATGTCAAACACTGTCATCCTAAAATTCAAACAACGCGGAAGAAAGGGGTGGGTTGCTGAGCCTTAAGGTTGTTTTTTTTAAATTTAGGCAACTTGTGATGCACATGTAATAGCATAGGCAAAATTGCGTATAAGAAATACGCACCGTTTTCTTTAACTAGAACATAAATTGAGTTGCAAAAATACGTATGCAAAAGAATAATGTTGCACGTATTCCGTAGTCTAGATGAGAATGTCCATAGTCCCTCGATAATCGTGAAATTAAATTTATTATTTTTTGTTCACAATTACCGAAGGAACATTATTTTTTTGCATACGTATTTTTGCAACTCAATTTATGTTCTAGTTAAAGAAAACGGTGCGTATTTCTTATAAGCAATTTCGCTTATGCTATTACATGTGCCTCACAAGTTGCCTAAATTAGAAAACGCCAACCTTAATAACGTAGAGTCCGCCCTTCAACTGTTTCTATTAATTGATATGTTTGAATGTTTCGGTTACAGTGTTTGACATTTGTCAAAACAATAAATGCATGTTTATCCTAAATGGATGACAACGCATGCGCGAGAATTGGGTTGAGAGATGGGGGATAAGATGAAAACTCGTCTGTTAGCTATTGCAAACAATGCACAATAACTGCCAAACTTAGATTAAAGTATTTTACGAATATTTCTGCTAAGCATTTTTGGGGTCACAGTGTTTGGCATTTGTTTGAAAAATAAATAACTGATTTATCCCAAAACAATGACAATGCGAACTAATTGCGAACATTGATCAAAGTATGCTAAACAATGTTCCTAATAAGAATAACAGTTGAAGTTGAAAATGCAATTTTGAACAATTGAACATACAACTTCAAAATAGTAGAGATTATCAGTTAAATCAATCGATTTTTTTTAAACTTATAAAACAAGGATATTATAATTCATAGGTTACGCCGATTCATCGTCTGTTCTACTCACAGAGGAAGGAATAGCTAGAGACTGTGTCCAGTTGTACCACTGGATACGCAATAGAACGGATAACGATATTTATATTTGGGGCCACTCATTGGGATCACCGCTAAGTACACTCACCATAGAGAAATTAAAAGATAACAATATCATGCCGGCTGGACTAATACTCGAATCAGCCTTCACGAATATGCGAGAAGAAATTCCGCTGCACCCTTATGGAAAGGTAGCTTAGCTTAGCTGAATGTATGAAATAAATAAAATTTTCTTTGTTGAATTTCAGTTGTTTGCCTGGCTGCCGTATTTCAAACAAACCGTACAGGATCCGTTAGAGCGCAACGGATTCCATTTCAACTCCAGCAAGCATATTTTATCGGTGGACTGTCCAATAATGTTTTTGCATAGTGAGGATGATAGTATTGTACCGATTCAATTAGGCAGGAAGGTAATTACTATACTATAAACTATTATAACTAGATTTCCACACCAAAACAGATTGAAATTTTCGGAAAACGTGGTGTATGAAGGAGTGTTAAGAAAATAAATTGTTACAGTTGGCTGAAATTGCTGGTTCTCAAAGGGTAGCGAAAAGCCCGGTGATATTTCACGAATTTCCAGCCTCATGCCGATTCGACCACTTCTTTATCTACAACTCAAAGCATCTACTTAAATACTTAAGGTAATGTTTTATTAAATTCCCGACAAGAAGCTTTTGTATTCGATGGTGTATATATGCTCAGGCGACACAGTCTGAACTGCCGAAACTGCCATTAACTGAGGAAACTGCGATTAACTGAGGAAACTGCGATTAACTGAGGAAACTGCGATTAACTGAGGAAACTGCGATTAATTGAGGAAACTGCGATTAACTGAGGAAACTTCGCAGTTTATCGGTGCAAAAGTAGAAACCTCTGGCCTGCACAAAAGTCTGCGTGAATTGCGCAGTTTCCTCAGTTTTTCGCTCAGATTAGACGTCACACGTGCTCTCTAATGCTTACGCCTAGCACCGAAAATATTTTCTTGACTCATTAGGACCTAAGAAAAAAAATATATATATTTTCTTGTTGAAAAACAAGAAGCGATACAGCACGTCACAAGGCGGTTAAACAAAAGCACCTATAGAGTGCACCAAGTTTAAATTAGAACTAACATTTGTGAGCGCACGAAATATAAATAATTTTCTATTGAATTTCAGAGATTTCATGGCGATCTGCAATAATTTTAACTCCAACCAGTCAACCACCACAACGCTCCAAACTAACCCCCCAGTGACCAAACTACGATTGTGATCATAATACAATAATTATGATAGGACTATATTAATTTAAATGATCTGTATGATGATAATTTTATGTGATGATTCGAACAAATATACATTATGATAAGATCTGTGTAGTCACTGTTTTTTTATACAGACAAATTGGTGTAAAACAAGTGTTTTGTACTAGAAAACAAAAACCATACGACCCCATCTTGGTTAATCAAATTAGCCATGCCAACGAATTACAGTTAAATTACAGTTAACTTATAAACAAAACAAAACACTTTAGATTTCGACGCAGTCTTGGACATTATTATAAGGTTTTATCAATTTCAATTAAACCAACATAAAACACAATGTACAGCACAAATAACGAAAGCAAAGCGATATTTTAAAACTGATTTAATCAATGTCATTAATTAGTTAAGATTTGGCTTATATGAAATTGCAAAAAAAAACTGTGTAGTGCAGAGTTCAAGTCGTTTGAAATAGTGGACGGGTATAGTTTGGTTGGTAGGGGCCGTCCGCCCACCCCACCTTTGTTGGCATAGTTTTTCCATAGGTGGGTGGGGGGCCCATACCAACCTAACTATGCCCGTTCACTATTTCAAACAGCTTGAACTCTGTACTACATTGTTTCCCACAATTTTCTACGAATTAATCTTACATTAAACAATGAGATTAATTAAATCGTAGAAAGTTAATAATAACAGTGTTGTGCAGAGTTCAAGCCGTTTGAAATAGTGAACGGGCATAGTCAGGTTGGTAGGGGACACCCGCCCACCCCACCTCTGCTCGCATAGTTTTTCCATGGGATATAATTCTTCCTGGAATTGTTTTAACAATATAAAGCCTCTCTATCCATTGAAAAAAACTATGCGAACGAAGGTGGGGTGGGCGGGGGGGCCATACCAATCAAACTATGCCTGTACACTATTTCAAACGACTTGAACTCTGCACTACATTGTTTCCCGCATTTTTTTACCAATTAATCATACATTGATCAATGAAATTAATTAAATCATAAAAAATTAATGATAACTCTGTTGTGCTGAGTTCAAGCCGTTTGAAATAGTGTACGGGTATAGTTTGATTGGTATGTACCCCCCGCCCACCCCACCTTCGTTCGCATAGTTTTTTTCAATGGATAGAGAGGCTTTATATTGTTTAAACAATTCCAGGAAGAATTTTATCCCATGAAAAAACTATGCGAGCAGAGGTGGGGTGGGAGGGCGGCCCCCACCAACCTGACTATGCCCGTTTACTATTTCAAACGGCTTGAACTCTGCACAACACTGTTATTATTAAATTTCTATTATTATTATTTCACCAACGTTAAAAAATTCAGAGAAAATCTGAAAAGAGAAATAATACAATATAGAGACAAATAACACCGAGATCCAAACCACCAACCACCACCATACCACGACTATCAGCATCTCTCGATACCAGGACAAGTGGGGTATCCTCGCGAGTTCCTGCAGAGGGAATCACCTTATTTTTATTTTTTTTTTACTTTTGTATATAATATCAAATTGATTCGATAGATTGTATTATTTTTATTATGATTATTAAATAAAATTAAAAAAAAAAAAAAAAAAAAAAAATTCTATTGATTAATGTAAGATTAATTCGTAGAAAATTGTGGGAAACAGTGTAGTGAGAGTTCAAGCTGTTTGAAATAGTGAACGGGCATAGTCAGGTTGGTGGGGGCCGCCCACCCACCCCACCTCTGCTCGCATAGTTTTTCATGGGATAAAATTCTTTCTAAAATTGTTTAAACAATATAAAACGTTTGTATCCATTGAAAAAAACTATGCGAACGAAGGTGGGGTGGGCGGGGGGCCCATACCAATCAAACTATGCCCGTACACTATTTCAAACGGCTTGAACTCCGCACAACAGAGTTATCATTATTTTTATTATTATTATTATTTTTATGATTTAATTAATTTCATTGATCAATGTATGAATAGTTTAAACAATATAAAACATCTATATCCAATGAAAAAACTATGCGAAGAAAGGTGGGGTGCACGGGTGGCCCCCACCAACCAAACAATGCCCGTCCACTATTTCAAATTACAGGGAGGAAACTAGATAATGTCATACGGGCTTAATAGAACGGAGTAGCAAATACACCAAAATAGCTTTGGTTATCATAATGACACAGACATTGGCATTAAACTTTGAATCTAAATTTACGAATATATGGCAACGTCGCATTATGTGTCAAACTTATCAAATGTGAGGTTGGAAATTAACTACAGCCCTATAGTTTTGAATCTCCCGCTCTTTTTGGCGTCGTTCTATTGGCAGACCCGCCTCGGGTTGGTCGCAACGGCAACATGGCGGCAGTCGTTTTCGTCTCCCGTGTGGGCTAGCCGCGATCCCGGCAGCGAATTCATCAATTAAACTACGCGCTTCAACGAGCGCCCGGCTAGTGGGCACCGCGATGTTGTGAGCGCGACCGAAACCCGGAACCCCGCGGTGTGTGTGTGAGTGCAGAGGAATCAGCCGAGAAAAATGAGGTGAGTTTGTGTCCGTGTGTAGTGCACTTCCGTGTTTTTTTGTGTGTGTGTGCTGCCTACAGGACCTACCACCTGGGGGAGGTTGTTTGATTGCAACAGCCGGTGATTGAGAGTGGTGCTGGGGGTACTGTTTTTTTGGGGTGGATGTATTTTATGACAACCCGTTGTTGTGGTCGTGGGTACGAGCGGTTCCCGTGGGTTTTTATCGATTTTGCGGAATCATGGGTGTGTTGAACCCGCCGGCCGGCGGCCCCGGGATGGGTCCATCGCCCTCGCAAATTCGGGTGTAGGAGAGCCCCCTGAGAAAGAGAAAAAAACTGTGCGGGCGGTTGCGGGTTTTTTGTTGTAACCGGCGCGCTCTTTGTTTATATTTGTTTTTGTTTTGTTTACAAGCGTTGGGCTCGGGCGATTTTATCGACCGAGCCGGAAATAAAAACAAAATGAAATGTTGTGCGAATTGTGATTTGTCAAAACACACCCCTGCCTGATTCCTGCGATCTCTCGCTACAACCCTAACACAACCCTTAATGTGTTGCCAACTATGAATGCTGTCATTAATTTTAATTCCGACGAATTATTCTTACTTATATGAGTTTTAGGAATTTAGGGGAGTGTTTGTACAATAATAAATTCTATTTTGGCGTAAATACCTTTAGGCTGATACCTCTATGAGATGGATATTTAGAAATAAACATAATAATTATTATTGTTATAATACTAATTAGACAGGACTATGAATTAATTAAGATGATACCATTTATAGGTGTTTTGACTTAATTAAAATGTAGTTGAAAAACAATCGGATAAACTCGACGATACATTATCAAGAAACGTCTTTTGAATGTGAGAAAAATGATAAAATAACATACAAATTCAGTGTTATAAACATTTTAATCGATGTTTTGTTATATAAATGTTGATCTGATGGAAATGATTGCAAACTGAGATATGTGAAAAATTGATTGACGTAAAACTAACTGACTTTAAACTGACAGATGTCAAACTTACAGATATGAAAATTAAGAGTTGTTAAACTGACAGCTGTTAAATTAATAGATGTCAAACTGACAGCTGTCAAACCGATTGATGTCAAACTAACTCAAATGACAGATGTCAAACTAATAGATATGAAAATGAACAGTTGTCAAACTGACTACCTGAGAAATGTGTGTTACATAAATGTTGATCTGATAGAAATGATTTCAAACTGACATATGTGAAAATTGACTGACGTAAAACTAACTGACTTTAAACTGACAGATATCAAACATACAGATATGAAAATTAAGAGTTGTCAAACTGACAGCTGTGAAACTGATTGATGTCATACTGACAGCTGTTAAATTGATTGATGTCAAACTAACTCAGATGACAGATGTCAAACTAATAGATATGAAAATTAAGAGTTGTCAAACTGACAGCTGTCAAACTGATAGATGTCAAACTGATAGATGTCAAACTAACTCATCACATCGATGTCTACCTGACAAATGTGTGTTATATAAATGTTGATCTGAAAGAAATGATTGCAAACTGACATAGGTATGTGAAAATTGACTGACATAAAAGTAACTGACTTTAAACTGACAGATGTCAAATTAACAAATTTGAAAATTAAGAGTTGTCAAACTGATTGATGTCAAACTAACTCATCAGATTGAAGTCCACCTGACAAATGTGTGTTATATAAATGTTGATCTGATAGAAATGATTGCAAACTGACATATGTGAAAATTGACTGGCTTAAAACTAACTGACTTTAAACTGACAGATGTCAAACTAACAGATATGAAAATTACGAGTTGTCAAACTGACAGCTGTCAAAGTGATTGATGTCTATCTAACTCATCAGATCGATGTCTATCTGACAAATGTGTGTTATATAAATGTTGATCTGATAGAAATGATTGCAAACTGACATATGTGAAAATTGACTGACGTAAAACTAACTGACTTTAAACGGACAGATGTCAAACATACAGATATGAAAATTAAGAGTTGTCAAACTGACAGCTGTCAAACTGATAGATGTCAATCTAACAAATATGAAAATTAAGAGTTGTCAAACTGATTGATGTCACACTAACTTATTATTGATGATTGATCTGATAGAAATGATTGCAAACTGACATATGTGAAAAATTGATTGACGTAAAACTAACTGACTTTAAACTGACAGATGTCAAACTTACAGATATGAAAATTAAGAGTTGTCAAACTGACAGCTGTCAAATTGATTGATGTCAAACTGACAGCTGTCAAACTGATTGATGTCAAACTATCTCATCAGATAGATATAAACCTGACAGATGTGAAAATAAACAGATGTATATATTATATTGATATATTATACCATTGATTAATCATTACCAAGATGTTCAACGTCTGTCAACGTAATGGCATTTCCGGTGGCGACCTACCGATGGCTCTGTCGGTCAATTCATGCCGTACCTTACTATAATTGCTACAAGTACTTATAAAACGGATACGTCTTGTCCGTTGTAGGTGTGAAACTAATTACCAATGGAGGTAGTATTTAGGGTAGTTGGCAGTTTAATGCCACTGCCAGTGTCACTATGAAATACAAGAATTACAGATTTCTATGATATAATAAAGTACACTCCCAAGACATTAACGCCCATGCATAATTTTTTATGTCATACTGACTTATTTCAAAATGCCTGGTTTGTTGGTATAGAAGCGACCAAAATGTGTAAAAGAAAAATAAGAGAATACTATAACAAGAAGAATTGTAAGAACATAATAGAACAATGATAAATAGAGAAAAATGCGTAATAGATAATTTTAAGACTTTGAAAAAGAAAGACGTAACTGGTATCTCTAATATGAACGAAAATAAAGCGAAAGCGAAGAAGTAAAATCAAAGATAATAAAAGGAAACAGTGCGCTCTATGCAAACAGGAAGCCATTAACCAAAACTACTGAATAACAAGTTGAAGCTAAAGATACACAAGAGCCTTATACGATCTATAGCTGTGAGAAGTGGCCATTTAAGAAGTAACAAGTTATTTCGGCTGCACCCTGTATAAAAGCAGATTATTTTATAGAATCCAGCCTTAAAATAGTGATGTATATAAGCTACAACGTGTTGCAATTTGGCCACGATAAATGTATACACTAATTACTGTCAACACAAATTCTATTTATTGTTTGATTGCAAACGCAATAAATTTGCTAATTGAAATTTGTAATCGTAATTGCACTTGTTATCTTATGTTTTGCAATAATGGCTAGTTTTATCTAAAAACTAATATTTTGACGGAATAGTATAATAGAATACATGTTTTGCATATCAGATCAGATATATAGTTTAATTTTCTAATCAACTGATCCTCTATTTAAAGGATAAACAATTTTTTTATCACATTTTAGTTACAACTAGTTTCGGTTAAATTCTAGCTATTTCCAATGACTTATCGACGTAAATATTTATTTGTTTACACTTGAGATAATTACGGTTTCATAATTTTTACTTTCCAAAAATATTACTCGAATAAGAATTGTTGTATTTTCTATTGCCTTCTGTAATATCACCGGTGTGAAGTTAACCTCTAAGATCCCAGCCTATACACCGAGCGGACCGCGCGCACGGCGGATTGTTTGCGGGTCTGTACTGACCAATTGGGATGACCAATAAAATCCAAATTTTGAGGATTCTTATGTTTATGTCTTGCGGACCATAATATATTGTTATATATTTTTATTAATAATTTTTATAGGCGTTGTTGTATAATTTATGTTCTAACGTAAATTATTATTTTTAATCATGCCTCCGTCAACAATTGATTTGAAAAAATTACACAATGTTTATCACAAAATGACAATAGAAAATGGAAAGTCTCTATCTTGGCATATTTTTCCTTCTATTTATTTTTTATTTTTAACTTTTCCGCTCCTATCTCCGATTTTAGGGGCTGAGTCAATAAAAAAATTATGCAACGTATTTAAAAAAAAATTACTGATCTTAGTGCAGAACATATCAGTGCACCAGATGCCCGAAGGAAATTTGAAAATATTTATTATTTTTTTCTAATATCAGGTATTTAGTCCTGACATACCGACGATTATGGTTATACCGCCAATGTTCGGTCGCCAGAGCCTCGTTAGTTGTCAGCAGGGTGCACTACGTGCAAGTGAGGTTGGCATTTGGATGACATTTGCTGTTATTCGTCATCCCTTGCACCCCATGTTTATAGACACCCGGTATTTATTAATTTAAGAAACTATTGTTTAGTTGAATTGATTTATTATTTGTCCGGCTCAAAGTGTGAACATAATAATAATCACAAGTTCGGGAAATATGATGTTTTTGTCATATGTTTTTATATAATATATGAATTCATGGTCGGCTGGTCAACAATCAGCAAATACAGAGCGTTTGCTCGTCATTTCCAGGGGATATGTTTTTAGGTGTCTTTTTTTTTACTTGAATTGTTTATGTTTTATTCTTTATTAATATTGTATCACGTTGAAAATGGGCGGTTGTGAACATATATAGCAAACACCAGTGTTGCCAATTCTCCATGCATAAATAGCAACCCTCGTATGTGGCTCATACGAGGGTTGCTATTTATGTATTAAGAATTATAAAAGGAAACTTTTATACTATGTTTAATATGGAATACAACATAGGACGGATAGCAACAAGACATTTTGTTTTTCTTGAACTATCAGGTATATTGAAAACTGATATGTATAATCACATATATATATATATATATATATGTATATATGTATATATGTATATATGTATATATGTATATATGTATATATGTATATATGTATATATGTATATATGTATATATGTATATATGTATATATGTACATATGTATATATGTATATATGTATATATATATATATATATATATATATATATATATATACATATATACATATATACATATATACATATATACATATATACATATATACATATATACATATATACATATATACATATATACATATATACATATATACATATATACATATATACATATATACATATATACATATATATATATATATATATATATATATATAAAGATCTCAAATAAGTCTGTATAATTTCATAATAAAAATTAATCCATAAACCGTCCTTCCGGCCGCACCTTACTAATTATTAATAATCGTGCGGCTCTTTCATGAAAGCGACATGTTAAACATTTACATTGCGCTCGCGTTCATTAAAACCCGCCGTGTCAATTAATCACGACTACGAGACGCGGGAGCGTTTTGCAGAAAAAAGATGACACAGTTCAGCACGGGGTGGGCAATCGATACACATCCAACAAAAGAACCGTGCCCGCAGGAAATTGAATGTCAACACGAGTGGTGCGCTTTTCTAATGTGTACATATGTGTCACCGGAAAATTCAACGACTAATACGCGGGAAAAACACACACATGTAATTGCGCTTGTTCTAATTATGTACCTGTTTTCAGTATTGCCGAAATGAGTACCAATCCGGAAACACGCAGAAGGTACACAATGTTAAGTGTTGTTTACCCTCCCTCATTTTTATTTTGTTTTATAATTTTATTTAAAAATATAAATGTGATTACGGGCTACCAAATTTATTTACGATATAAAAATTATTTCAGTATTATACAGGGTGTTCAACAGCAAGAGGACCAAAATGAAAATTAAGGTATACAATTTAATTCTGCAACCAAAATTAAGAATAACGTTTTTTGTTCGATCGCCCTTTATTTTCGAGATATTGAAGAATAAGAACGTCTGTCGATTACTTGGAAAATCATGGGTCATGGAATGGAATGGTATATACCATTTTCTAAAACGAAAATACAGCTGCCAGAAGACTTTTTTAACAATCCCTAAATAATGGATTGTTGTGTAATTTTTTTTTTGTTAAATAATATTATTTAACAACAAAAAAATTACACAACAATCCATTATTTAGGGATTGTGTTCAAAAAGTCTTCTGGCAGCGGTATTTTCGTTTTAGAATTCAATAATAATACCTTAATTTATATTTTGGTCCTCTTGCTGTAGAACACCTTGTATATAAGCCATTGAGAGCAAAAGTGGACTAACCTTCGAATTTAAAAAATCTAGTTTTATGTTATGACTATTATTATTATTATTAGTATTATTATTATTATTAGTATTATTATTATTATTAGTATTATTATTATTATTATTATTATTGGTAATGGTAATGGTAAATTAAAATCTTTACACCACACTGTGGTAGAAAGGGCCAGCGGATATATAAGGTAATATTATAAAATTTGGTTTGTAAATTTGAGCGTTACTCCACTTTTCAGTAAATTCATTCGAAAGGGAATTATTTCTGGTATCGAGAAATTTTGAGATAATTAAGATATTATTGGAAAAAAAAATGGCAGTATGGTTTCGTGTGGTTGTACCTAAAATTTTAGTGGTTTTCAATGAGAATTGCATAAAAAAAATATTTGGTTATACAGTATGTTCATAAAAGTCCACTATCAGTAAATAATATTCACGTACATATTTAAAATAAAACTCCGCTCGCTTGTAGCTACTTCTGTCTGTAATTCAGTAATATCGAACGTTGATAAAAAAATATTTTTGTTTTGTTTTTATTGATTTACATTTCCAGCGCATAATTGTACCAATTTCAAGGTGAATTTACGCGCTGGATATGTAAACCAATAAGCGACATTTATGAACATACGGTATTATCGTTAATAATTGCTATAGATAGAGGTGCAGTGTACAGACGTAATAATTCGTAACCAGAAATTGTACAGTAACATTTGTACAGAATAAAACACATAACTGATACAATGCACAACATATTAGGCTATTTGCAAAATATACGAGGGTTGTAAATAAAGTAGTGGCAGCATTGAAATTAATGTATATTCTAATTACAAATAATTATATGCCCAAAGTGAAACAGAGAAAACTAATTCAGTACAACAACAAACAAAATCCTTCACACCAGGTTTTCCAAATCAACTCAATGATTGGTGAAAGCACTGCGAAAGAAACTCCTATTAATTTGTTAATGTAATGTAATTGAGATATGACAAGCAATATATGATCATAAAATAAAATTTAAAAAAATTAAATATAAAATAAAACACGATAAACAGAAACAGAAATAGATAAAAATATATAATAAACAAAAACAAACAAAAAAAAATCAAAAACAATCCCGCATTTCTGTAGCAGTGACTGAAATTGTTTACAGTATTTTCTACAATAATGAGGGATTGTTAATGTACATTTAAGTTATAAATAGTAAAAACTTTTTGTTGTTGTGAGGGATATGCCAAATAAAGGTCTTATAATATAATGGGCTTATAATTACGTATACGATGAAAAAAATAGATCATGCAAACAGATTCCCTGCAAAATTTAATGCCATCAGTAATCGCATAGTGTCGTACATGGTAGGGACAGAAATTACACAACAATCGTCACTGCACATATACAAATATCCTAATATATAAAAAACAATAATTATATTTGTTATGTACTAAAACTCATTGAAACCCACTGTTAATGATATATAATTAACTCGCACCAAAATCACTTATTCACTCGCAAATGTTATTGTCCTGCCAGTTCTGTTTATATTTAAGGCATGCGATGTTCCTTCCACTGTCATAATTGTAGACACGCATGTTTGTGTTCGATGTTTAATTAACATTAGTGTAGCACGCGCGTTAATCATCTCTATTTTTATTTATGTGCATGCTAGCATGTTAACTTTTATTTGAAGCACGGAGTAGTAATTAATATTTCAAAGGATGAGCGCAATGTTAAAGTATTTGCACACTGGCAGTATTTTATTACTGCGCGCTGGATTAAAAAACGCACGGTGGACAGAAAACTGAAAAATAATTGTGTTGTATTTTTGCAGGATTTATTTATTCATTTATTCATTTATTCATTTATTCATTTATTCATTTATTCATTTATTCATTTATTCATTTATTCATTTATTCATTTATTCATTTATTCATTTATTCATTTATTCATTTATTCATTTATTCATTTATTCATTTATTCATTTATTCATTTATTCATTTATTCATTTATTCATTTATTCATTTATTCATTTATTCATTTATTCATTTATTCATTTATTCATTTATTCATTTATTCATTTATTCATTTATTCATTTATTCATTTATTCATTTATTCATTTATTCATTTATTCATTTATTCATTTATTCATTTATTCATTTATTCATTTATTCATTTATTCATTTATTCATTTATTCATTTATTCATTTATTCATTTATTCATTTATTCATTTATTCATTTATTCAGCAAAGCCACTTTGATAGTTATCGAAACGAATGGTTTCAATTATCGCATTCCAGCCTATAATATCTATAAAAATTCCACAATAAATAATATTATTTAAACTTATAACAATTTTGATTGTCGTATTTCTATAACTTTTATCATCGAAATAAATCAGTGACACATGATGTACAAGAACCATTATCTACACGCCACGTCATCATTTATAAATTTCTTATTACTAAACATATGAGGCCCATAGCTGTTGCATATTTTAGGCACGCCGAGAGTGGCATTCGGCGCAGATTAGATCCCATGCATGCCTGAGGCAATTTCGGAGAGGCCGGAAGAATTTCATTAATTAGCAAACACCTCCGCGTGTGCGTTCGTCGACGCCACGACAAACCAAGAAGATTTGTAATGCGGATTTTATTATGTAATTGTTGGATAAGTAACATGAGTCAACCGAATTGAATGAGATGTGATCGTGCGAAACGCCATAAAACTCTGTAGTTCAGTCGAATTAGAAAAAATTGTAATAAATCCAATTTTAGATTTTTCAATATTTTGATTAGACAATTAAATTATACATTTATCTTCAAAATGAGGTATTATTTATTAATTTCTCCCTTTCATCAAAGCCGTGGCGATAGAAAATATAAACACAACAAATTTTTATGTTTCAAAAAATTATAATAAATCCAATTTTTGGATTTTGAATATTCTGATTAGACAATTAAATTACGTATTCATTTAACTTCAAAATGAGGTATTATTTATTAATTTCTCCCTATCATTAAAACCGTGGTGATACAAAATATAAACACAACACATTTATGTTTCAAAAAATTGTAATAAATCCAATTTTTGGATTTTGAATATTATGATTAGACAATTAAATTACATATTCATTTATCTTAAAAATGAGGTATTATTTATTAATTTATTCCTTTCATTAAAACCGTGGTGATACAAAATATAAACACAACACATTTATGTTTCAAAAAATTGTAATAAATCCAATTTTTGGATTTTGAATATTATGATTAGACAATTAAATTACATATTCATTTATCTTCAAAATGAGGTATTATTTATTAATTTATCCCTTTCATTAAAACCGTGGTGATACAAAATATAAACACAACACATTTTTATGTTTCAAAAATTGTAATAAATCCAATTTTTGGATTTTGAATATTATGATTAGACATTTAAATTACGTATTCATTTATCTTCAAAATGAGGTATTATTTATTAATTTCTCTCTTTCATTAAAACCGTAGTGATAGAAAATATAAACATAACAAATTTTTATGTTTCAAAAAATTGTAATAAATCCAATTTTTGGATTTTGAATATTATGATTAGACAATTAAATTACTTATTCATTTATCTTCAAAATGAGGTATTATTTATTAATTTCTCCCTTTCATTAAAACCGTGGTGATAGGAAATATAAACACAACAAATTTTTGTGTTTCAAAAAATTATAATAAATCCAATTTTTGGATTTTGAATATTCTGATTAGACTATTAAATTACGTATTCATTTATCTTCAAAATGAGGTATAATTTATTAATTTCTCCCTATCATTAAAACTGTGGTGATACAAAATATAAAGACAACACATTTTTATGTTTCAAAAAATTGTAATAAATCCAATTTTTGGATTTTGAATATACTGATTAGACAATTAAATTACGTATTCATTTATCTTCAAAATAAGGTATTATTTATTAATTTCTCCCTACCATTATAACCGTGGTGATACAAAATATAAACACAACAAATTTTTATGTTTCAAAAAATTGTAATAAATCCAATTTTTGGATTTTGAATATTATGATTAGACAATTAAATTACGTATTCATTTATCTTCAAAATGAGGTATTATTTATTAATTTCTCCCTATCATTAAAACCGTGGTGATACAAAATATAAACACAACACATTTATGTTTCAAAAAATTGTAATAAATCCAATTTTTGGATTTTGAATATTATGATTAGACAATTAAATTACATATTCATTTATCTTCAAAATGAGGTATTATTTATTAATTTATCCCTTTCATTAAAACCGTGGTGATACAAAATATAAACACAACACATTTATGTTTCAAAAAATTGTAATAAATCCAATTTTTGGATTTTGAATATTATGATTAGACAATTAAATTACTTATTCATTTATCTTCAAAATGAGGTATTATTTATTAATTTCTCCCTTTCATTAAAACCGTGGTGATAGGAAATATAAACACAACAAATTTTTGTGTTTCAAAAAATTATAATAAATCCAATTTTTGGATTTTGAATATTCTGATTAGACTATTAAATTACGTATTCATTTATCTTCAAAATGAGGTATAATTTATTAATTTCTCCCTATCATTAAAACTGTGGTGATACAAAATATAAAGACAACACATTTTTATGTTTCAAAAAATTGTAATAAATCCAATTTTTGGATTTTGAATATACTGATTAGACAATTAAATTACGTATTCATTTATCTTCAAAATAAGGTATTATTTATTAATTTCTCCCTACCATTATAACCGTGGTGATACAAAATATAAACACAACAAATTTTTATGTTTCAAAAAATTGTAATAAATCCAATTTTTGGATTTTGAATATTATGATTAGACAATTAAATTACGTATTCATTTATCTTCAAAATGAGGTATTATTTATTAATTTCTCCCTTTCATTAAAACCGTGGTGATACAAAATATAAACACAACACATTTTTATGTTTCAAAAAATTGTAATAAATCCAATTTTTGGATTTTGAATATTATGATTAGACAATTAAATTACGTATTCATTTATCTTCAAAATGAGGTATTATTTATTAATTTATCCCTTTCATTAAAACCGTGGTGATACAAAATATAAAGACAACACGTTTTTATGTTTCAAAAAATTGTAATAAATCCAAATTTTGGATTTTGAATATTATGATTAGACATTTAAATTACGTATTCATTTATCTTCAAAATGAGCTATTATTTATTAATTTCTCCCTTTCATTAAAACCGTGGTGATAGACAATATAAACATAACAAATTTTTATTTTTCAAAAAATTGTAATAAATCCAATTTTTGGATTTTGAATATTCTGATTAGACAATTAAATTACGTATTCATTTATCTTCAAAATGAGGTATTATTTATTAATTTCTTCCTTTCATTAAAATCGTGGCGATAGAAAATATAAACACAACAAATTTTTATGTTTCAAAAAATTGTAATAAATCCAATTTTTGGATTTTGCATATTATGATTAGACAATTGAATTAAGTATTCATTTATCTGCAATGTGAGCTATTAGTTATTAATTTGTGTCTTTTATTAAAATTGTAGAGATAGAAAATGTAAAGCAAACAGATTTATATGTTTAAAAAAAATTGTAATAAATCCAATTTTTAGATTTTGAATATTATGATTTGAATAATTGAATTACGTATTCATTTAGCTTCAAAATGAGCTATTATTATCTGTCAATGAAATTCAGTATTGCCATTGCAAGTGGGAAATTACGCCACAACACTCAGACCATAAAAGGCAAGACGAAAAAAATCCGGTATTGGTCGTTTTTTATAAACTTAAATAATCTTCAACCTCTCAGCGATCAATTTGTCGGAATTCGTTTCACTTTCATCATTATACATAATTATATGCGTTGGCTTTAATTACGCCAATGACTCGTTTTATATCCGTAATAGGTAACATTATCCAGCAAGATAAAGTTACGTTGCAAGTGCCGTTTCTCATCGTCTAGAAAGTGGCCCGTGACTAATCCGTGCGAGCGTAAACAAAGAGGTTTCCTACTAATAACGCACGATAGTGCTCGCCATGGCAACAAATTGCGTCCGAAATTCCAACCCGGAAACGACCTTATTGTGACTCAAAACAAATTGTTCTATCTATCAGAAACTATTGTGTATTCGAACATTTTATGATAATACTATGCAAGAAATACAATAAAGTCTACAAATTGTAATTGATTACGACGATAATTTTTAGGTTATTTTATTACTTCATATAGTAATCTATCAATTAAATGTACCCGTTACAACGACGATTCAATAATTGGCACATCCAATTAATGAAAAAAATACTTGAGAGAGTATAGCTTTTTTTTTCGAATTACGTCTTTGAAAACGCGAGTCATATTTTGTAAATTACCAAACGATTTTTGCATAGCTTTATTAGAAAAACATTGGTTGAAATATGTGTTACTGTTAATGGTGCTTACGTTCAAAAGTAACACTTGTACTCACACTGTACAAGCAGTGTTCCGCGACACACTAGCATACCGCAGAAAAATGTAATACAGGCTTTGATAGTAAAACACTTATAGCTATTAAGACAAGAAACGAACTATAAATATATAACTATAACATCTTTTCATATTATATTGTTGTTAATATATAATAAAAAATAAAAATAAATATTTAATAAACATTGGTGTTTTCTTTGGTGTACTTCCAAAATTTCTTGATTTAGTAGGTGTACCTTGAACACAAACAGTGGGACACTGCTCTAAAGGCTTGGTTTCCTAGGAGAGCAGTTACTTAAAAAGCGGCCGCTTTTGACGTAATTTTTTCAAAATAAAAATAATTTTACGTGTATATAAACAACTATGGTTTCTTTTTAAAGAGTAGTACTCAACGTACTGCAAACACGCAATGAACTACGATGAAACATTGTGTGTTGTTTAATTACATATACTTAAAACCATTTTTGTGATGTGTAAATGACGTCAAAATCGGCCGCTTTTAAGCGACCGCTTTCCTAGGAAACCAGGGCTTTAGTTCTGGTTTTCATATCTATGCAGATAACATGAAATTCTCTAGTTTTATTTATGCTATGCTATAACTAATGCTCACATCAGATTTTTTAAATGTATTTAGTTCGTAGGAATGAAAAATATAATGATAATGTACAATTGGGGACATCCTGCTGTGCTAATTTCCGTGTTAATATAAAAACCACTCTTGTCGGCGCACCCGTCACGCGATTCCCGGGATTAAAATTAAAACGAGTTTAATTAATAGCGACTGTGAACCACCAGCAGCTTGAATTGGAATTGTATAACACACAGTTATTTAGTATATAATTAATTTAGCCAAGGATTATTCATATCAGGGGTAACTTTTGAACACTTTGGGGCGACGTGTTTTCTAAATTATAGGCGGGTCTACCATCTATTCATCTATAGGTAGGTCTACCAACATCCTATGTATTAAATGATAAGAAAAGTAGTAAAGCCAAAAACAAGGTTAAATTTAAAATAAACAGATAATACTAATACATATTTAATATCAAGTTCTATGTATATGTAGTTCTGAAATTATCGAGCAAACATTATCACGATTACAATGAACCTTATTTATAATCGAAATTTCTCCTACAAAGGGGTTTGAACTCTAGCACCCGAATGCGGGGACCGCGCATTTAACTACCAGATGATGTTAATATCGTATTATTTCTGCATTTGATAAATTTTCACAATATATGCAAAATTAAATATGTCTATATCACTATTAATTTTCTTGAGGTATATACCAGGTATATTTAACCAGGAGAAGGACTCATGCCCATATATATAGTGTATAAGTATAATTGTAAAGTGTAGTTTTTTCATGTACTGATTTTTATACCAATTATTTTTACTACTAGCTTATATTATGGCGTTTAACTTTCCTCCTAGGGGGTTATTATCATTTATATATATTATTATTTATTTATTTATATATTTTGTGGGGGGTTAGTTGTATCATTTTTGCATATCTTAATATTTTACATATAAAAATAGTTTTTGTTCCATATATCACAGGGCATATATGAAACAAAAACTATTTTTATATGTAAAATATTAAGATATGCAAAAATGATACAACTAACCCCCCACAAAACTCTCCAAATCCAAAATATACTTTTTTTAATAAGACTAAGATATAATAATATATACAAATGTAATATATAGATTATAGATTTGATCGATTACTACTTGATTAATTGCAAAATAAATTGAAATGATTTAGAATTTACTTTATAACTCATATTTTATAGTGCTAATATAATTCGTAACTTTTTTAATACCGGAAGTTGTGTAATTGCAGTTCGATTGAATATTTGTTTTCTGCGTCAGGTGGCAAATGCCATGAGGGCGACCCCCTTGCGGGTATCACGTTCGCACACATTGCCGCCACGATTGCGGCGCTATGCGGAAAACGTGTGGGCCACTTCCGATAACCGTGTCGCCTTCTATTATCAATAGGAAATGAAGAATCGGTTTGGTCGGTTATATAGCACGAATACGTATTATACAGTTATATAAATTATAACAATTAGAATTTGATTATTATTATCAAATAACATTAGTTCATTATTATATTTAGATTTTTCGTAACGATTGTTTATTGCCAATAATTTAGTAAAGATTATTTATTACAAAATATTTTAGTTTTATAATTATCAGAAAATATTTTAGTTTTATAATTGTCACAAAAAAATATTTTAGTTTTATAATTGTCATAATTTTTTTTTTGACATAAGTAGTATAGTAACGTTGCAGTAAGCAATGTTTTGCATGTCTATAAAAATTTCAGCATTAGGCAGTAATGTTGTCGGATAATTAAAGGCAATTGTTCATTCTCTGTTACAGTTTTATCGCGCTGCTTTAAACGCCTGAATTTTTATACATGTGTATAATTTCGCGAAAATTCGCCAGGGTGGGTTTCGAACTCAAGACTCCCGAGTTCGAAACCCATCCGGGCGAATTTTCGCGAAATTATAGACATGTATAAAAATTCAGGCGTTAACAGCAGCGCGATAAAACTGTAACACAGAATGAACATCGGGGCGAATTTTCGCGAATCATCTACCATAGTTTTTCAGCGGTTTTCTGTGTTAAGGTAACTACTGGGTGATTATATACATAATCATAATTATATAGAAAGTAAAATTAAAATTAATTATCTACAAAAAAAAATGATGAACAACAAATCGTTTTTATTTTCTCCGATAAGATTTAAGATAAACACATTACTAATATAAAGAAGAAAAGAAAAATTTAATTTTAAAAAAATAATAAAAAAATTAATAAAATTATTAATTTAATTTTTTTTTTATTTTTATTATTTAATTTTATTTAATTTTTAAATTTGAGGGTTAGTACACTTTTGCCATAAACGCCTCAATTAATGAATTCATTAATAAATATTAAAAATAATTAGTTATTTCATCTTCATATTTATTCATATGAAGATGCAATAACTAATTATTTAGTTTAAAAACGTACAAATATTTGCTCCTTGAACCTTTGTCCACCTTCAAACAGCATACAATATATTTCTGATTCACACAATTTCCACGAATTATGACGAATTTCGCATTACATACATCAACCTATACCTCTCAGTTTCTTTGTGTTACAGACATGCATGTCTAGCTAGCTCCCCCGGTTGATGATTATCATTTGCATCGCCGCAATTGTCTCCGCATTGCGAAAAGAGGTCATCGCGCAAACAGTTCGTCCCATATAGTTTTTTTTATTGTTGTAATCTGGGTTGGCAATTAAAAAATCCCAGTCGACCTAGGCGATGCGGCTGCTGCCGGCGGTTTCGGTTTTCTGAGCGCACAATTATCGGAAAAAGCTGGATGAAACAATACAGAGCAGTGCAGGTAGTGCAGCGTGTACTACCCGTGGGGTGATTACGCGATAATTACTTTTTTTCTGGAGCGGAATGACGAGCTGCGTGTAGTTCACACACATACTTTTTTATATAGAGAGAAAAATTTAAAATTAAAATCATTGGGACATGTTAAAATGAGATAATATGTAGAGTGTGCAAATAACTTAATTTGTACTTTTAAATTTTGACTAAAATTTAAAATTATGCATTTAGGGGCAGTGTTTTGAGTAGAAAAATCATCACATTCTTTTGTTTTTCTTATGGGCGCCATATTGGATTTATAAATTTTTTTAATTCAGCCGTTTCTTTTAATAACATGATTGATAATTTCATATTTTTGCCCCAAAAATTAAAATTATTCATTTAGGGGCAATGTTTTGAGTAGAAAAATCAACACAATCTTTTGTTTTCCTTATGGGCGCCATATCGGATTTATACATTGTTTTTTAATTCAGCTGTTTCTTTTAATAACATGATTGATGATTTAATTATGTTCCCCAAAATTTGAAATTATTCATTTAGTGGTAGTATTTTAAGTAGAAAAATCAACACATCTTTTTGTTTTCCTTATGAGCGCCATATTGGATTTATACATTTTTTTAAAATTCAGCTGCTTCTCTTAATAACATGATTGATGATTAAATTTTTTTTGCCTCAAAATTTTAAATTATTCATTTACGGGCAGTGTTTTAAGTAGGAAAATCAACATATTCATTTGTTTTCCTTATTGGATTTATATTTATTTTTTTAATTCAGTTGTTTCTTTTAATAACATGATTAATGCTTTAATTTTTTTTGCCCCACAATTTTAAATGATTCATTTAGTGGCAGTGTGCTAAGTAGAAAAATCAACACATTCTTTTGTTTTCCTTATGGGCGCCATATTGGATTTGTACAATTTTTTGTATTCAGCTGTTTCTTTTAATAACATGATTGATGATATAATTTTATAGCCCCTAAATTTTCAATTATTCATTTACGGGCAGTGTTTTAAGTAGAAAAATCATCACATTCTTTTGTTTTCCTTATGGGTGCCATATTGGATTTGTATAATTTTTTTTATTCAGCTGTTTCTTTTAATAACATGATTGATGATTTCATTTTTTAGCCCCTAAATTTTAAATTATTCATTTAGTGGCAGTGTTTTAAGTAGGAAAATCAACACATTGTTTTGTTTTCCTTATGGGGGCCATGTTAGATTTATAATTTTTTTTTGAATTCAGCTGTTTCTTTTAATAACATGATTGATAATTTCAATTTTGTTGCCCCAACATTTTAAATTATTCATTTAGGGGCAGTGTTTTAAGTAGAAAAAACAACACATTCTTTTGAAATAAATAAACGATAAATTGAGTGTTCAACTGGAGTGTAGGCCTTGACATTACCGATAATTTCGCTAAGAAACTAATGTTTCAAACAATGTGCTGATATTTTCCCCAAAGGAATGCCCATAAATAAATAATATAAAATTTTGGAGAAAAAAAAAATAAATCGTCAATTATGTTATTAAAAGAAACAGCTGAAATTAAAAATGTTTAAATCCAATATGGCGCCCATAAGGAAAACAAAAGAAGATGGCTGTTCCTCCGCTATCTTATATAACATAGCATGTCTGCAAGTGTTCTAATGGTTAGAAGATTGTGTTAATAATTATAAATCTGTGTATTATTAAATTCTTGGAGAATAAAGTAAGTCTATTATTAATATTATTATTTAGTTGCATAAATGGAGTATTTCGTAAATAAAGAAATAAAGAACTAACAAAATAAAACATATCACTGGTGTTTGGGCAAAAGGACTTAAGTTAGGAAATGTGAAGTTTACAAGCCGTTCGCACCAATGGAAAGAGCAAAAATTTTTTATGTTAACTGGCTTTTTAACATAAAAAAAAACTTATTTTCGTAAAAATTATGACTTAAGCCCTTTTGCCCAAACACCAGTGATATAAGATAAGGACAATGAGTTCAAGAAATCACCAGGAAGATCAAGAACATCATCATTTTTTTATTCTCTTGAAGAAACAAGATTTTTTACGGATTTTTATGAAAATTTCAACTCTGGAAACTGGAAACATTAGAATTGTTCGGCATGCCTCACAGAAATTTAATCAAAATGTGAACATTTGAAAATGTGAAATATAAAAATATGAAAATCTGAAAATGCCTAAATGTAAATATGTCAAAATTCCAAAATATAAATGTCAGAATGCCAAAATGTTAAAATATCAAGTGTCGAAAATGTCAAAAAAGTAAGTGTAAGTAAGTGTCAAAACAGTAAAAAATGTGTAAGAAGTAAAAAATGTCAAAAAAGTCAAAAATGTCTAAAAAGTCAAAAATGACAAAAAAGTAAAAAATGTCGAAAAAGTCAAAAAAATTTCAAAAACGTAAAAATGTTCAAAATGTCATAAAAGTCATAAAAGTCAAAAATGTTAAAATGTTATACAAAATTAAATTGGTCATTAGTTCGGAAAGTCGTGTGGTGCCCACAACAGATCTTTTCCAAAATAATACTAACACTGATAGGTAATTTTTTTTTTCAAAAACAGCCCGAGGGCTTTTTCGCTCAGGGAAATTACCCAGTATTTACTTTTAGTTTACAGAAAAATATGTGAAAGGTGATTCCCAAAATTTCACCCACAAACGGGCGGCTCTTCTAACCACTAGCCCACTTATTTTCTTGTTATCGTTTACTACAAAAATCCGCAATTTTGACCTAATTTAGCCGACTTCTTATGTTTTACGGTAAACGGATCACATGTCAGCATGTTCGAAAAACGATCACCCTTTTTTTAATGACGTACATTGTGCAATTTTATTGAACTTGGCAATATTACTGAAGACACATCGTTGTTAATTGAGTCACCTGTTATTACTATCGTGTTATGAGTAATAAGTTAGTAATTCGCAATGTGTGTAATAGATATGATTATCTATCTGTTACGCAGATATGCATAAGGAATTTTTTGTTCAATATAGATCTAGATAAATATGTGTTTTTCATCAAATCATAATCTACCTCACCCAGCTCTAGTCAAATAAATAATAATATCAATCTCAGTCGTCGTCTGTCTCGTACTGAGCATTGGGGAGCCCGAGTTCGATCCCCAGTGAGGCGATTTTTCGCGAATCACCTTTCAGAGGTTTTCTGTGAAGTTAAGATAAATATCGGGTTATTAAACTCCTCTGAGCTTCTCCCTTGACCGGCGGAAAAGCCTCAAGGCTATAGGTGATTCAAGTCGGCTGATATTGATATATACTGATATACTGATCTGGTGGCAGAATATGAACTATATTTTGTAGAGAATCTGTTTGCATAACCTTTGTTTTTTCATCATATACATGACTATAGAGTAAAAGCTTTGGGATTTATACCTTAAAAGTACATTAACAATCACACATTGTTCTAGAAGTGACTGAAATCATGTAATTTTAAATCAAACAATAGTAAATATCAGCTGTTTACCTACGAACTTGTAGAAAACCGTTAAAGGTCGTTTTAGACAAGACAATTTTTTAGCTCAAAAGTTGTTCAAGAAATTAATTCATATATCCTCCTCCCATACAATTTGTCCTTGACAAATAGAATACGTTATATTTTTCCATTTGATCTACCAGCCAATTCAATATTTCAAATAATTTGCTGTATGATACAGGATTTTATTTAGATTGTCTCGCATCTTGACTAAAAGTCGTTTTAGACAAGACAATTTCTTAGCTCAACAGTTGTTCGAGAAATGAATTCATATATCCTCCTCCCATAAATTTTGTCCTTATATAAAATAACGCGTTATATTTTTCCATTCCCATTTTTCCATCTATTATCCAATTCAATATTTCAAATAATTTGCTGTATGATATGAGACAATTTAGATGACTAACTTTTGAGTCAAGAAATTGTGTTGTCTAAAACGACCTTAACTTTTAAATCAAGAAATTGTCTAAAACGACCTTAACGTTTGAATCGCCAATAAAGATAGGAAGTTTTCTTTTTATCTACGTCTCGGACGAGTTTAGAAGGATACCTATAGCACCTAGATATGCTCTAAACTCGTCCACTACTATTTAACAAGTACAAAAGTCGTGCACACGCGTTGTTTATTTATTTAGAAATGCGTGGGCCTCCCTCACCCCACCATTACAATCCCAATCACCGCCTATCATTTTATAAATCCATCCGCGTGCATTTGCATAAACGAGTTCAGTAAGTCGAACACAGGGTCCCGCGTGCGCCCGACGAAAGTAAAAGCGCTGTGGTGGGCTAACGGTCGCGGCCGCACACACTTCCTGGTTCTCGTTTTCAATTCCGACGATTAAATAATTGTGTTGCTGCAACGCTGTGAGACAATAAATCTGTGGTGCCTTTTCCAGAAGCTGTCGCGCGTCGCGATGCCAAATGTTTCGTTGCCGTTGCTAAGTGCTCAGGATTCACCCACATACACAGCGTAATTTGTATTGAACGCGGCCGCGGGTAATCGATTTTCGGTGATTGCGGTGTAGTGGAAGGTGTTTTTGGTTTGTTTTACTATTTCTTGCCATGGATGATTTGTACAGTGGGTTTTATAAGGAGTACGATGAGCAGTACGGGGTTGAGTTAAGGAGGAAGCGGCAGAGTTGGGAACAGTATTGGGCATGGTTCGTACTATATTATTTTATAATTTAAGTATCAAGGTTTCTTGATTTTATTTATTAATCATTTATTTTATATCGTCAATAAATCTTACAGCAATAACAACACATGAATACTACTAAGCTAACTAAATACGCATTACTTTCTGAAGATAAAAATAAACATTCTTCCTACTCATACTTTTTATTCTAACGCAGAATAAAATGTGTATGCAGAGCTACACCAAAATGTAAAAAATTAAATTAAAATAAATTTAATAAATTACAAAATATAGGTACATTTGTTAGAAATGTTTGCAAAAATCATTAATAAAGGTTTCATCGAATCTATTTCATACTAAAAATTTATAATAAATAATACTAAATTTACACTAAAATTACACACTAGATTGCGACCAAATTTGGCAAATATCTATGTGTATATAGTTTATAAACCTAGTAAATAATTCAAAAGTATAATTTCGCATAAACCAACCAAACTATGCCCGTCCTCTATTTCAAATGGCTTGAACTATGCATTACATTATTTTTCACATATTTTTTTTAATTAGTCTTAAATTAATAAATGACATTCATTTAATCATAGAAAATAACGGATAATAGTGTAGTGCATAGTTCAAGTCGTTTGAAATAGAGGACGGGCATAGTTTGGTTGGTTTATGCGAAATTATACTTTTGAATTATTTACTAGGTTTATAAACTATATACACATAGATATTTGCCAAATTTGGTCGCAATCTAGTGTGTAATTTTAGTGTAAATTTAGTATTATTTATTATAAATTATAGTATATATATTATAGTATATATATATATATATAAATAATAAATAATACTAAATTTAGCACTGATTGCAGTTGAAAAGTATTGCGATATTTATTTCAATTTTATGTGATTTTTACTGCACACCTTACATCACATAATATGCACCACACGCCACTGTTCATAAGATACTGCTGTCCAGCTCTTCAAGTTGTACATTTAAAAATAAAATAATTAGTTCTAGGTAGGCAGTTACATTTGAAAATAAACAGCTGGAATCATATTTATAAATGAAACGGAGAAGGTATTTCCACTAGCATTTTTCTCTAAAATGACAAATATTTTTTGTTCCCTGGTACACACGGTAAATTTGATATGATATTATAATATTATAATATTATAATATTATAATATTATAATATTATAATATTATAATATTATAATATTATAATAATATAATATTATAATATTATAATATTATAATATTATAATATTATAATATTATAATATTATAATATTATAATATTATAATATTATAATATTATAATATTATAATATTATAATATTATAATATTATAATATTATAATATTATAATATTATAATATTATAATATTATAATATTATAATATTATAATATTATAATATTATAATATTATAATATTATAATATTATAATATTATAATATTATAATATTATAATATTATAATATTATAATATTATGATATTATGATATTATGATTTTATGATTTTATAATTTTATGATTTTACGATTTTATGATATTATATTATGATATTATGGTAATAGATATATACGATACAAGTGGTATAAGCACCCTATTCTCATACGCATACGTGTGTAGGGTAATGAAAAGTAATGCGGTAATGAAGTTTTGAAGAAAATTGGTGGAATAAGTGTAGTTTAACTAGTGTATAGAATGTTTGATTTGTGATTCAAATTTTTACTGGTTACAAAAATGTAGTGCGCACATACATTTGCGTATTGCTCATTGAATACACAAGTACTACATACGCATTTACAATGATAAGATACCCCTGATAGCATACAGCCGTGGGGAGTAACGCTTTGGGAAATCACCGGTGGAATTCAAGCGAAGCACAGTCACGTCGTATGATCAATAGCGATAATATTGTTTAAATCAATTCATGGCTTTACTCATGCACACAAAAATGTAGCCTGCTTATCGGGAATTAAGTGGCACAATTATTCAGCCACAAGCGATATTCCACGAAAACGATTTACAATAATAATATTACTTAACCGTGCCAATTTGGAAATGTGCTGAGAAATGCGGCATTATTTGTTATTACAATGGTTTACTGCGAAACGTCGGTACAATGCTGAATTAGAATTCTTTGTGTCGCCAGCAGCGTTTATGCTAATAAGTTTAATAGAATTTAATAACATTTTTATTATTATGTGATTATACATGGTGTTTCATAACATTTTATTTAGTATTCCACGTTTTTGCAGAACAAAGATATAATAGTAATAGTAGTTTACTGTATTTGTTACAATTCTGTAACTGGCTATCGTCCTTCAGGTCCTTCTGTTCTGTGTTAGTGTATATGTATTAATAATAATAATAAATATATTTATTATACATATTATTTACATATACATACCACAATGGGCTAACGAGTATATGTATTATTAAATAGGAATAGATACATTATCTTCACCTCGGGATTTGTGGGCTATCGGTATCGAGGGATGTATGTTGTTTGTCCATTTGTTTAAGCTACTTTACTTTATGTTGTTGTTTATTAGTATGTTTTTGATGTTTAGCTTAAAAGGGATGTAATTTGCTTTTGAAAAAAAATCAAATCAAAATCTGTCAAAGAATTCTTCTTTTGATAATATTTCAAAATAGTTTTTCCGAACCTTGATATACACAAGTGTTGATATTGTAGGCAGAAGGAGGCAGCAAAAAATAGCTGCCTCCTTCTGCCAACACTTGTAATATCAAAAAAACTCACGAAACACCAAAATCACAAACAGTAGATGAGCCAACATGCGATTTGGGCTTTCATAATTTCTCTTTGGTTGGTCTTAACCCACCCAAACCTAAACTTTTGATTGCATTGATTTTTTATATGAATACAGAGTTATTAGATTGATTAAACTACTGGAAAAAGTGTGTTATCCTATGAAAAAAACTATACAAACAAAGGTGGGGTGGGTGGGGGTCCCCCACCAACCAAACTATACCCATTCACTATCTCAAATGATCTGTACTCTACATTACATTATTCCCCATATATATTTTTAATTAAATCTAATTTAATAAATTAAATTACTTGAATCATAAAAAGTTATGAATAATTGTGTAGTGCAGTAGTTCAAGTCATTTGTAATAGTGAATGGGCATAGTTTGGTTGGTAGGGACCACCCGCCCACCCCACCTTTGCTTGCATAGTTTTTTTCATTAGATACAAACGTTTTATATTGTTCAAACCATTCCAGGGAGAGTGTTATACCATGGACATATAAGCTCATCAAGGTTAATTGGTTAAACTACTCGAAAACGAGTGTAATCCCATGAAAAAAACTATGCGAACAAAGGTGGGGTGGGCGGGCGGCCCCTACCAACCAAACTATGCCTGTCCTCTATTTCAAACGACTTGAACTATGCACTACACTATTATCCGTTATTTTTTATGATTAAATTAATGTCATTTATTAATTTAAGACTAATTAAAAAAATTATGTGAAAAATAATGTAATGCATAGTTCAAGCCATTTGAAATAGAGGACGGGCATAGTTTGGTTGGTTTACGCGAAATTATACTTTTGAATTATTTACTAGGTTTATAAACTATATACATATAGATATTTGTCAAATTTGGTCGCAATCTAGTGAGCCGTTTTCACGGAATTTTGTTTGGATGGATGTCTGTCCATCCAGACGACACACACACAGACATCCATCCATCTATCCAGACGACACACACACAACATCCATCCAGACGACACACACACACAACATCCATCCAGACGACACACACAACATCCATCCAGACGACACACACACATAGACATCCATCCAGACGACACACACACAACATCCATCCAGACGACACACACACATAGACATCTATCCAGACGACACACACACACACACAGACATCCATCCATCCATCCAGACGACACACACACAGAGACATCACAAAAATCGGGTTTATTTCGACTATTTTATGCATAAAACGTAACGAAAATTGATTTTTTTTTTCTGCTAAATTGTTCACAACTATACCTTCCTTCTGGTGTAATTTTTTTCCCGGAAAGTTATCACATATTTCCATAATCTTGTTTTCGGTAAAACAATACCTTCCGTTACATCAGTGATGTATTCAGAAAGTAATAAAGCTTGATATATTAAAACCCAAATTTAGATAACTATACCCTACAATACGCAGCGCGATACAGCACATGGTAAAGACATGAAGACAACTCATGCACAATTACAAACACTAACCGACTACACAATGGCTTGGTTTCATAAATGGAAACTAAAACCTAGCCCAAGCAAATGGTAATTGCTTATTTCAAACCATAAAATATCCCCTCTACCTCCCACCATCAAAATAAATCAAACCGAAATTAGTCAGACAAATTGTATCAAATAACTGGCAATTATAATAGACAATTAATATAAATTAGACAAAGTTTTCAAAAAAAAGCTAGCTAGAGCCAAATATTTTTGCTGTCTGGCCTATGGCTGCAGAGGGATGGACACAGCAACCACTTCTAAAATTTATAAATCTATCGGCAGACCTTTATTAGATTATGCACATCTTCTTGCAATTAATGCAACACAAAAACAATAACGATAATTGAGACAACACAATATCATTTTCACCACTGGTGAGTTTGCGTAATGCGTTGCGGTTGGCACTTTGTAAGTAAATGTCAGATTTTCAGCGGAGTGCAGAGTTAAGCACATCGAGTCTTTTATAAAGGTCGTTTTAGACAAGACTATTTCTTAGCTCAAAAGTTGTTCAAGAAATGAATTCATATATCCTCCTCCCATACAATTTATCCTTGACAAATAGAACGCGTTATATTTTTCCATTCGATCTACCATCCAATTCAATATTTTAAATAATTTGCTGTATGATACGAGACAATTGAGATTGTCTCGCATTTGACTAACTTTTGAGTCAAGAAATTGTCTTGTCTAAAACGACCTTTAGTCTTAAATTAATTTACCGTACTACATTTACCATATGGGTGTGCATTGTTAATTAACGCGGTTACCACCAGATGAAGTTATTTTTCTTCTATAGAAATATGTTGCATTACTTCAGCTAATTAGTTTTGTGAGCTGGTAAAGCCCTGGTTTCCTAGGAAAGCGGCCGCTTAAAAACGGCCGCTTTTGACGTCATTTTTACGTCACAAAAATAATTCTACGTGTATATTAACGAATATAGTTTCCTATAAAGTGTAATACTTCAACGTACTGCAAAAACCCAATGAATTACGATGAAAAATTCTGAGTTCTTCTATTACATATACTTAAAACGACCTTTGTGATTTGTGAATGACGTCAAAAGCGGTCGCTTTAAAGCGACCGTTCTCCTAGGAAACCAGGGCTTTAGTGCAAATTCATTACGTACAGTTCTTGTAACGGTTCGAATGACCAAAAAATGCCTGATGCCGGGTGAAAGATTTCATACGCACATCATTCAATAAATCACAAAAACGCTAGGGATGCAATGCGACCGATACGCGCACTTAAAACAGCAATAAATATTTTTGAAGAATTAACCAGAGAACTATTTGGGTTGTGTAACAGTGACCTATTTTTATTTTATGCCTTATATTCGCAATTCAAATGTCAACGGTTTTCATCAAACTAGTGGGTAAACAGTTGATCTTTGTTATTGTTTGATTAGATACAAATTACACGATTTTGATCACTTGGACTTTAATGCGTGGTTGTGAATGAACTTTTAATGTATAAATAGAGAAATCTTGCACATATTGTCACATATATGATGAGAAAATACATTTTATGCGTAGAGATTATCCACTAGATTTTAGTTCATTTTCTGCTAGCAGATAGAGTACCTACTAGCTGAATTGTCCATAGTTATATCGTAGTATCTGTATTTGGATGTGGTTATGTATGATGTTAATTTTTGCGAAGTGTTACTTTTATTTCTATTTGTCTTTTTATTTTTATGTATTTTTGTTGTGGGTGAGGATATTGAAGAGTTTTTTTGTGAGAAAAATGCCAATAAAGGTCTTTTTTGTATTTGGATTTAAATTTATTATTATAGTAGCTTAAAATCTTTTTATTATTTTTTGTAGTGAGCAGTCGATTGCAAGTGCGCGGGCCAGTGTGATGGTGTACGACGACGTGAACAAGAAATGGGTGCCGTCCGGGTTGTCGTCGGGCCTCTCCAAGGTGCACATCTACCAGCACACCATCCACCAGACATTTCGTGTGGTTGGGCGCAAGTTGCAGGACCACGAGGTGGTCATCAACTGTGCCATCCTCAAAGGGCTCAAGTACAACCAGGCGACACCCACATTCCACCAGTGGCGCGACAACAAACAGGTTTACGGGCTCAATTTCAGCTCGAAGGAAGATGCCGAATTGTTTGCCAGGGCCATGTTTCACTCATTAGAGGTAAGTGAAACTTTTTTCAAAAAAAAAACATTGTATTACATCAGTAATCAGTATGGATAATTGTGCAAGCAATTTCATCTTTGTATAAACTCATGTTATTCTTATTAGCAATATTATGCGGATAGAATCACTTAGAAATAAAGAAAAACCAGGGGTAGTTTGTTGTTGTTGTTGCCAAACACTAGATTATGTTGAAAATTGACGTATGGGACATGATGAAACTTCTTTTTTATTTTATCAAATTTCAACAATGTTCATACGCTAATTCTCACTCGAACTAGTTTTTGTTAAAATCAATTGGCTCATACCCGTATTGACCAACATCCCATTAACTTTATAGGTCCCATAAGCTATTGTATGGATAAATTGATTGACAACGTTATTGTGACATAATATGCCTAAACAAATGTCAAACACCTTGAATAGCGCTTGTGATTGCAGCTTTGATGACATCTTTTGTTTAAGTATTCAGTGTTTCCAATAGAGAGAATCTAAAATAACTACATTCCCTAGAAAATGTTTGTTGTTACTATAACAACGAATACTTATGGGTTCAATAGCTATTGATAGATTTAGTCGTGTGAATGTCGGTAAATACGGGGGTCAGAGAAGTTGATGAGATCATTGGATGACAAGTATTTCCCCTAGTTATTAATATTGGGATTTTTATGAGAAATATAATAAACACTTCTCTGTTTTATCTCACCACATTTCTGTTTTATCGCACCACATTTCTGTTTTATTTCACCACATTCACCCAATAATCATTTCACAACTCATCCAATTCTATCATTTCTCATATCCACACCTGAACCATGCTAGAATTATCTTCTCCCTGTAGTTCTCTCGAGATATATTTACTTGCATATTGGCACTAAACATAAATTTAATTGGATAAATAAAACGATGTTTTACTTTGTTTTTTTTTATCGCAATTCAGTTACACTTTGCACTAGTTTCGGCTAAGTTCTAGCTATTTTTGAGCTCCTCCGATGAAAATGGCTAGAGCTTAGCCCAAACTACTTGCAAAGTGTAATTGAAGTGTGATAAAAAAAAGGTAAAAATCGTTTTATTTATCCCTTAAAATGAATTAAATTAGATGCCTTAATAATCCAATATTTAATTTAATTGATTTTCTTTATATTTCTATTTAAGATTTTGGGAACCATTGTGAGACAACAACAGCCAGCCTACTCGCCCGCTCAACAGCAATACGATGAGGATATGGGATATCGCACAATGACACGAGAAGATGTAGCCATGATACAGGAGAGGCGGATATCAACATCACTCATGTCACCACAGCAGACCTCACCCATGAACAATGTGCCTGCAGCCCCTGCACTACCCAACAACAATGTCCAACCTAGTCCAATTTCACCACCATCAAATCCAGGTAAAAAAAATGCAACTAATGTTCTATCAAGATATAATAAAATCACTCACACAAATATATAATAATAAAATAAAAATACTTTGTGTCATCCTAAAATTTATGATGATATAAAGTACTATTTAGATTCTAATAGTTATAGTGTAACGGTCAGTTTGCTAAAGTTGGGTGTCATTTCTTTGTAACGTTTTTTTTTAAACTTATTTCTCACTCTTTGCTCGGGCGTACAATAATACTTCACGGGTATCTCGGTGAAGAAGGATTCACCTTAGAATTTATTGTATGCTGTACGTAATTATGTCTTCTTAAATGCCTCGAACGCTACCGCTTAAGGGGTTACACCACCTTGGAGCTCGGAAGAAGTATAAAAAAAATAAAATTGACGCAGTCATTGAATATATAAAATATTTTTTCAGTTACCCATATACGTGATAGTTTTGTGAATAATATGAAAGAATAACGAATACAAAAAATAAAAAATAACGGTGATAGTAGTTGTTAAGTAGAACTCTTCTCTGAAATTCCTTGCTGATGGTGTACATAGTAAAAAAATATTTTTTTTCTTATTTAGAAAGGTATTTTTTTGTAGAAATTACAGCTGTAGATTTTCTAAACTACCACTCGTAATATTTTGGAACAAAAATCAAATATTGGGTTTTTGTCTATAGGTCATCAACGTACAACAAGTGCCCCCCCGGCGCCGCCACCAATGACAGCGATGACGCAACTGGGTCCAGCGGCGCCACCGCCACCACCGATGGGCGGCCCAATGGCCCCGCCCGCGCCCCCCATGGGACCACCACCACCCAGTGGTCCGCCACCGATGGTGATGGCGAACAGCGCTCCACCGCCAGCAACAAGTGGCCCGCCGCCGCCTCCACCACCCCCCATGAACATGTCGCGGTCGGCCAGCAGCGACATGGTCGAGATCAATTCGCTTGCCGCTCAATTGCAGAATGCCCGACTCAAACGGAATAAGGTAAAAAATAGTCTATTTCAAGTATAGTTTATGATAACAATACGATAGCAATACGCTGTTTCGCAATCCCTTGGGAAAACTATTCGTATACTGATACAACAGTACCGGATTGACGTGGGGGGCAACTGCCCCGGGCGGCAAAATGGGATTGAACAATTAATTCTTGTTTATAACTTCGTGGGAGAACAGCTACAGGGGCGGCATGGAGCTGACTTGTCCCCCCCCCCCCTGAGAAATTTCTTAGATCCGACACTGTGATACAACACACTAATATGTATTCACTCACATGTATATAAAAATTAATTTTTAAAATTAATTAAAAAATTATTAATTAAAATTAAATCAAACTAAAACACCACACCGTGTTTTACGAGTGAATTTAAATAATCTATTTTCAATTCCTAAATAAACCCACACTCATTTTTTTTGCCATCCGAGTGCGAGATGCGAAAAAAAAACGTACCCGACCACCTGCGTGTTTTATTACCGTGTTTTTTTACTTTACTTTTTGTATGCGGTGCTGTGCGCACGTGTTCTATTGAATCCTCTTGCTAGCGGCCGAGAAAAAAAATCCCAGAAAAAAACTGCAATAAAACATATCTGTTCACACACATTTTTACTGCCGTTTTTTGTGTACGTTCTCGAGCGAAGATTGTTTAAAATGCAACACTTCCGTTTTAGCACAACATAAATGTTATTTATTTATTTTATAAATAATGATGGCATATTTTGCATCATGAATTGCTCATTTAAAGTAATAGTCCAGTCGAAATAGAGATAAAAAAAATTCTAGTTAATACTTTATTGCACACTACTGTCGGAAAGGATCACTAGAATGATAATATCGTAAAACTAACGCGGAAGTAGTTTGGCAAATTGCAATAAAGTGCGTAACGTTAAATATCCATGAATTGTTAATGAGAAAATAAATGAGGAATACGAAAAAGTATAGTAATATTGTAATTATTCTAAAATATTAACAGTATTATTGTCCGTGTAAGGTGCACTAGTGCGGGAAGTAGTATTTCCCGCACCCAAATCAATGCGGAAAATGACATGAGTACAAAATAGTAATTTACATTATTAGTGCGGGAAGGCAAGTTTCTCGAATGAGCGAATGAGTTTACACTACTGTATTAAGAGCGAATTCGGGAAACTTGCCTTCCCGCACTAATAATGTATCTTATTTTTTGTACGAATAAATACTTAATATTTATTTAAAGTTATTTAAAGTTGTTGTGACAAATATGTTATGTCACACTACCAATTATATATAATTTAAAGTCTATATTTTCCTCAAAATTGTATGTATTCAGTACCATATCGTTAATTTTTAATGATATTTCAAGTATAAGAGGTGTAGGCTGTGCTTGCATGCATTCTCATATTTATAAATACACATTTACATTGGCACAGAATTCTAAGTTGGCAACACTGGCTACTTCCTGCACTAGTGCGGGAAATAGTATTTCCCGCACCCAAATCAATGCGGGAAATGACTTGTCTTAGGACATCAGTTCAAACAATAAATTACCACGTAGTAGATGCCACAACTATTCAATTTTTGTTATTAAAGCTGTTTTGGTTTTCGATACAATTATATTTGTGGACCATGTGATAATTTCGACTGAGTTAGTTTGCCTCTTTTTTGTATTATTATATAAAAGCAAGGTAAAAGGCAAATATATATATATATATATATATATATATATATATGTATATATATATATATATATATATATATATATATATATATATATATAATAATAAACTAATTAGTTCAGAAAATCATGTAGTGTCCACAGCAGATATTTCATATCACTGACACATAATTTTTTAATATCACTATTAGTTGGGTGTAACCATTTATCAATTATGATATTCATTTGTACAGTCATAGCACTGACAAATCATCCAGATATGTTATTAGTTGATGGCAATATTCAAAATCAGTTGTTACTTGTAAGTGAAATAGAGTGGTAACAAGAAGACAGTTTAATTTAGTTTCCTTCTTTGGAAATAAATAACATATAGTAGATGGTGTAACTATATGGCATACATGAATACAATGCCTCCTACAGTTGAGTCAATCTAGTGTACTTAGTGAATAATAGCAACAATAATTTATTATTTTTAGAACACGCCGCCTCCAGCGGAAAATAGTGGTTCCTCAACGAGCAGTGGTGGTAGTAGTAATTACGGTACAATCGGAAGGGGCGGCGGAGGAAGTATGGCGTCCATGATGGACGAAATGGCTAAAACTCTAGCCAGGAGGAGAGCGGCGGTAAGTTATTAGTCAACATTTTGATCATAGATTTGAAAATATTTTCATCAAAGTAAAAGAAACAGTTAAAGTAGATATTCATAAAATTAGGTATACTAGTGATAAAGAGATGAGGTTATTACCTGAAAATTATCTTATGCCTTCTTCTATCCAGTCCGGATATTGGCGATTTTAATTTTGTTTACGGCAATTCGAAAGAGTTGGGTTGAGTTGAGTCCGAATCACTCTCGCAAGTTTTTCATCCAAGAGGCGCCACTCTTGGATGAAAAACCTGCGAGAGTGGTTCGAACTCAACTCAATCCAACTCTGCCTGCCTGGGCCTCTTTTCGTCTCGAGCTTTCCTTGGAGTATTTGTTGTAGCCGTTTGCATGGTGCAATGACAATCCGCAATTGCAATTTTCAAACAGATTACCAGTAGGTCCTGTGCTCACTGTTTTGTAATTCGGTTATGTCATCTAATCTGGACTTTCAATAATACTTAGAGCCCTAATTAGGCCGGTTTAACAAGGTTTTACTGTATATTCAAGGATACTACAGAAATTAATAAATTTTTAATTCTACTCTCAATTCTAGTTTCATATAAATTATTTTATGGGTGATAAATATTTCCCATTCTAACTAATTTTGATATCTCTGAAAATCCTGTTCGAAGAATTAGTACCTTGTCGTGGAGAGCAGGCTTAATCACATTTACATTTAGAACGTCACCTTTTAAAGTTTAACGAGGTTTTATTCTATATTAAAGGATACTACACAAATTAATTAATTTTTAATTCTACTCTCAATTCTAGTTTCATATAAAATATTTAGAGGTGATAAATATTTCCCATTCTAACTAATTTTGATATCTCTAAAAATCCTGTTCGAAGAATTAGTACCTTGTCGTGGAGAGCAGACTTAATCACATTTACATTCAGAACGCCACCTTTTAAAGTTTAACGAGGTTTTACTGTATATTCAAGGATACTACAGAAATTAATTAATTTTTAATTCTACTCTCAATTCTGGTTTCATATATTTTATGGGTGATAAATATTTCCCATTCTAACTAATTTTGATATGAAAATCCTGCTCGAAGAATTAGTACCTTGTCGTGGTGAGCAGGCTTAATCACATTTACATTCAGAACGTCACCTTTGATGCATAAACAACAACAATAATTGTAAAGTATAATGTAAAGCAATGTAAATGTAATAGCCTACACCGAAAGGTAAAAGGCAAAAGGCAAAAAGATAATATATATATATATATATATATATATATATATATATATATATATATATATATATATATATATATATATATGTCTTAATCTTGAGTTGAAAGTATTAAAGGACAACATTGCTTAAATCTTTACTTCTTGAGTGTTTAACTGCAAAATAAAGCGTATTTTGTAGTTAATGTTGGGGCCACTTTCTCCATTATGTTTCTTCTTAATGACTATGAGAGTATTGTGGAGTATTGTAATTATAATAATAATAATAATAATAGATAATAATATAATTATTATTATTGTAATTATACAGAACTTCAAGCTTTTACCTCTCAAAAAAAAAGTTCATTATTTGTTTACTCATTTCGATCTGATGAACACAAGGGCCTTTAAAGTTGCAGCTCTTTGCGTATTACATTCATCAACTAGTTTCACAATGGGTCCATTTTTAAGCCTAAGTGTCTGTAACTATGCTACCCTCCAGCCAACTATCCAGATTCATCAACTATCGAATTGTTCGCGTTTATATATAGATTGCAATTATTTTTATAATATATTATATTAATATAAATCGTATTACGTTGTGTTCAGGTGGAAAAGAAGGTGCCTGACGCGGACGAGGAGGACAAGAAAGCGACGTGGGAGAAAACGAACACGCTGCCGGCGAACAGCAGCAAGTTCAACAACGGCGACTCGCCGAAGAGCGTGCGAAAACGCTTCGGCTCCGCGTCCGAGGAGACCATCCTCAAGGTGAACGGACTGACCGACGGGCTCGCCATCGCGCCCAACGATCTCGAGACGCTCAAGACGGAAATCGTCAAAGAAATGCGAAAAGAGGTGGCGAAAATGAAACAAGACATTATAGATGGTAAGTGAAACACAATCATGTTTTTTTTTGTTGATAGTAGTTGGGCGCAGTCGGGTAGGATTATAACAAATTTAAACGAGATTCGCCTATGACTTGAGTAAATAAATATTATTATTATTATTTCGAACGTCTCGTCAATTAAGGTTCAGTTTCTACAAAATTTTAAAATCACCATATACCGTCATATACGTTCCTCGCTTATATCAGGTAACCAAAAAAGTTAGTTTCTCTTATGCAGATTGGCATGGATATATTTTAGTTATTAATAACACTTGTGTATAGTATATACTCTTATTTACTTTTGTATGAATTTCTCTTTCATTTGATACGTACAAATTTTGCTAAAATTGTTTAATTAATATTGTGAAATTATGTCTAGCACCCCAAAACTTTTAAAATTATTATTTTTATATTACATGTTATAGGTGGTACTATTTAATAAGAAATCTCAACGTACGAAACTGGTGGGCATATAATTTTATAGTAGTATTTATTACTCACCAAGGCACGTTTTATATGACTTACTAATCGTCATTTTCTCGCATCAGGCTGTTGAGTGAAGTAGATATAGTCCTGATCAACCTAAAAAAAAAAAAAAATATTTCGCAAAAATTAATAAAATATATTTATTACGATTTTCTGCCGTTCTAGGGCTTTCAAGTGGCTAACAGATAAACATACAGACATATAGACAAACAGACGAACTGTTATAGACAGACAGGTAGGTAATTAGGACAGTTCTCTCTCATGGAAAATAATGAAGAAAATTACATTTAAACATAATGAAGAAAATTACCTTCAAATCAGTTCAGCCATTCTCAGGGTTTTCAGTGACAACAGACAGGCATATAGACGTATAGGGCAAACAGACTGGCATATAGACGTATAGGGCAAACAGACAGGCATATAGACGTATAAAGCAAACAGACAGTAACGCTTTTTTAAAAAATCATACTTTAGATTGACATGTAAGAATAAAAAATAGTTTTATTCAAAGAATTGTCACAATGCAGTCGCCATATAAGAGTGTTATGTCTATAAGTAATTTGTTTGTTTTGTTTCAGCAATCAAATCAGAACTGAACCGAAGATAATTTACTATACATAGACCTAAGGCCGTGTATCATCTGACTTTTATAATTTTACACAAACACACCGATTGTATAATTAGTAAAACGTTCGCTGTGAAAACACAGTTGGCGTACCGCGTGCGTACGCTATCCGAAATAATACAAAAAACAGCGTATAATTTCCGGGATTATATATGTATAAAATAAATGTTTCCTACGGCCGTTCGGCGCGCCGCGTTGGTTGTTTATATGTGAAAACACGGGTCGCGATTTGGGGGGGATGGTTAGTTAGCGTGCGGATGCCAAACGGCCGATTTTTAATATAAAAAAGCTATATATAGATGTCGTATAATAGCACATAACAATTAATAATTTATTATTTATATATAAATTAAAAATTAAGTTACAAACGCGTAGAGCCGTTTTACTTCGTTTAGTGATTCCTATTATTATTATTATTATTATATTATTAATAATAAAAGCGACCAAATTTTGCGGGCGCTCTTATTTTTGTACATACGGTTATTTTTAAGGACTTCCAATATAATATTTATTAATTAAAAACCGCAACAGATAGGTGGTCGAAAGTATTATTAATGTATTTCGCGCGTGCCATCAACGTTTTTCGAAAATGCGCTCTCCAGTGGTGGCGCGATCTACGGCAACAACTAAATCAACACACACACACAAGATATGGACTCGTATATATTTAAACTCTATTGAGTTTTAAGTGATTTCGACATAAAGTATGAAAAACAAAAAAAATACCGCTTGGAATAGTTTAGTGTTACGACATAAATATTGTATACATCGAAACTCATGTTTAAACCGCATTTTATAACGACAATTGTATTTATTACACTCGGTTCATGCGTTGCTGCGTGTGCAATTGGGGGTGCGTGTGAGGACACGAATATACGAGTGACGGTTTCGTAAATTAATTGGTTTGGTTTGATTTGGGGAGCGTCTGCACCCTCCTTTCATATACATTTACTAAAAAATACTGAAATGCCCTATTAGTTACCTTTAGGAAATTAACTTGAACTATAAACGAAAAAAAAGTTAAGTTTATTGCCCATATTCATAAACGACAGTTAAAATATAACGCTACCTTAAATGCAAAATGGACCGTTACATTTTGACATATGATTTTCAGGTTATGTACAACATAACCTGAAAATCATATGTCATATGTCTAATTAAATCCTTATCCAGCTGGAAGATACTATTTTTAATTGAGGATTAATGCTTAACAATTAGCATTTTAACAGTTGATTAATGTTTAACCGGACATGGTGAGAACGGGAGTTAGAAAATTAAACAGCCCGTTTTGGAACATAACCTTAAAAAAAATTAGTTGTCACAAAGTTAGGCTCGGTTGTATAGTTGTGATAACTATAACTCGTGAATATATTGTTAGATGTTGCATACAATGTTTCTAACATTCCACTTCATAGCCTCATGTTGTAACTATGTTTATATATGGCAACGTTGCATTATGTCAAAGCTGTCAAGAGTAAGGTTAGAATCACGGATTGGGAATTTAATCTGCTTTATACAATCAAGGCTAACTGTCCATTTTGTATTTAACGAAGTGTTATTTTTAACAGATGTTTATTAATATGGGCATATCGACTGTGTAGCGCATTAAGGGCCAATCTGCATTTCCATTTTGTATTTAACGAAGCGTTATTTTTAACAGATGTTTATTTATATGGGCATATCGACTGTGTAGCGCATTAAGGGCCAATCCAATCTGCATTTTGTATTTAACGAAACGTTATTTTTAACAGATGGTTATTAATGTGGGCATATCGAATGTGTAGCGCATTAATGGCCAATCAGGTTTTTTTTAAGAAAATGTTCAAACTGATTTAAAGGATAAAAGCTAAAAGTGCCAATCTACAAGGGTCCATCTACGTTTCCCTCTCAAATCTTATTTCGCAATAGTTAAAAATTAACTATTAGTATCAAGTCATTAGTGCTCTATTTATCAAGTTGTCTAAACTGTTTCTCAAGTTTTTAACTCATTGCGAGAGATCAAGCAAAATTGGCTTCAATCGATCTGTCAATCGCGATCGACTTGTTGGCCAACCCTGGTATATAACGAGTATTTAATAGTAACATTTTTGAAATGAGCATATCCATCAAATTATAATATCTGTATTAATTTTTGAGTAGTTTATTTTTTATTATTGCAAATTCCCACTGGTTTTGAAAGAAAATATTGAATTACAAAATATTGATACAAAGTGATTTAATTTCCGAAATAATTTTCGTCGATTGAAATTGAATTCATGGCGTAATTCAATACCAATCGACAACCAGAAAAGTATTAGTATCAATATTTTGTAATTCAATATTTTCTTTCAAACCCAGTGGGGATTTGCAAGTTTTCAATCATAAAAAATAAACTACTCAAAAATTAATACAGATATTATAATTTGAAGGATATGCTCATTACAAAATTATGATTTTTTTTATGAAGAGAGGCGCATTATTTTAATAGTATATCTTAGGACAGCCCTAAAAAATATTGCCTAGTTTTTTATTGTACTCAAAATATAACCCAATTATACGAAACCGTCACTTAGTAAAACGATCGCATATAAATATATAAAACCCAAAAAAATAAAAATCTTATATAAAAAAAAATAACAAACATAATCAAGGTTTAATTTAGTTATTTTTAACTTTTGTGATATCCAATTTTTTGCATTTAAACGTGACATTGTTCGGGCTAAGAAAAATATTAATCTGAAGGGGGCCTGGGGGGGTGGGGAAGGTTTGGTGATGATGCGAAGTGAGACGAAGATTGTTTTTTTTTTGATATTATGTTCTGTTTTGTTTTCGCGAATATATATTGTGATGATGATCTCAAGAGTCGAAATTGCACAATTTTTGTATTATATTAAATACGCCGATGATGGGTGGAGTCGGGAAGGGTCGACGAGAGAGCCTTGTTTTTCGTCCGCATTTATTTCGGGACTTTGTATAACCTGATTTCAGTTTTTAAAATGTATTTGAAATAAATAAAAGCGTAAAATTTTGTTGGTGTTCACAATTTCTTTCCCCCCTCCAAACAACGGCCTAACAACAACGCAGCGATGACGAATTTTATTGTTAAGGTAAGTGGAGATTTTTTTTTAGAAGTACTTCATATGATTACTCCATAAAGCATAGTCAGTATAATCCTTCTAGAAAATATTGTGGTCACACATGTGAACACAATATTTTCTAGAATGTATTTTTTTAACAGACAGACATACAGACAGGCATCGCAAAAATAGGGTTTATTTCGACTATTTTAGGCATAAAACCAAAGGAAATTTATGTTTTTGCTAAATTGTTCACGGCAATTATACCTTCCTTCTAGTGTAGTTTTTTTTTCGGAAAGTTATCGCATATTTTCACAATCTTGGTTAGAAATCGTGAACACGTTTTTGGGTAAACACAACCTTCTTTAGACAGCAGTAGCTGTATTCGGAAACTAGAAATATATTAGGCAACTAATGTTACACCCAATATTAGGCAACTAATGTTACACCAAATATTAGGCAACTAATATCACCCACGGCATTACATAACCAATAACAGGCAACTAATATTACACCAAATATTATATTATTCCTTTACTGCTATATACTAATATACTAGGCAACTAATGTTACACCCAATATTAGACAACTAATGTTACACCAAATATTAGGCAACTAATATCACCCACGGCATTACGCAACCAATAACAGGCAACTAATATTACACCAAATATTATATTATTCCTTTACTGCGAAGTGCTAGAAGTCAAGTTAATGTATCGGAAAATGTTGATATACCTAGAAGAAGAGTTCAAAGAGCTTGCCATCGGCTCCAACTATTTGCGGCAAGCTGATTACTGTTGCAAAGAGCTAGCACACAAAGAGACGAACGTTTTCTTATGATCGATATTGTAAGAATGGACATAAGTGAGGGGCGGTTATCATTTATCAGGCTCGGTGATAAAATCGGTTGCGTAATAATATGAGTAACAGTTGCCTTATAATTTGTGTAACATTAGTTGCCTAATAATTGGTGTAACATTAGTTGCCTAATCATTGGTGTAACATTAGTTAACTAGGTTGGTTTCTATCATATTAGTTACCTAGAACGATGTTGATCATTTTGAACAGTAACGCGTGGTTGTTAATAAACTTTTAATATAAAACTTTTTACAGAATCCGGATTTTTGTTAACTTTGTTAATTTTTACCTTTATTTTATACGCTTTGCTTTAGATATTATTGTTGTTTATTATTTTAGTGTTTATTTGTATTGTTTGTTATTATTTTTTATTATCTTGTTGTTAATTATTGTTACAATGTACTATTTTTTCATATTGATTTTATTTTGTTGCACTGTAATTGGGTTTACCTGTTGGGCAATAAACATTATTATTATTATTATATTGTCACATATATGATGAGCAAATACATTTTATACGTAGAGATTACCCACTAGATTTTAGTTCATTTTCTACCACCAGATAGAGTACTGACTAGTTTAAATTGCCCATCGTCAAATTATTATCGGCCCGATTTTTTTGCCAGTAACATACTGATACTACTATCGGCCGATGCGTTGGCCAACACTTTTGTTCCTAACTTTAAGTATGTAATTGTTTATTCTCGTGTGTACTAATTGTATAAACTTTTAAAGTAAAACATAATAAATACATAATTTTCAACCGTTTCGTTTTGTTTTATCAATGAATCCTGAGCGTGATTCCTGCTGCCTGCCCCCAAATCGATATATCACACAAACACACACACACACATACTAACGATATTCGTTCCTGCGGCGTGCTGCAGCAGTAGAGGGGAAGAAAGCGTGGCGCGCTGAGAAATATCGACTCGCAGCAGGTCTAAATACGACCTGCAGCCGTCATGGCGACTCAGTGTTATTCCTGCGGCCGGTTCGCGTAGTTCCCACTAGCCCTCCCCCTCGCGTGTGCTATGTGTATACCCCTCCAACGCTGAAACATCGCAAACCCTCGCGCCCATCCGCAATACTTTATACACCGAACGAAACAACACAAAAAAACAAGATAACACAGTGACCTGGCCAGCCCCACACGGAAAGCGTAGGTGAGAGGAAAATCCGCAGCGGGTAAAAATAAACGCGCGCTACTATAAATTTGTTTTAACAAAGCGCGATTTACATAACTTTGCGGATTTGTATTGTCTGTCAATGTTCGGATTTGAAATTAAGGTGCGGATTTGCGGATCGATTTGAAAGTTTATGATAATATTTTGACGACAATTAAAAGTATCATTTTGACGATATATTAGAATAATAATTTATTCGACATAAGTAAGTACTAGAAAATTAAATGTATTATTCCGCAATTAGTGATGGGGACTATCAAATGAAATCTTCAGGTAGTGGGAACACTATAGAACTATCGATAATTGAAAAATTATTAAAAATAAATCTTGAGGCTGTCTATTAGGTACTTAAAGTCTTCGATAATTCGCTATTATCAACTGTAGCTATCGATAGTATCTATTGATAGCGTACAGCAAATTTTGATACTGTTTTTCCAGTTGGTCGGTGACAATTTTGAATAAGAATTATAGAGATAGGTATTATAGGGATAGGCCCTATAATACCTAGCTCTATATTTCTCATCCCTATAATCAAGCAAATTTGGCTTCAATCGATATGTCAATCGCGATCGACTTGTTGGCCAACCCTGGTATATAACGAGTATTTAATAGTAACGTTTTTGAAATGAGCATATCCATCAAATTATAATATCTGTATTAATTTTTGAGTAGTTTATTTTTTATTATTGCAAATCCCCACTGGTTTTGAAAGAAAATATTGAATTATAAAATATAGGCCCTATAATACCTATCTCTATATTTCTCATCCCTATAATATAAATACAATACGAAGGCAATATTTTGAAACCGACCGACCTGTCGTTTATGTATTTTCTGCTCTTAGTTCTAATGTGGGGGTCGCGGGTTCGAATCCCCATCCAGATGAGTTTTTTTAAAATGTTTTCTGTTCATTATTTAATTGAAATATATATATATATATATATATATATATATATATATATATATATATATATATATTATAGGGACAGGTATTATAGGGGTAGATATTATATGGATAAGTATTATAGTGATAGGTATTATAGCGATACGTATTATATGCATAGGTATTATAGGGATAGGTATTATATGGATAGGTATTATATGGATAAGTATTATTGGGATAAGTATTATAAGGATAAGTATTATAGGGATAGGTATTATATGGATAGGTATTATAGGGATAGGTATTATATGAATAGGTAATTATAGGGATAGGTATTATAGGGATAGGTATTATAGTGATAGGTATTATATGGATACGTATTATAGGGATAAGTATTATAGAAATAGGTATTATAGGGATAGGTATTATATGGATAAGTATTATTGGGATAAGTATTATAGAAATAGGTATTATAGGGATAGGTATTATATAGATAGGTAATTATAGGGATAGGTATTATAGGGATAATTATTATAGGGATAAGTATTATAGGGATAGGTATTATAGGGATAGATATTATATGGATAGGTATTATAGTGGTAGGTATTATATGAATACGTATTATAGGGATAAGTATTATAGAAATAGGTATTATAGGGATAGGTATTATATGGATAAGTATTATTGGGATAAGTATTATAGAAATAGGTATTATAGGGATAGGTATTATATAGATAGGTAATTATAGGGATAGGTATTATAGGGATAATTATTATAGGGATAAGTATTATAGGGATAGGTATTATAGGGATAGATATTATATGGATAGGTATTATAGTGGTAGGTATTATATGGATACGTATTATAGAGATAAGTATTATAGAAATAGGTATTATATGGCTAGGTAATTATAGGGATAGGTATTATAGAGACAATTATTATAGGGATAAGTATTATAGAGATAGGTATTATAGGGATAGGTATTATAGGGATAGGTATTATATGGATAGGTATTATATGGACAGGTATTATAGTGATAGGTATTATATGAATACGTATTATAGGGATAAGTATTATAGAAATAGGTATTATAGAGATAGGTATTATATGGATAGGTAATTATAGGGATAAGTATTATAGGGATAATTATTATAGGGATAAGTATTGTAGGGATAGGTATTATATGGATAGGTATTATATGGATAAGTATTATTGGGATAAGTATTATAGAAATAGGTATTATAGGGATAGGTATTATATGGATAGGTAATTATAGGGATAGGTATTATGGAGACAATTATTATAGGGATAAGTATTATAGGGATAGGTATTATAGGGATAGGTATTATAGGGATAGGTATTATAGGGATAGGTATTATATGGACAGGTATTATATGGACAGGTATTATATGGAGAGGTATTATATGAATACGTATTATAGGGATAAGTATTATAGAAATAGGTATTATAGGGATAGGTATTATATGGATAGGTAATTATAGGGATAGGTATTATATATCCATATAATACCTATCCCTATAATACTTACCCATATAATAACTATCCAGGTATTATAGTGATAGGTATTATATGGATAGGTATTATAAGGATAGGTATTATATGGATAAGTATTATATGGATAAGTATTATAGGGATAAATATTATAGGGATAAGTATTATAGGGATAGGTATTATAGTGATAGGTATTATAGCGATAATATATATTGTAAATATTGTAACAAAAACAATCCATATATAAATATCCAACATGAATTTCAATTAATTCGAGAAAGAAGTAAGAGAAAATCCATTAAAGATTTCAACGGGTGAAAGTATGTTTTACAACAGAAAAAAATAAAATACAGTGCGAGTTGCAGTTAATCCGTGCACAATCACAATAGTAATTAATTTCCAATGAAATATCACTTTCGATGTGGATAATGAAACACAATGATACGAATTTGCTTTTGACGCGAGCGCGAGGTTGGAGCGACTACAAAGTGATCATAATTGGCTTTACTTTCACTAGAAATTTCACGCCGCGTCCATCCGAAACGCGCGATGTTATCTAATCATGTCCTTTCTTAACACCTGACCATTTTAATAATAATTTTGAGCATGAAACGAGAGACAGAATTATGTAAGATAACACATTCCATTTAAACATATGTCTGTATTATGTAATTTTTAGAAATTATAATGAGAAAGATATGCAGACAACTTTATATGGACTGTATTAAAACTTATATTTTAATTTACTTATAAATTAGAAGAGGAGTTACAATACGGTACTATAGTTCCTTCCCTGACTAATTTTAGCGCAAAAATTATCTCTGATTATTAATATTAGATTAAAATATGAATAAAGTACGTAACATTTATTAAACAAATTTGACTCAATTTACCACAGAAGGTATAAAAAATTGAACTAATATATCACACCTTGAGACGACAAATTTAACTTCCAAAAATAAATAGAGATAAATGCATTTTAAAGATTGCGAACTATTGCAATATTTATACAAGTTCTACAATTTTCAGGTTTTGATGATTCTTATGTAGTAACAGTTCGTATAATAAAAACCTTCTTACAGACTTTATTTTTGGGTGAAAATTATTAAAAATGGCTTATTTTGAGCACAATTAAAAATAGAATGTAAAATAATATCATAAATTTAAATCATGAGTAAAATTTGCACGTTTACTAGACTCTATACATATTTTTTATATGATAAAGTAAAAAACTCTTCGCGGTCTACAAATTGGTTAACTATTAAAGTATTTTTGTTCCTCTTCATTCCACAATTACTTCTTTAATAATAATAAGTGTCGTAAGTTCTACAATTTTCAGGTTTTGATGATTCTTATGTATATTTTAACGCTTCTATAATCATTTTTTTGCGTTTAGAATAAACCAAATTATTATTTAAACAAAAAATTATAAAAGTTTAGGTTTACTTTTTTTTTCGTTTTACTCAATGGTAAAACATGCAGTAGTTTTATCATTGAGTAAAACGAAAAAAAAAGTAAGCCTAAATTTTTTGTTTAAATAATAATTTGGTTTATTCTAAACGCAAAAAAAGGATTATAGAAGCGTTAAAATATACATAAGAATCATCAAAACCTGAAAATTGTAGAACTTACGACACTTATTATTATTAAAGAAGTAATTGTGGAATGAAGAGAAACAAAAATACTTTAATAGTTAACCAATTTGTAGACCGCGAAAAGTTTTTTACTTTATCATATAAAAAATATGTATAAAGTCTAGTAAACGTGCAAATTTTACTCATGATTTAAATTTATGATATTATTTTACATTCTATTTTTAATTGTGCTCAAAATAAGCCATTTTTAATAATTTTCACCCAAAAATAAAGTCTGTAAGAAGGTTTTTATTATACGAACTATTTTAAATTAATCGACTGAGTTATAAAAATGATAAAAAATCACAAAAAAAAGGAATTTAAATTTAAGGTATAATTTTATATTAATTGAGCTCAATATAAGCTGTTTTTGATAATTTTCACCCAAAAATAAAGTCCGTAGAAAGGTTTTTATTGCACGAGCTATTTTACATTCATCGACTGAGATATAAAAAATTATAAGAAAATCAAAGATTTAAGAAATTTAAATTTATAATATTATTTTATATTTTATATTTCAATTAAATATCTATAGCTCAATATAAACCATTTCTGATAATTTTCACCCAAAAATAAAATTCGTAGGAAGGTTTTTATTGCACGAGCTATTTTAAATGAATCGACTGAGTTATAAAAAATTATACAAATTCACAGATTAAAGAAATTTAAATTTAAGATATTATTTTATATTCTATATTTAATTGAGCTCAATATAAGTCGTTTTATGATAATTTTCTCCCAAAAATAAAGTCCGTAGGAACGATTTTATTGCAGAAGCTATTTTAAATTAATCGACTGAGATATCAAAAATTATAAAAAAATCAAAGATTTAAGAAATTTCAATTTATAATATTATTTTATATTCTATATTTAATTGAACTCAATATAAGCTGTTTTTTGATCATTTTCACCCAAAAATAAAGTCCGTAGGAAGACTTTTATTGCATGAGCTATTATAAATTAATCAACTGAGTTATAAAAAATTATAAAAAATCAAAGATTTAAGAAATTTAAATTTATAACATTATTTTATATTCTATATTTAATTGAACTCAATATAAGCTGTTTTTTGACAATTTTCACCTAAAAATAAAGTCCATAGGAAGACTTTTATTGCATGAGCTATTTATTATAATTAATCGACTGAGTTATAAAAAATGATAATAAATCAAAGATTTAAGAAATTTAAATTTATAATATTATTTTATATTTTAAATTTAATTCTGCTCAATATAAGCCATTTTGTGATACTTTTCTTCCAAAAATAAAGTTTGTAGGAAGGTTTTTATTGCACAAACTATTCTAAATTAGTCGACTGTTATAAAAAATGATCAAAAGTCAAAGATTAAAGAAATTTTAATTTATAATATAATTTTAGATTCTATATTTAATTGAGCTCAATATAAGCCGTTTTTTGATCATTTTCTCCCAAAAATAAAGTCTGCAGGAAGGTTTTTATTGGACGAGCTGTTTTTAATTAATCGATCAAGATATAAAAAATAATAAAAATATCAAAGATTTAAGAAATTAAAATTTATAATATTATTTTATATTTATTATTTAATTGAGCTCAATATGAGCCATTGTTTGATCATTTTCACCCAAAAATAACGTACGTAGGAAGGTTTTTATAGCACGAGCTATTTTAAATTAATCGACTAGAGTTATAAAAAATTATAAAAAATCAAAGATTTAAGAAATTTAAATTTAATTTTTAATATTATTTTATATTCTATATTTAATTGGGCTCAATATAAGCCGTTTTTTAATAATTTTCATCCAAAAATAAAGTCTGCAGGAAAGTTTTTATTATACGAGCTGTTTTAAATTAATCGACTGAGTTATAAAAAATGATAAAAAAATTAATAAATTAAGAAATTTAAATGTATGATATTATTTTACATTGTACATGTAATTAGGCTCAAAATAAGTAAATTTTTGTTAATTTTCACCCAAAAATAAAGTCTGCATGAACGTTTTTTTGTATGGGCTGTTTTAAATTGATCGACTCAGTTATAATAAAAGATTATAAAAAAATCAAAGATTTAAAAAATTTAACTGTATGATATTATTTTACATTCTATATTTAAGTGGGCTGAAAATAAAGCCTGTTTTGATCATTTTCACCCACAAATATAGTCTGCAGCAAGGTTTGTATTGTACGAGCTATTTTAAATTATCCGAGTAACTTATAAAATATTATAAAAAATCAAAGATTTAAAAAATTTAAATTTATGATATTATTTTACATTCTATATTGAATTGTGCTCAATATAAGCCATTTTTTTGGATCATTTTTACCCACAAATAAAGTCTAACCTAATTTAATTGCCTACAACATGTTACTCCTACAGAGGTCTACATTTTAATATTTAGTTGAAAAAGCACGCAATTTCAGCATTTTATTGCAATTTTTCAAACTTTCGAGTTAGTTTTTCGATATTATCATTCTACTGCTCCTTCCCGATAGTAGTGTATAATTAAATATTAAGTAGGATCTAGTAGCTCTAATTCGACTGGACTATTACTTTAAATGAGCAATTCAGAGAGAGAGAAAACAATCTCTATTAGGCTATTGGCCAGTGGCCTTTCCGCCATGAGCAATTCATTATACGAAATATGCCATAATTATTTATAAAATAAATAAATCACACGTATGTTATGCTAAAACGTAAGTGTTGCATCTTAAACGATCTTCCCTCGAGAACGTACAAAAAAAAACGGCAGTAAAATGTTGTGCGAGCGATGTTTTATTGCAGTTTTTTTCTGGGAATAGTTTTTTGCCGGCCGCTGGCAAGAGGATTAAATGGAACACGTGCGCACCGCACCGCATACAAAAAATACAACAAAAAACACGGTAATAAAACACACAGGTGGTCCGCTACGTTTTTTTCATATCAGACAGCTTGCACTGATATGACAAAGTAATTGAGTGTAGGTTTTTTAGGAATTGAAAATAAACTATTGAAATTTACTAGTAAAACACGGTGTGGTGTTTGGTTTGATTTAATTTGTATACACATGCGAAGACATATTAGTGTGTTGTATCAGCATATGAATATTTTTCTTTTAAGAATAAGTGATTATTGCGAACCAGCGAGGGCAGTACAAAAGTTATATCGATTTGAGATATTACCAGAAAAATTCGGGGTCGTCCAGTTATAAAAGTTATATTAGTTACAAAACGTCAAGAAATGTTCGCTAAAACAACACCTTCCTTATACAGCAGTGTATATAATAAAATATAAAATGTAGACCTTTGGTAGGAGTTACTGCATGTTGTAGGCAATTAAATTAGGTTAGACTTAATTTTTTGGGTAAAAAATATCAGTCGGATAATTTTAAACAGCACGTACAATAAAAACGTTCATGCAGACTATATTTTTGGGTTAAAATTATCAAAAATAGGTTTATTTTCAGCCCACTTAAATACAGAATGTAGAATAATATCATAAAGTTAAATTTTTTAAATCTTTGATTTTTTATAAGTTTTTATAACTCAGTCGATTAATTAAAAACAGCTCGTACAATAAAAACTTTCCTGCAGACGTTACTTTTGGATGAAAATGATCAAAAAATGGCTTGTATTGAGCACAATTAAATATAGAATCTAAATTTATATTATAAATTAAAATTTCTTTAATTTTTTTATATTTTTTTTATAACTCAATTGATTAATTTAAAATAGCTCATGCAATAAAAGTCTTCCTACGGACTTTATTTTTGGGTGAAAATTATCAAAAAATGGCTTATATTGAGCCCAATTAAATATAGAATCTAAAATAATATTAATAATTTAAATTTCTTAAATCTTTTTTTTTTTTTATTATATTTTTTTATATCTCACTCGACTAATTTAAAATTTAAAATAGTTCGTGTAATCAAAACCTTCGTACGGACTTTCCTACGAAAATTATCAAAAAAATAATATATATATATATATATATATATATATATATATATATATATATATATGTATATATACATACTAAAAGTCCTGGTCACCTCTTGAAAACCGTTGGAAGTTAGACAAATATGTATAGGAACAGTTTTATAGGAAATTTATTTATTTTTCTAGTCCACCATTTCCGAGATATAGTCGAAAACCCCAAAAAAGGTATCTTCTTATTTTTATGCGCACCTCCCAGGGGCAGAGACTTTTAATATGTTTACCTACTAACTACTCCTAACGAAGTCTTGAAATCAAAAACTCTCGCATATTTCATGCACTCCACACACCCCTCTCTCTTTTGAGCACTCATTGGCTGGACTAATGACGAGATTCATGGAAAAATGTGACAATATAGTTATTATCTTTCTCTAGATTATTATATTTTGATTAGTAAATAAAAATAATAAAAAATAAATAAAAAAATTAAAAATTACTAAATACTATGTATAATACATTGTATTTAGTATTTAGTAATTTTTTATTTTTTTATTTATTTTTTATTATTTTTATTTAGTAATCAAAGTATAATAATCTAGAGAAAGATAATATCTATTTTGTCACATTTTTCCATGAATCTCATCATTAGTCAATGAGTGAGTCAAAATATTAAAAAGAATTTTAAGAGAAAATTATTATCTATTGATATAGAAAATAGTAGGTGTATGAGTTCGCTTTATAAATCGAAAAAACAAATAATTTTCCCCATAGTTGGTTTTGATAAACAGATGTTTAATTTATACAAACTCGTATAATCCCCCCTAATTATTATGATTTTAATATGTACCTGCATGTTTCCCCCTTAGTACAATCCGTGACTACGTATATTTCCACCCCACATTTTATAATATTCTTCCGTTTTAGTTAGGTCGCGTGTAATAAGTTACATCATAAAAGTGCTTTCCTGCATCATTAATGACTCAACGGCACACCAGTCTCGGTAATATAATAATCATAATGCAGCAGGACCGACCGGCCGAAAGCAGGAAGCACAAAAACGAGCGCAACAATAACTTTTATCAATCGATCCGGAGCTGGACTTGGGCGCCGCGTTTTCGCTTCCTGCACTGCTAACCGGTTACGTAATTTTCACAATCGCATCGCGGCGGAGAACTGCGGATTGGCAGTAAAAATACTTTCTATTCAAGTTTTTTTTTTATATATAAATGTAAATTTCATGCAGTGAAAATAACGTAATATCTTCATACACATAATTTAATTACAGCTTATAATTTAAATGGCTTGAACTATGCACTAGACTATTTATCCATAATTTTCTATAATTAAATTAATGTCATTTATGAATTGAAGACTAATTAAAAAAAGACATGTGAAAAATTATGTAATGCATAGTTCAAGTCGTTTGAAATAGTGGACGGGCATAGTTTGGTTGGTAGGGGCCGCCCGCCCACCCCACCTTTGTTCGCATAGTTTTTCCATAGGATAACACTCTTCCTGAAATGGTTTAAACAATATAAAACGTCTGTATCCATAAAATAAACTATGTGAACGAGGGTGGGGTGGGCGGGGGGCCCTTACCAACCAAACTACGCCCATTCACTATAATTGAGGTAGTCTTCAGGGAGATATTGTGAAAATATCGTAATATCTTCATACACATAAAGTAATTACAGCTTATAATTGTATTACATGGTGAGGTAGTCTTCAGGGAGATATTATTGTTAATTGTTAACATGCAATATGTAATATATCGATTGAAATACCAACTAATATCTTTATCTTTAGATCCAAGAAAAAAACAACGAATATGTATTATCAATAATTATCATAAGAACAGTATTATTAATGTTATGCTCATCATCACGATCTGAACCTTGTCTACTGCACTGCGTTGCAGGGAATATTGAAAACATATTGTGTTTTGATAAGAATAATAACAAATATTTGGGCACTAGCATGTGCAGATTAAATAACAATAATTATATTTTTTTTACTTTGCGCTTCGAGCCTCGCATTGCTCTAAACGGGATAGATTATTAGTCTTTTTATATTTAAAAAATGCAACATAGTTTCACTATCTGCGTCCTGATATAGCCAAAATATAAAGTAGATTTGTGACAAAGTAACTTAACTATCCGTGAGTATCACACAAGAAATTACAACAACTAACCTTAAATTATAATCGCGTTTTCTCCTGGTTGTACGTCACTCCTAATCTAATCCATAAACGCAGTCAACAGAGCACTCACTGCACATATTAAATCACAACACAAAACCCTTTTAGGTAATTAATTCTGCACTGCAATTGAGATTTATTCAAGAGCACACGGCGCCGCAGCGACTGCGTTCAGTCAACTAAACGTCCCGATGATTCACATCAATGACAAATAGAAATAGTTTTTTGCGATCACTCTTATCTCGCGAGCGTAAACCGGCTTGGACCGCTCACCAACAATAGAATAAAATATTTAAATTGAGTATATTATTATGTTCATCAATAACAACAGATATTTATTATTCTTGATACTTTACTTAACTAACAGCTCTTGCTGTATCACTCGGCATTATTTTTAAATATAAGAGGCATACGTGTATAAGATCACGTATTTACTATATAAACGTTTATGCAAAAAGTTCTAATTTGTAAAACCCACGATACTTTGCAAACACTAGAAAAATAGTTTATGGAAAATCATTTGTTAGACTACAGAGACAAAGAGATGTAAATTACAAACTATTACTGATAATCAAAATATATATTTTTACGAAGAACACAACATATGTAGGGGTAAACTCTTCGCTTCAGAGAATGGAATATATCGTTAATCATTTAATTAATGTAAAAAAAACCTTAATGTTTTCACATTACACAGTCGTAAATGCAGAGGATGCAGAAGACTTAAGCTACATGGCCAGAAAATAACAGGAACAGTATGAACTGCCTGAGATTTTGAAGTGTCACAATTTTTATGTTTTAAGGTACTAGTATTGATTTAATTTGAAGAAGTGGTAGATTATTATAGAAAAAAAAAACATTTCTTCACATTCCTCTAAGTATTTCCCCCTTACTAACGAAAACCCCATCGGGCTGATAGCTATAAAGATAGAAGTTTATTTTTGAACTAATTTTTACGTATCTAGTCGACAGTTATACATATGTATAGCAGATAATTTAGCTAGATGAATATAAGTCCATGAAATCCACTAAAAGACTTCCAAATGATATCCAAATGAATTAGTCAGTCAAATTAATTTATTCAAGGACAAACAAACTTTGGTTCAGACTAAGATTTTGTCGTAATTTATATGTTTTCATTTCTTCAAAATCCTTTGATTATTGAAATTTGTCCATGCATTCCGCAAAATATGTGGGTTACACCTAGACAAGAGACTCCATTGGAAATTCCATATAAAAAGAACAATTCAATATAAAATTCAGAAAGCTGCGCGAATTCAACTATTATATATAAAGGAAGAAATTCGATGCTATCAATCGACAATAAATTATTGATTTATAAAGATATACTGAGATGGACAAATGCCCCGCATTTCTCGGAATCCGACGCATTTCCAGAGATGCGCGCAATATGTATAATAAAAATTGATATGTTCAAATAAAAATTGAAGTGATCCAGAGGATTCAAAACAAGATACTGAGATGCCCCTTGGGAACAACTCAATCCACTACGATCTGAAGATCGGGACAGTGCAGCAAACAATCGCCAAATGAGTCTATAGAAAGAATGCTCAAAAGAACGAAATCCTTTGATCAACTGAATTAAAAAAAGTGTAAAAGTGCGAGCATAGTGAAACGCAACTAGTTACGCCAAATAGGAGCTTAATATACTTGTACAACAAAGAGAAACTACTGAATGAAACTCAATATAAACTCTAGTAATTTAAGTTAAAATAGAACAGCCAATTGACCATCCTTCTGACCAGATTGTAGTGACATAAATTCATACATTACCCCTTATTAGCGGAAACCCTCTCGAACTGATTGCTATAAAGATTTAAATTTTTACGTATCTAGTCAACGGTTATACATACATGCAGATAATTTAGTTAGATGAATATAAGTCCATCGAATCTACTGAAAGACAAGCGTCCAAATGATATCCGGATGTTTATTATTAATTAAAACATATATAAGTGTGAATCCACCCCTTAGCAATCTACATATCTAGATGTCGATCGATCTAGCTGAGCTACACTGATGAGATCTAATAAGATCGAAATCTAGATATCTAGATTGCTAAGAGGTGGATTCACACTTATATATGTTTTATAAGATTGGCCTTGTGCTGATATCTCAAGCACTCTGTTGGAATATTATTCCATAGAGGGCACTATACGGTGATCCTAATGGCATGAGCATGTTGACGGTTATTACCATATGGGTGTGCATTACTAATTGATGTAGTGCCGCCAGATGGCGTTTAACTTTCCTCCTAGGGGGTTAGTTGTATCATTTTTATTATTAATTAGTCAGTCAAGTTGAAGGACAAACAATTTTTGGTTCAGACTGCGATTTTGAAGTGTCATCATTTGTATGTTTTAAGGTACTAGTGTTAATATAATTTGAAGAAGTGGCATGATAACACAAATTGCAGTGTGCAATTTTCTTAAAAAAAAACAACATAAGAAATCAGCGGTGGAATCTCGGGCGTCGTTGCATACCTGAAAACTGGAGCAGCGTTTTATTTATAAAACCCGCCGAAAAATCTGGGTAGAGAATTATTTTCGGCCACACCGGGAAAGCTCTCGGTCGCGTACGAATCCACCGACTGAATTCGCGTTTCAACGCGCTATTATAATTATATTTTCCTCTCTTCTTCCAGAGCAAACGGTGTGTGTGAGTGTGTGTGAGCGGAAAACCAACGCGCGCGCCGCCCGCCCCCGACATGGATCCGCAGTGAGCGATGGATCTGGCGGAAACCGTTGACGATTTGATCTGCATTTTCGACGGCTCCGGGGACACCACCATGGACACGCTCGCCATGTTCATTTTCGGCTGGCTGCTGGCCGCCCTGTTCGTGCTATGGCTGGGCAAGCTGCTCTACAACCGCTTCATGGCGCAAGCCATCGACAAGCGACTGGAGGCGGTTGCGGTGAAGGAGCAGGCGGCGGAGGCGCCGGCCGCGTTGGATGCAGCGGATGGGGTGAAGAAGGCGCTAGTGGCGTCGTCGGCGACGGTCGCCGGCGTGCCGGGACCTCGCAGCGGCGGCAGGACGGTGCCGTCCACGCCGCCCGTGCGGCGCCGCCTCACGCGACAAAGCCCCGCGCCTGAACCCAAGAAACCCAAGTACTTACCGGCGCCGACCGCCTCCGGCGCGGACAATATTAGTGTTCTGTGGGTTAACGATGTGTTTCAGTGGCTTTACAACGATCTTGTTATTGTTAATGAGTTACTCAATGTGTGGATTCAGTCGCTCAACGAGTATTGCAAGAAATCAATGGTCGAGGTGAGTTATTTTTAATTTTTTTTTTGTTTAAAATAAAAACCGAATAGTATAGACATATAAAATATATATAATAATTAAAATAAATACTCCAACCGTTCCGAAATAAGTATCTGATGGAATAAGATTTATTTTAGTTACTTCAGTGTAGCTAGTTACATTCATTACATAGTGCCATCATCGTATACTGATGGCACTTTGTAATAAATTGTAATGTCGATAGTTAATACTAATATTCACTTTTACAAGCCATATCTTTGAAGATAATGAAGATACCTCATTGGAGTTTTTATACTCGAGATTTCCATACATTTCTAGACAAGACAAACACAAGAAATCTTAAAATTGCTTCATGAAGAATAGGTACCTTTGCAGGAATGTATGATAATATAATACTAATATTAACTTTTACAAGCCATATTTTTAAAGATAATGCAGATAATTCATTGGAGTCCATATAATTGAAATTTTCATACATTTCTAGACAAGAATAACACCAAATATCTTAAAATTGCATCATTATGAATAGGTATTTTTGCCGAAATGTGTGCAAAACTAATTTTAAGTTTCACAAGTCATATCTTTGAAGATAATAAAGATACCTCATTAGAGTCTTTATAATTGAGTTTCTCATACATTTTTAGATAAGAATAACACAAAAAATGTTAAAATTGCTCATGATCATGATGAATAGGTATTTTTGCAGCTATATGAGCTAATACTAATATTATCTTTTACAAGCCATATCATTATGAATAGGTATTTTTGCAGAAATGTGTGCAAAACTAATTTTAAGTTTCACAAGCCATATCTTTGAAGATAATGAAGATAGCTAATTGGATTATTTATAATTGACATTTTCATACATTTCTAGACAAAAATGACACACATAATCATAAACTTGCATCATTATGAATAGGTATTTTTGCAGGAATGAGTGATAAAACAAATTTCAAATTTCACAAGCCATATCTTTGAAGATAATGAAGATATCTAATTGCGGTCTTTATAATTAAGTTTTTCATTCATATTTAAACAAGAATAACATAAAAAATCTTAAAATTTCTTGATAATGAATATGTATTTTTGCAGGAATGTGTGATAATAGAAATTTTAATTTTACAAAACATATCTTTGAATATAATGAAGATAACACGTTGGAGTCTTTATAATTTAGTTTTTCATAGATTTTTAGACAAGAAAAACACATAAAACTGCATCATAGTATATAGGTATTTTAGCATGAATGTGTGAAAAATAAATTTCAACTTTCACAACTCATATCTTTGAAGATAATGAAGATATCTCATTGAAGTCTTTATAATTGAGTTTTTCATACATTTCTAGATAACAATAACACAAAAAATCTTAAATTGCATCATCATGAATAGGTATTTTTTGCAGGAATGGGTGATAATACTAATTTTAAGTTTTACAAGCCATATCTTTGAAGATAATGAAGATATCTCATTGCGGTCTTTATAATTGAGTTTTTCATACATATTTAAGCAAGAATGACATAAAAAATCTTTAAATTGCTTTATGATGAATAGATATTTTTGCAGGAATGTGTGATAATATAAACTTCAACTTTTACAAGTCATATCTTTCAAGATAATGAAGATATCTCATTGGACTCCTTCGGTCATTGAATAAGGAAATAGAAATATAGAAATAGTCATACTAATTAAGTATTGAGTTCTAAATTCGTAGCTCAACTGTTCTTAAACTTTTTGGTATGTTAAAGTCAACAATTGTAAATAAAGCGTATGTTGGATAACAAAAACTTTAATAACTCTGTTGTAAGTAATCAAAATTCTTTAAAATATTCTTGTGTGGAATCATAAATAGTCATACTAATTAAGTATGAAGTTTGAAATTCGTAACTCAACTATTTAAAGACTTTTTGGTATGTTAAACACTCAACAATTGTAAATGCATCGTATGCTGTACGACAGAAACATCAATAACTCTCTTGAAAGTAATCAAAATTCTATACAATATTCTTGAATGCAATCAAAAATATTCATACTAATTAACTATTAAGTTTAAATTTTGTAGCTCAACAGTTTTTAGACTTTTTTGTATCTTAAATTCAATAATTGTAAATGCAGCGTGTGTTGGATGACAAAAAGTTCAATAATTCTCTTGAAAGTAATCAAAATTCTATTAAATTCTCTTTAGTACCATCATAAATAGGCGTACTAATTGAATATTAAGTCTTAAGTTCATAACCCAACTGTTTTTAGGCTTTTTCGTATGTTAAACTCAACAATTGTAAATAAAGCGTATGTTGGACGAGAAAAACCTCTACTAATTTTAACTTTTACAAGTCATATCTTTCAAGATAATGAAAATATCTCATTGGACTCCTTCGGCCATTGAATAAAGAAATAGAAATATAGAAATAGTCATACTAATTAAGTATTAAGTTTTAAATTCGTAGCTCAACTGTTCTTAGACTTTTTAGTATGTTAAAGTCAACAATTGTAAATGAAGCGTATGTTGGACAACAAAAACTCTTTAAAATATTCTTGTGTGGAATCATAAATAGTCATACTAATTAAGTATGAAGTTTGAAATTCGTAACTCAACTGTTTAAAGACTTTTTGGTATGTTAAACTCACCAATTGTAAATGGATCGTATGCTGTACGACTGAATCTTCAATAACTCTCTTGAAAGTAATCAAAATTCTATACAATATTCTTGAATGCAATCAAAAATGTTCATACTAATTGACTATTAAGTTTAAAATTTGTAGCTCAACTGTATTTAGACTTTTTGGTATCTTAAATTCAATAATTGTAAATGCATCGTAAGTTATTCCTTCACTCAACGCTTCGGTAGATCATGCCCCAGGCTGAATTCACATTCACACCTTGCACGCCCACTGCTAGGACCGGCCCTGTCAACCATCAAACAAAGTTCTATAACAATTGTGGTGTTTTTAATAATATCTGTATTCTATGAATTTCCTCCATGTTATCAGTTTATTTAAAATGTTATTGCGGCCGTGTCTATGCGTTCCTAATTGTTTACACCTGTACGGTAAATATTGACTTGCTTTATGCGTTCTCTGTGTATACTTCGACGCGCAAACATGTCTCGAGAACAGACGTGCAATCCATTGGAACTGTTTGTAAATATTGTTATGATTGATGCTGTTCAGCGCTATTCACGAAGACAAATTTAACCCATCACGTGACCCATATGTAGAGAAACATTAAGATATTTCCGGATTTATTACAAACTCTTGACTGTATAGATGCATGTATATTTAAACACATACACAACTTTAATGTGAATGCATAAGATCAGTATTTTCCAAAGCCGACGATTTGGGGTTTTCATGTTAAAACTAGGGGTGGTCGTGGCGTAGTGGTCTTAGGCGACACTCTGAAGATGTTACCGGTTCGAGTCCGGTATTAATAGATTCTTTTCCGTACGGAATTGTGGTCTATTAATGCTTGGGTGGTGTGTTTGTTAATAGTTTAGTGTGATTTCGTGCAATAATGATATATACAGTTTATAAAAAAACATACTAATACATGATTAATAGCTAGTGTGATCGATAGATCAAGGCCAACAAACCAAAAAAACAAAAAGTTAAAACCTAATTAATAGGGAACAACCTTTACACACACTTCTGGATAGTTCTGGATAGTTGGCTGTAGGGTAGCATAGCTACAGACACTTAGGCCTCAAAATGGGCCCATTGTGAAACCTCCCTTAAGGCTGCTTGCTCATTTTTGCGTGCGAGCTGCAAAACTCCGGCGGGTGAGGAGTTGCCAATTCTGACTATACTAGGCCAGCACTCCCCTAGTATTAGATGCCTAGTGTTTACTAGAGCTGGGCATATTACATGCTCTGCTGTTTCTAGTTCTTCATTTCACCCTCTACATAACGAGCTGTCCACCAGACCTATATACACACACTTACGCCACTGAGATTTTATTTATACACAATAGAATTAATGCATAAATTGCATAGCGAATTATTTGAATTTTGCTTATACATTCCCGTGCCGACTATGTTTGCAACCTTGGCATGGAAAATAACTTGAAGTATTCAAGGAAATGATAATTTTTTTTCAAACCAATTTACTAGTTACAGTGTATGTAATAATTATGCTAATTGGAAAGTAATGTCACAATTACGGGATAAATTGAGTAAACCATCGTAATAGTAGAAATGGAAATACAAATAAAATCCTGGAAATTATTGTATGTACAAGCCCCATTCACGTCGTTTTACATTTAATCCGATTGAATCTTACAGTAGTAAGGTTCAATCGGACTAAATGGAACGAAATTTAGTAATTGTTGAATAATTAATAAATTTCATTGAATGAATCGACACATTATGGAGTCAAAAAATTTGAAACATATTATGTATAATATTATCAGAGTAATAAGAAATGTGTAAAAATATAATTCAATACAATAAAATAAAATAAATAAATTCATCTTAAACGTTCCTTATGAAGTGGTGTATAAAATCTAATAAGAAGATTCCTGACCGGACTATTGTATGTATTGTATATCAAGATATGACATATTGGTAATTATTAACATTTCATCACATGCGGGATCTAATATTTTGCCTCTTTAAGGCTCGCTTGTATAAAAGTGAAGTAACTATAACCCGAGATTATATTGTTAAATGTATTTTCTTATTATTAATATATATTTTCTAATTTTCCCTTTCATTACGCAAACTTTTTAAAGCACCCTCGTATATTATTATTTCAAAAAAAACTTCTATCTTCATATGGCTATCAGCCGTGAGGCTTTTCCACCGCTCAAGGGAGAAGCTTCTCCATTGAGAGGCGGAAAAGACTCACGGCTGCTAGTCATATGAAGATAGAAGTTTTTTTAAATAATAATATACGAGGGTGCGTTGAAAAGTTCAGAGTAGTTTAGTCACCCGGTATTTATCTTTAAAAAAAACTTCTATCTTTATAGGGCTATCAGCCGTGAGGCTTTTCCGCCGGTCAAGGGAGAAGCTCAGAGGAGTTTAATCATCCGGTATTTACCTTAACTTCACAGAAAACCTCTGAAAAACTGTGAAAGGTGATTCGCGAAAATTCGTTCCCCGCTGGGAATCGAACTCAGTGCTCAGTACGAGACGGACGACGCCTCTAATCACTCGGCCACTGAGCTGGGTTATTTATCTTAATTTCACAGAAAACCCCTGAAAAACTGAGAAATATCATTCGCGAAAATTTGCCCAGTTTTGGTTCGAACTCAGTACGCTCAGTACGAGACGGACGACGCTTCTAACCACTCGACCACTCAGCTGGGTAATATTATTTATTTAACTAGATTATATTGCTTCCCTATATACGTTTGTTACTCGCATAAGCATATAAAATGTCATCGTAATAAATTGCATCGCTTTATAAATGTAATGTTTTTAAATAAATTATCTGTCTCGACTGCGATTAAAATTCGGAGGTCGATCGTCGGGTGACGCGACCGGTGATGTAATGTGAGCGCACCTTAAACTTGGTGTCCAAAAGCGCCGCCGCCACCACCACCACACCATCATCATCATCATCGGGTATTAATAGGAGCGGTTGCGCAACAGTTGTACATTGCGGAAGGTCGCCACGATATGCGTTCAAGTTCCGATCGTTTTGTTTTCGTTTACATATTTAATTATGTATTGTGTGTGCCAAAAGAAACGCACAAATTTGGTTTATTGCTTTGAAATAAAGAAAACAACGCGAATATGACTAGTTCTAAATTTTAACATGCAAATATTTGTTATTACAACAATATTTTTGATATGTTCTGTTTGTTATTAATTTTCAGTTTCTTGTATAAAGAGTATTACTAAACTTAATTTTGCAATTTCTAATAATTCAATAATTCGCACTTATATCACTTTTCTGTTGTAGGTGCGATATACCTTCAACAGAAAAGTGATATAAGTGCGAATTATTGAATTATTAGAAATTGCAAAATTAAGTTTAGTAATACTCTTTATACCTAAAAAGAGCAATTCTATATCTCAATAAATCGCACTTTTCTGTTAGAGGTGCGATATAAGAAACTGAAAATTAATACAAACATAAACATATCAAAAATATTGTTATAATAACAAGTAATTATATTTTAAAATCTACTCATATTCGAGATGTTGTTCATAAATAAAGTTAAAAAAATTTGATTGTATATTCTAAGGAGATTACACTTGGAAGTATTTTTTTTGAAATTTCTTAAGGTCGTTTTAGACAAGACAATTTCTTAACTCAAACGTTAAAGTCGTTTTAGACAAGACAATTTCTTAGCTCAAAAGTTGTTCAAGAAATTAATTCATATATCCCTCTCCCATACAATTTGTCCTTAACAAATAGAACGCATTATATTTTCCATTTGTTCTACCATCCAATTCAATATTTCAAATAATTTGCTGTATGATACGAAACAATTTAGATCGTCTCGCATCTTGACTAACTTTTGAGTCAAGAAATTGTCTTGTCTAAAACGACCTTTAGTCAAGATGCGAGACAATCTAAATTATCTCGTATCATACAGCAAATTATTTGACATATTGAATTGGATGGTAGATCGAATGGAAAAATATAACGCGTTCGATTTGTCAAGGACAAATTGCATTTGTGGAGGATATATGAATTCATTTCAACAACTTTTGAGCTAAGAAATTGTCTTATCTAAAACGACCTTTAGTGAATAAGTTTCAAATCACAGAAACCCTCTGCAAAACTGTGAAACGTGAATCGCAAAAACTCGCCCCGATATGTTTCGAACTGACGCCCCCTAATGCCAGTACAAGACGAACGATGCCTCTAACCACTCGGCCACTGATCTGTGTTTCATACATTTATTTTATGACATATTTTCTTACTGACTCATCAATCTTACATGGTTAAATCATTGCGGTTGTGACAGAAATAAAACATAATCATAAAATTAAAAATAGAACGCGCGCAATGTTAAACTCATTCCGCGGGCTTGCTTCATGCAAGCCACCCATGTCTGATATAGCAATTAAAAACGTCGTATAGTTTTAGTTTTTTAAAGTGTTGCTCGGAGGTCATAAAATTTAGTCACAGGTGATTCAGTTATTATCAAAAGGCACACATTAGGGACATTAGTCATATTAATAATTGTGTGCATCATAAAAGATATTTATTTATTAAAGAAACAGCTAATGTAAATGTTTAAAACCCAAAATAACAAAACTTTTTGTATTCAGGACTTATCAAAATATAAACTAGAATATTTTTGTCTTTTAGGCATACACATAAATGATAAATTTTCATAAAAATCGGAAAAAATACAAAAAAAAACGTACTGAATGATATAAAAATGAAAACTAACCCCCTAGGAGGATTTTAAATTTTTAAATTTGATTTATATGTATTTAAATTAGAATAAATCAACTAGAATATTAATTACCAATATAGGTGAGTTTATGCTGACATAAAATAATCAAAAAGGAGTCAATTACAAAGGACTATTTCCCATAATATTGTTTATTGTGAGAGAATTAGTACTAAGAACTGTAAACCAAACAGGTTTTTGGTAAATTTAGGTGGTCATAGAAAATTTCAAATTAAAAACGTTTTAAGAAGGAATTACTTTTTTTAGTTTAGTTTAGGCTTTTTTTTTAATTTTACAATCTAATCAAATTTTAATCTAAATATAGAAAGTGTTATATCAATTGATCATACATTTAAAAAGCTTTGGAACGAGGTAAGATTACTTCTAATAATTATAACCTAAGTAATATTCTATTCTACAACCCAAGCAAATTTTTTTACTATAAATCCTACATATTCCTTGGTGATGCTGGCCCCTACCAACCAAACTATACCCGTTCACTATTTCAAACGACTTGAACTATGCAATACATTGTTTCTCACATTTTTTTTCGAATTAGGCTTACATTAATAAATTAAATTAATTGAATCATAGAAAGTAATGGATAATAATGTAATGCATAGTTCAACCCGTTTGAAATAGTGAACGGGTATAGTTTGGTTGGTAGGGGCCACCCGCCCACCCCACCTTTGCTCGCATAGTTTTTCCATAGGCTAACACTCTTTCTGGAATTGATAAAACAATATAAGACGTTTGTATCCATTGAAAAAAACTATGCGAACGAAGGTTGGGTTGGCGGGTGTCCCCCACCAACCAAACTATACCCGTTCACTATTTCAAACGTCTTGAACTATGCATTACATTATTATATCCATTACTTTCTATGATTCAATTAATTTAATTTATTAATATAAGCCTAATTCGTAAAAAAATGTGAGAAACAAATTTTATTATAAAAAATGATTACAAAATCAAATATATAATTTGTATGTTATGTTTTAATTTATTTTCCAATACAGAAGACTGATAAATATACACAATTCTAAAAAAAAGTATCACATTAGGCAGAACATATCAGTTTAAATTGATTTGTTCTGCCTAATGTGATACTTTTTTTTTAGAATTGTGTATATCATATTTTTTTTCTTAATTAGAAATGTCTTCTGTATTGGAAAATAAATTAAAACATAACATACAAAAAACATAATATATATTTGATTTTCTAATAATTTTTTATAATAAAATTTAAAATTCATCACCATTTTAAATGTAATTTATGTCACAAGGTTCCACTTAAATATATTTAATGTTTTTTGGGTCAGAGACCTTGTGTTTTTATACATCCTACATACTCGCCCGTGTTGATGATTAATGAGCACGGCTCGCTGCTTTAATTCCACTCAAAGCAGGAAAGTAAAAGCGGTATCAGCTTGTTATTTATACATTTTTGCATTTTTATTATTATTAAACATTACAGGCACGCACTCGCTTCCTGACTCACGTACTATTTACGGAAATTACGTCAGTTGAATGAAATAATGTGCATTTGAATAAAAATCAAATTAAATTCAAACATAACTGGTATAATGATGATAATGTCTTTAATTATAGCTAAATGGCTATAAGTAGAATTCTCGTTCTGTCAACACATATTTTAATTCAAAAACTATGTAGTAATTTTCATTAACTAGGATGATGTAAGACACTTTTTAATACAATATCTTATTTGATCTTAATTTAATTGGAATGTTTGTTATAATACTCAATTAATTAAGAGTATTAATAAGTTGTTAAAGAATAAAGCCCCCTTAAATGCAAAATAGAAATTTCGGCCGGTTAAGGATTTAATAGATGCATAATCCTTAAACGGCCGCAATTCAATTATTAAAATAATGGTGCAACTATATACGGCTTAAAATTAAACGCATGAATTACATTGTACTAAATTTGTCTAGAAACTTTTCAATTATTCATGTGCTATATTCAGCTCGTACTATATGACCAATACGTACTGCATGTGTCTCATATTCAAGACGCGATTGGTTACAGTGCGAGCTGAAGATAGCACCTGAATAAACGAAACTAGAAACTTATTGGTAATATTGACTTTTCTCCTCATTTAATGACTTTTTTTAGTCGAAATAGACTATTTTTGGAAAATGTTTCTGTGTGTGTGTGTCTGGGAAACCGAGTTGGGGCGATCCCGTGAACATTTGAGCAAAATCGGTCCACAAACCGAGAAAAAAATCAGGATAAAACCGTTTCACAGCAAAAGTCACTTTCCCGCCAATTTGATTTCCAAGAACTCCAACCCCGCAAAAATAAAATAGTTGGTGTAACTTGGCCTGATAGTTTAATTTTATATATAGTTAAAAATTTAATTACGCATAAAAGATTCTAAATGAAAATGAAAGAAAGAAACGAATATTGTTATCAAATATTCTCAAATGGTACCTTGACGATTGCCGTCAGGCTTTTGAAGGTTTGCAAGTACCAACCTTAGCAAGCGTCTATATTCTGCAGTCAACTGTTTATGTCCAACAAATATCTGACGAATACACGAAGCATAACCAGATCCACGACATGATAACCAGATCTGCAAATCTCATCATCCCAAATATCCACAGAATAAACAAAACAAGAAACTCAAGCACTTACTATGCGTCAAAACTACACAATATCTTGCGGCTATCAGTAAAAGCGTTAAATTTAAAAAGTTTCGTGGGTACTCTTAAAAACTACCTCATTAGTAAAGCATACTACAGTATTTTTGAGTACATGAGTTAGCGCGTTGCTATATCGTAGCGCAGTAAAGTAATGTTACTTGTTCAATCTATCATTTTTAATTTGTAATTTTTAACTGTAATCATTACTTATATGTTGTAACCTGTTTCTGACTTATGTAAATCTTTATGTATACAACACCAAAATAAATACTTTACTTTATTCTCAAATATTATGATATATTCGTCAAATATCGTCAAATATCGTCAAATATAATCAAAATATTGTCTAATATAGTTACATATCGTCAAATATTGTCAAATATCATCAAATATAGTCAAATATCGTGAAATATAGTCAAATATTGTAAAATATCGTCAAATATTGTCAAATATCATGAAAGAACGTCGTAAATATCGTGAAATATAGTCAAATAATTATCAAATATCGTCAAATATTGTCAAATATCGTGAAATAATGTCGTAAATATCGTCAAAAATATAAAATATTGTCAAATATCGTCAAATATCATTAAATATCATCAAATATTGTCTAGTATTGTTAAATATCATCAAATATTGTCAAATATCGTAAAATAATGTCGTAAATATCGTCAAAAATGTAAAATATTGTCAAATATCGTCAAATATCATTAAATATTATCAAATATTGTCTAGTATTGTTAAATATCGTCAAATATTGTCAAATATCGTGAAAGAATGTCGTAAATATCGTCAAATAATGTAAAATATTCTCAAATATCGTCAAATAACATCAAATATTGTCTAATATTGTTAAATATCGTCAAATATAGTCAAATATTGTAAAATATCGTCAAATATTGTCAAATATCGTGAAATAACGTCGTAAATATCGTGAAATATAGTGAAATAATTGTCAAATATTGTCAAATATCGTGAAAGAATGTCGTAAATATCATCAAATAATGTAAAATATTGTCAAATATTGTCAAATATCGTCAAATATCATCTAATATTGTTAAATATCGTCAAATATTGTCAAATATCATCAAATATAGTGAAATATCGTCAAATATAGTCAAATATTATAAAATATCGTCAAATATTGTCAAATATCGTGAAAGAACGTCGTAAATATCGTGAAATATAGTCAAATATTGTCAAATATCGTCAAATATCGTCAAATATCGTCAAATATCGTCAAATATCGTGAAAGAATGTCGCAAATATCGTCAAATAATGTAAAATATTGTCTAATATTGTCAAATATCGTCAAATATCATCAAATATTGCCTAATATTGTTAAATATCGTCAAATATAATCAAATATTGTCAAATATAGTCAAATATTGTCAAATATCGTCAAATATCGTGAAAGAACGTCGTAAATATCGTGAAATATAGTCAAATATTGTCAAATATTGTGAAATATTGTCAAATCTCGTGAAAGAATGTCGTAAATATCGTCAAATAATGTAAAATATTGTCAAATATTGTCAAATATCGTGAAATAATGTCGTAAATATCGTCAAAAATGTAAAATATTGTCAAATATCGTCAAATATCATTAAATATCATCAAATATTGTCTAGTATTGTTAAATATCGTCAAATATTGTCAAATATCGTCAAATATCATTAAATATCATCAAATATCGTCAAATATCATTAAATATCATCAAATATTGTCTAGTATTGTTAAATATCGTCAAATATTGTCAAATATCGTGAAAGAATGTCGTAAATATCGTCAAATAATGTAAAATATTCTCAAATATCGTCAAATAACATCAAATATTGTCTAATATTGTTAAATATTGTCAAATATAGTCAAATATTGTAAAATATCGTCAAATATTGCCAAATATCGTGAAATAACGTCGTAAATATCGTGAAATATAGTCAAATAATTGTCAAATATCGTCAAATATTGTCAAATATGGTGAAAGAATGTCGTAAATATCATCAAATAATGTAAAATATTGTCAAATATTGTCAAATATTGTCAAATGTCGTGAAATATCATCTAATATTGTTAAATATCGTCAAATATTGTCAAATATCATCAAATATAGTCAAATATCGTCAAATATAGTCAAATATTATAAAATATCGTCAAATATTGTCAAATATTGTCAAATATCGTGAAAGAACGTCGTAAATATCGTGAAATATAATCAAATATTGTCAAATATCGTCAAATATCGTCAAATATCGTCAAATATCGTCAAATATCGCGAAAGAATGTCATAAATATCGTCAAATAATGTAAAATATTGTCTAATATTGTCAAGTATCGTCAAATATCATCAAATATTGTCTACTATTGTTAAATATCGTCAAATATAATCAAATATTGTCAAATATAGTCAAATATCGTCAAATATCGTCAAATATCGTGAAAGAACATCGTAAATATCGTGAAATATAGTCAAATATTGTCAAATATCGTGAAATATTGTCAAATCTCGTGAAAGAATGTCGTAAATATCGTCAAATAATGTAAAATATTGTCAAATATTGTCAAATATCGTCAAATATCATCAAATATTGTCTAATATTGTTAAATATCGTCAAATATTGTCAAATATCATCAAATATCGTGAAAGAATGTCAAATATCGTGAAAGAATGTGAAATATTGTCAAATATAGTCAAATATCGTGAAAGAATGTCGTAAATATCGTCAAATATTGTCAAATATCGTCAAATATCATCAAATACTATCAAATATTGTCAAATATTGTTAAATATCGTCAAATATCATCAAATATAGTCAAATATCGTGAAAGAAAGTTAAATATTGTCAAATACAGTCAAATATTGTTAAATATCGTCAAATATTATCAAATATCGTCAAATATTGTCAAAAATATCGAATATTGTCAAAATGTCCAAAATGTCAAAAAGGTCAAAAATGTCAAAACCGTAAAATATGCCAAAAATGCCAATGTAATTCGGAAAGTCGTGTGGGGTGCCCACACCAGATATTTTTCATTTTAGCATGCAATATAATTTTGTTTTGTGTTTGGAATGGTGTAAAACATATTTAGCGAAAATACACGTTCATATCATATATACACTAATTTGATAATAAAGTTACTTGCTAACTGCTAATGTGCATTTATTTTCATAAATGTCGCATACAGAGAGCATTTCAACTGAGAAACGTGTGAAATTCCTTACCTTTTATTTTAATTCTATAGTTGTAGAAATCCTCATTGTGTTGTTTTCTGCGTTCCGTTTCCGCATGAGTGCAACTGCCGTACCGTTTATGGTTGCGCAACCAGGACAATTGTTATCCTGCAACATAAATAAGAAGAACGAATTAATACCAAGTCAAGGTGAGCGCCAATTAAAAATAAAATCGCTGCGCCCGTGACCGGAGAAGTCACCGGCTCGGAAAATCATAACAACTACAATATACTCGAGTCATCACCACAACTATTACAATTATATATGACGACATATAACTTAGTATTGTGTGACTTATAAGAAATATAAAAACACTATACAAAATTAATTTGTTAGTTAAATTAAAAGTATATACGACTTTCATTATTTCTTGTATAATATTATTATTAATAATAATAATAATATTATTAAATAACATCAAATATAGTTAACTTACTATTATTTGACTTACAAGAAATATAATTATAAATTAAACGTACATACGACTTTCATTATTTCTTGTATAATATTATTATTATTAATAATAATATTATTAAATAAACGTCAAACATCAAATATAGTTAACTTACTATTATTTGACTTACAAGAAATATAATTATAAATTAAACGTACATACGACTTTCATTATTTCTTGTATAATATTATTATTATTAATAGTAATAATACTATTATCAAATATCATCAAATATAGTTAACTTACTATTATTTGACTTACAAGAAATATAAAAACACTATATACAATTTATTTGTTAGTTATAAAATAAAAATAAAAAAAAATAAAAATATAAAAATAAAAAAATAAAAATAAAAATAAAAATAAAAATAAAAATAAAAATAAAAATAAAAATAAAAATAAAAATAAAAATAAAAATAAAAATAAAAATAAAAATAAAAATAAAAATAAAAATAAAAATAAAAATAAAAATAAAAATAAAAATAAAAATAAAAATAAAAATAAAAATAAAAATAAAAATAAAAATAAAAATAAAAATAAAAATAAAAATAAAAATAAAAATAAAAATAAAAATAAAAATAAAAATAAAAATAAAAATAAAAATAAAAATAAAAATAAAAATAAAAATAAAAATAAAAATAAAAATAAAAATAAAAATAAAAATAAAAATAAAAATAAAAATAAAAATAAAAATAAAAATAAAAATAAAAATAAAAATAAAAATAAAAATAAAAATAAAAATAAAAATAAAAATAAAAATAAAAATAAAAATAAAAATAAAAATAAAAATAAAAATAAAAATAAAAATAAAAATAAAAATAAAAATAAAAATAAAAATAAAAATAAAAATAAAAATAAAAATAAAAATAAAAATAAAAATAAAAATAAAAATAAAAATAAAAATAAAAATAAAAATAAAAATAAAAATAAAAAACTTTCATTATTTCTTGTATAATATTATTATTATTAATAATAATATTATTAAATAAACGTCAAACATCAAATATAGTTAACTTACTATTATTTGACTTACAAGAAATATAATTATAAATTAAACGTACATACGACTTTCATTATTTCTTGTATAATATTATTATTATTAATAGTAATAATACTATTATCAAATATCATCAAATATAGTTAACTTACTATTATTTGACTTACAAGAAATATAAAAACACTATATACAATTTATTTGTTAGTTATAAAATAAAAATAAAAAAAAATAAAAATAAAAAAATAAAAATAAAAATAAAAATAAAAATAAAAATAAAAATAAAAATAAAAATAAAAATAAAAATAAAAATAAAAATAAAAATAAAAATAAAAATAAAAATAAAAATAAAAATAAAAATAAAAATAAAAATAAAAATAAAAATAAAAATAAAAATAAAAATAAAAATAAAAATAAAAATAAAAATAAAAATAAAAATAAAAATAAAAATAAAAATAAAAATAAAAATAAAAATAAAAATAAAAATAAAAATAAAAATAAAAATAAAAATAAAAATAAAAATAAAAATAAAAATAAAAATAAAAATAAAAATAAAAATAAAAATAAAAATAAAAATAAAAATAAAAATAAAAATAAAAATAAAAATAAAAATAAAAATAAAAATAAAAATAAAAATAAAAATAAAAATAAAAATAAAAATAAAAATAAAAATAAAAATAAAAATAAAAATAAAAATAAAAATAAAAATAAAAATAAAAATAAAAATAAAAATAAAAATAAAAATAAAAATAAAAATAAAAATAAAAATAAAAATAAAAATAAAAATAAAAATAAAAATAAAAGATCTTATACCAACAAAATCTGCGGTTGAAAAAAAATATATAATAATAATACTAAAGTAAGAGGAATGTTGGAATGTAAACCAAGAGAAAACAAATGAAGAGCAACTTAAGGGCAAGGTGGGAAGATAATGTAGAACAGGATCCAAAAGTGGAATGAAAAAACACAAACAGGAAAGAATGGAGAAAAATAGTAAATAAAGCAAAAACACATAAAGAACTATAGGAACACAGAGACGCTGATCCCTTAAAAAAAGCTTAAGGAAGTTTGGAAAACGAAAGGCCAAAACCCCTAGTGACTGTAGAGCCAACAGAAAAATATATTATTATTATTCTAATAATAATATACAGGGTGTGCTACAGCAAGGCGACCAAAATGAAAATTAAGGTATAAAATTTAATTCTACAATGAAATTCAGTATTTTCGTTTTAGAATTTAAAATTTAACTATTTTTGCGATCGGTGTTTGTTTTCGTGGCTTTTACGCCGGTCAAGGGAGAAGCTCAGAGGACTTTAATCACCCGCGATTAACTTAACTTAACTTAACTTCACAGAAAACCTCTGAAAAACTGTGAATGGTGATTTGCGAAAATTCGTTCCCCGTTGGGGATCGAATTCAGGCATCCCAAAGCTCAGTACGAGACTGACAACACCTCTAATCACTCGGCCACTGAGCTGGGTAATTAAAACCACATGTTCTTATTTTGTTTTTTTTTGGTTTGTTGGCCTTGATATATCGATCACACTAGCCAGTAACTATATGTTTATAAACTTTGTATATATAATCACTATTACACGAAACCACACTAAACTAAAGACAGACAACATCCATGGATTAATAGACCCAAATTCCGAATGAAAATAGGGACATGTTCTAATTTCAAAATTTGTTAATAATAATTGTATTCTGTTATTGTGCAATGAACATATCCATTCACTTTTACCCAATTTATCGTATCATATATTCAGTTCTAACACAAACAATAATTACAAACAAACGAAAACGCCATTTATAGTAAAAAAAAAAATTAATTTCTCTTTAGAATTGAATACAGCGATTTTTATCCGTTATATCAGTCGTCTTTATCATTCATCCGCAGAGCTGCGGTGCCATTAAAAAAGCATTTCCGTCTGTGGTCATTTCTAATAATTGCACAACGCAATTACGAATCCGCTCGGAACGACATAACGGTAACAAACGCAGAAGAGAAGAAAAAAAAACTCCTCTGTAATTGACTAGCTAGTTAAATTGTTCATGTTACAATAAAAAGCAGCATTCGTTTTTTTACATAAATAACTGTTAGAAAATTAATTAATAAAGTATTGTTATTATGAACAAACGTATATTTAGCAGTGCTGTAGGAATTCTGTTTTATCTACATATATGTATTGCATATGTATTGACGTTTAACATAAAGTATTAATAATTCCGTGACTATGCATTTTTATGTGCTTTAGCTTATGTATGTTACTACATGCATATACAATTATGTTTTGCTCTATAAAGAAAGCATTTGTGATGTAATATAATAATATATAATAAGTAATTTAATTTAAAATCTGTATATTTATACAAATGTACTAAAAAACTAATACAAACAATCGCAGCGCAATGGCGCTAGATGTATATAATAAATAATTGCAGAGCCCCAAGAAGACAATCGTTGCTGCGCAATGGCTCGTTTTGTTTTCTGCATCTTTCGCGGGGTGAACTTGGCTCAAGTCCGACTAGTGGTGGGAATGGAAGATTTCACATGCCCATATCACACAAAAAAACCAAAATTCTCGCTAAGCGCTTTATGGGCGGTTTTTTGAGGCGCCCACTTGAAATATCATCTACTTGATCTAGCAATAAACATATGGGTGTGCATTGCTAATTGATGTGGTGCCACCAGATGGCGTTTAACTTTCCTCCTAGGGGGTTAGTTGTATCATATTTCTCACATTGTTATACCTCACATATTTATAATTATCTTCGTTGTGTACGTTTATGTTAGATTTATATACTGTATTTTTTAAACATATCTACTAATATTACACACTTACTAACGTCTTATAGAAAAAATGTTCCATTTAAACGTAAACACCGATTTCACGTGTCATTGCACTGCATTCGGTAATGAGCACACGTGTAAAAGGTCACGCGATGATTGTTAAATAATAACAGCGGGTAAGGCTTGATTTATGGTTTAGGCACGCAGAGGTTTGAAGGTTAATTGCAATAGTGATCATCTACGTGCGTATAGCAAAGATACTTCTTGTAAATTGGCAAAGTAAATTAACGTACATTAACAGGAATACTAGTATTAATAATCCTGGACATATTACTACCAACTTTCACTAATTTACTATCACAGAACAATAGTTTTTACAATATTTTTTTTTCTTTAAAAATTCGAACTGCATGAAAAAATAACTGACATTACAAACTTTTGAGCTGAATTTGTGAAATTAATTTTTTAACGCACTTTTAAATTACAATTTTCCATCTTTGTTTTTTCGACTAGTGAAAAAAAGTATTTAGCAACAATTAATAGTTGTAATGATTTATTATCTGATAGCTACATATACTCAGATCATAAATATCTTCAAGTTTTATAAATTCTCACGTCGGAATTTGAGAAATACCCTAAAATTACAATGTTCCACCATTTATTTCGATTAGTCAAAAAAGTATTTAGCGATGATTGATAGTTGTACCGATTTAATATCTGATACCTACATATCTTCAGATCATAAATATCTTCTTCAACTTATATAAATTCTCACTTATCAAAATTACAACATTTTTACAATTTGTCAAAAAAAAGTATTTAGCGGTGATTGATAGTTGTACTGATTTATTATCTGATAACTAAATATATTCAGATAATAACTATCAAATTATATAAATTATATAAATTCTCACGTCAAAATTTGAGATATTAATTTTTGAACATCCTTAAAATTTTAATTTTATTTTCGGTTAGTCAATCATTTACTAATATGTCTACGAAGTACTTGTTTGTTCAGAATGCTAATAATTATATTACAAGTATAATATTATTATTAAAACAGTGAACATTTGATTCAAAATGTATATAATTATGTTATTATTGTTGCAGGAAGGCATAGGAATCGAATTCGTGCGTATCCTGCCAGAAACCCACCCTCCATCCATATCGAACGTATTCACCGAATGTGCATCGAACGACGACGTGGTAAGTTAGCAACAATGCTATCACATACTAATTAGTGTACAATATCGAGTTTACAATTTGTCGCAACGGACCATTAATATGATTGGATAACCGCAATTTTTGTTACCAAACAAATAGGACGATGCAAACACACGACCCCTGTGTGCGGTCATCGCTATATCTGGGTCGATATTGTTTGGGTTAACGTTTTAAGTTTATCAGCGAATGCTTTTTGCTGCGATTATGTATGTTAAGTCATATTTATTTATAGTAATTAGATTATGTGGCAGATGCGTAGTATTATATTTATGTTATGGAAGATTTAAGGATCATTAATTACAATTAATTTAATCATGTTTAGTGTTTTACTTCAATTGAAAACAAAATGATTTTCTGAAAGTTAGTAGTAAATCTAATATGTTTATTTATAACAGAAAGTTATTTTCGATTTTTTAAGCAGATGTGCATGTGAAACTATAAACAATTTTTTTAATATTAATTAATGAATCTGAAAAATGTCCATCTTGCGAGCTATCAACTATCATCCCTCAGTAATACACCACGGACTGTGCAATTTTGAGATTAATTAATTTTAATTTTTTATATAGATAGATAATTACGGTTTAATCCATTGTGATACTATACGATATATACAGGAGTCCTATCTAAAAGGCTACTAAAGGATACTCTATTCGAAAAGGCTGTTATGCATAGCATACCTCATATATTCTAAGGATTTCTAGGATACTGTTTTATTAGTAGCACCATGACTCGAACACGATCCTTTTAAAGTAGATCAAATGAAGATAAAATTAAAAAATATATATATTTTGTTATAGACAATCACATGCGACTGCGAAGCAACGCCTGCATTCCAAATAAAATGCGTGCGAAAAAAAGCCGAGAAGATGGAAACCTCGCACTACCGTGCGAATTTGAACAGATTCAGGGCACGCCTCAACATTTTCTGCGTTTCCGAGAAGTTGTTGGCGGACGTGAAGTGCGATGGATGGCCCGAGATTAAAATAGCCTTAGCGCCCGTTGGGAATATCAAAAGCAATCTGGACGAAGCACATTTACAAGAGTTAATTTCGTAAGTAACTTTATTGTTAAAGTTTATATTGATTTAATATCTACAGTCACACCAACAAAAATTTATATATAATTTATTATAATTTGTTATAATTTATTATAATTTATTATAATTTATTATAATTTATTATAATTTATTATAATTTATTATAATTTATTATAATTTATTATAATTTATTATAATTTATTATAATTTATTATAATTTATTATAATTTATTATAATTTATTATAATTTATTATAATTTATTATAATTTATTATAATTTATTATAATTTATTATAATTTATTATAATTTATTATAATTTATTATAATTTATAATAATTTATTATAATTTATTATAATTTATTATAATTTATTATAATTTATTATAATTTATTATAATTTATTATAATTTATTATAATTTATTATAATTTATTATAATTTATTATAATTTATTATAATTTATTATAATTTATTATAATTTATTATAATTTATTATAATTTATTATAATTTATTATAATTTATTATAATTTATTATAATTTATTATAATTTATTATAATTTATTATAATTTATTATAATTTATTATAATTTATTATAGGAAACTGTTTGTTTTTTAGAGAAATAGCAGCAAATGCTCTCCGTGCTTCAGAAGTCCATTTGAATTTGGCAAATTATCCTGGTTGTCCTCGACTTATGAGGCATGTCGATCCTCCTGGTCGTACACATACAATGCATTATGATATGCAGGTAGGTAATTTATGATTAATTTGTATTACATTCCGAATACAGCACTGCTGTATAAGGAAGGTAATGTTATCCCGAAAAAAAAATGAATTAATATCCATAAGCCCTTTTTGTCAGCTATTATTAAATATTCATTACCATTATCTTTATTTAGAGTGTTTACTGTGTAGCTAAACTAGGTTACTTGTATAGACATAAAATGAGCACACGCGCGCACTGGGGGGTGATGATGAAGAAGCAAATAAATTGTTTGTTTAATGGGAAATCGTTACAGACAAACGCCTATACGTCCACCCCGAACCACTCGCTGGCGGAAATGGAGAGGGAAAAGCGACTGCTGGTGAAAATTGTTAAGGCCTCACAGCTGGGCGCCACGGATGGCTGCAGGGAGCCCTACTGCGTCGTCGAAATGGACGAACCCCCGCAGAAAAACCAGACGGGCGTGCAGAAAAACACCGATAGTCCCAATTGGGATGAACACTTTTTGTTGTAAGTGACTATTGTAATCGTTTCTAGCAAGTTTATTATATAAACATCAACAGAAAATCTAACGACATTCAAATATTGAATTGTTAAGGCGTCTACTTTGTGATAATTCATTTTAAACGATAAATAAAACGATTTTTTACTTTTGTTTCTTATCACACTTCAGTTACACTTTGGAGGAGCTCGAAAATGGCTACAGCTACAGCCGAAACTAGTTGCAAAGTGTAACTGAAGTGTGATAAAAAAACAGTAAAAAATCGTTTTATTTATCCTCTAACGACATTCATTTGTAAAATCGATTAACCAGAATACAATCACCCATTTTTAAATCATCTTAACCGGGCGTAATTCATAGGCGACTAGATTTAGAAAATAAATAAATTTAAATTCGAATTTTTTTACCCGCAAATAATAGCAATTCTCGTTCATAATCATTAATCTATAAAATAAATATTACATTGCAACGTTTGTCCTTTATATGATATTATCATTGATTAATCATCATCAAGATATCCAACAACCATGCATGATTGCTACTGCAATACCTGGGGTAGAGTAGTGGTAGTAACGCCTAACTATTTACATTACTTGTACGTTTAAACACATGTATACACGGGCAAATGTTGACCAACAGGGCCATTGGTAGATCAGCACCACAATCGCCATGACGTTAACAGACGTTCAATCGCTATTGAAAGATTTATGAAACATTGGTGAATACGGGAGTGATCCGGGTTGAATTGAGATTTGATTTTAAATTCCACTTATGTGTACACTAATAATAATACACTGTAGTGAATAATTTCATAGCACAACTATTAAACGATATAAAACCAAGCCATTTCTTCCAGTGATGTAATGCCAAGCACCGCAGAGATTTTATTCGAAGTGTACGACCACGCAGTGACGCCGCACAAATTCCTAGGTTTAGGAATTGTGGGCGTCGAGGAGCTTCTCATCAATCCGTCCCAAAGACAAATCATCTCGCTGCAAAGTCGCCCCTATGAGAGCGACCCTGTCAGCGGGACACTAACAGTAGAGGTGAGATATTCAATTTAAATTAAGATATTTCATATGTAACGGTACATTTCGAATTATAGACATACCTAATTTGGTTTATGCAAAAGGATTTATTAATGAATTAGAAGAATATATTATACAAGATAGCTGGGGTGCGATTTCGGACCCCACTCGACTGTCCTCTCGTTTGAACCGAGTGGATTACGATCAGCAACTTTTCCAAAATAAATGTCATAAATTCTAGATTTGTTTATTTTGAATAATTAAAAGGGTTCTCAGTAAAAATATGATTACGCCTGCTCACCTCAACAAGGTACCATTTTAACGAGCAGAGTTTTTCACTGGACGACCGCGTGAGTTAGACAAAAGTTGTGCAATTGTACTCACGGTTGTAATGTTATTGACGAAGAGGAATAATAATAAGATGAAGCAGACATACAATTTTTTATAGTTGATTAAAATACTTTATTGTAGGGTCTGAAACTTATTTTGTAAGATTTTATAACCCTCTACGTTTTATAACTAAGGATTATGATCAGCAACTGTTCCAAAATAAGTTTCATAAATTCTAGAATTTTTTATTTTGAATAATTAAAAGGGTCAATGAAAATGTGATTAAGCCTGCTCGCCTCAACAAGGTACCAATTTAACGAGCAGGGTTTTTCACTGGGCGACCGCGTGAGTTGGATAAAAGTTGTGCCTTTGTCCAAGGCTCACGGTTGTAATGTTATTGACGAAGAAGAAGAATAATAAGAAGAAGCAGTGTTTTGAGACGAGTAAAAATGTGTTAAATTTGATTTATAAATGGGAACTTATCCTGATTATACAAACATAAGCATTGCGTAACATGGCACGAGTTGATTCGTCACACGAGTTGATTCATGACACGAGTTGATTCACTACACTAGTTGATTCGCGACGCAAGTTGATTATTCATGACACGAGTTGATTCATGACACGAGTTGATTCATGACACGAGTTTCTTTGTAGAGAAAGTTTAACGCCATCCTGTGACATCACATCAATTAACAATGTACACACGTTAACATCCGAGAACATTCTCTGTATATAGAGTAATCCTGATGGCATGAGAACATTGATAGAAGTGACATTATTTCGGAACATACTTGTTCCTGTGCTTTACAAATCACACCTCAGTACTCGTATATATATATATATATATATATATATATATATATCCGACTTATTTATAAAATGTACTTCCTAGAAGAGATCAAAATTAAACCATATTGTTTCAGTTTATGTTTATTGAGGGTGCCGAACTTCCAAATTTGGCAGGTCAGGGGCAGCCATACAAAATTAAGGAGTCGATTCGAGGAGTCATGGCTCCGGGTTTGGGAAGAATGACTACTACCACTACGACCACGACGTTTCAAAATGGTAATAAACTTTTCTGTTGTTCTACAATGAAGATTATAAAGCTACCAAATTAATTCGTTTAACAACGGACTCAAATGAGGCATATTCATACTATTAGAATTATTTTTTGTACATGTACGAAGACGAGTATTTTCCCGCATTGGTTTGGGTGGGGGAAATACTACTTCTCGCACTAGTGCGGGAAACACTAGTGCGGGAAGTAGCTAGTGTTGCCAACTTAAAATTCGGTACCAATGAAAAAGTGTATCTATGTCTATGGGAGTACTAATCATAATAATATATACATACAACTAGATTTTTACTTTCCGAATACATCCCTAAATGTAAAGGAACGTGTTCATGTTTTCTAACCAAGATTGTAGAAATATGCGATAACTTACAGCAAAAAATGTACACGAGAAGGAAGGTATTGTTGTCGCGAATCATTTAGCAAAAAAAATTTTTTTACGCCTAAAATAGTCGAAATAAACCCAATTTTTTAAATTTGCATCAATGCCTCATAAACTGACCATTTAATATACTAACTATGTAAAAACAAAATTTTATTATACAGACAAAATGTTAAACGGCGACCATCAAATGAAAGCCGGCCACAATCAAATGGATAGAAGCAAAGACACGGCAAATAGCCTCAACAAGAGCACTTTAGTCATTCACAGCGTACAAAGAGTAAGTATTATTATCCTAATATATATATATATATATCGTGAGTTCGAATTCCCGTCGAGGATGGTGCCTTTAGAAAACTATACAACCCCAAACCCCAACCGATATTTAAAAATTGCAATTATCAACTAATTATATAGACTCGAATTGTTAACGCTTTTTTCGTCAATCATGAAATAAAGAAGAATGAGTGTTCCCTCTTAATTGGAGCACACTAAACTATACATGTTTTTACAATAAAATATTAATATTGTATATTTCTTTTTCTAGCAACCATCGCAACGACTAGTAAAGGTAAGCAAGTGAATCAATTCCTCTGAAAATACGGTTTTAGTTCGCTTTAATACCTTTGATGAAATTTATGACATTAACAAACCGCGTAGTGTGGTAGTGCCTTTTTAACGTGTGAGTTTTCTGTTTTTGTGTTTGACTAACACAGGTCGAGTTGAGCGACGGCACGTGGAAGGAGATCGAGCGAGTGGAGCGGCCATTCGACACAACTGTTGAACACGTTGAAGAAACCACCGAACCTACCGAACCTAACGGGAAAGCTAATGGCGACGCGAAAGCCGGCACAGCGAACGGAGAGGAAAAGGTTGAATTTTGTTTTTGCTTTGCTTTGATAACCTGTATAACAATGAAATTAAAGTAATAATAAGTTGGATTTTAATTAATTGATATTCTGTAGCCGGGTGATATTTCCAAGACAAATACACTGCAATCGCAGTCACCGTCGGAACAACAACCGCTGCCCGATTATAGGGGCAGGACGAGGAAACGTAGGGATTTCTTCGGAACAATTAAGCGACGACTGGGGCGGTCGAAAGGTCGCTCGAAGTCGGCGGGACCGGGCGAGGACGAGAACGGCAGGGACGACTCACTAAATCGGTCTATATCGGCCGATAGAAATAGAGCGGATGAGAGTAAGTGAATCTTATTTTTTTAGAAAGAAACTAATTATTTAACAAATTAGAAAATTAGAAATAGCTAGAGCTTTTTTTTTCAACCACCAATTACATATTATTACTTACAAACATATATCGACTGTGTAGCTCAATAAGGGCCAATCTGCGTTTTTAACGTTCGTCATCCCTTGCACCCCATGTTTATATTTCATTTGTCTTTTCGATGTTTTCTGTTTATAAATAATAAATATAACTTCAGTATACAGGCCCCAAAAGTCTCGGGACGGAGCTATAAGTTTTGAATGAGTGAAGAAAGAAAAATGAAAATTTGGGGATCACTAAAGAGTCATAAAAATACATCTTTAGATAGTAAAAAATCGTAATAAATGTGCAAAAAATATTAAAACATTTCCACGTTGCATGGAAGCTCTAAACTATGTAGGAATGTAGTTTTTATGACCCTATAGTTTTTTAGCAGTGCAAATAAAATTTTAAATTAAATAAAAACTAAACTAGTCATATGCAATTGGGGGTGGTAACGATATAAATAATAAGAAAGCGTATACATCAGACATTTCTGAACATACGCTGCAATTCAATTATACATTATTGCAATTGTTTTTTATGTTTATAAACAATATGGCAAATATAACATCGAATTTATTATTATTATTATTATTATTATTTTCAGGTTATAGATTGGGTTTGCCAGGCAGGAACGACCTGGAGAACTCGCGCCGGTCGAGCATCTCCGAGGCGTCCGGCTTGAGCAGCGCGTCCACGCGCACCTACATCAACGAGGCGAGTACGCTCGTTCTAGAAACAATTGAGAACGGTATCAAGAAACACTACTTGGTGCCGCTGTCTCTGGCGCAAAAGTCCAAGTGGCGGAAAAAGGGAAATAAACTGCACATTTTCAACGACCACACGTTCGTAGCCAAACATTTGACAGGGTGAGTAAATATAATATTGTTTGATGCCTTCATTTAAATTTTTATAGTATAGCATGGACAGAGCTGTTCGGAGTACATTCAAAAAGTACTCGAGTATCGAGTACAAATACTTTACAGAAAATATACCCCGATACCTAGTACAAGTACATTCAAAAAGTACTCGAGTACCGAGTACAAGTACTGAGTACCGAGTACAAGTACTGAGTACCGAGTTTCGAGTAACATATCTAGTTAGTTTATAGTGTATGATTTGATTTTGACCTACTATAGTAATATCTATTCCTATAATTTCAAAGAATTCCTATTTTTACTTTCCGAATACATCACTGATGTAAAGGAAGGTATTGTTTTACCGAAAACGTGTTCACGTTTTCAAACTAAGATTGTGGAAATATGCGATAACTTTCTGGGAAAAAAATTACACCAGAAGCAAGGTATTGTTGCCGTGTAACATTAAGCAAAAAAAATCAATTTTGCTTACGTTTTATACCCAAAATAGTCGAAATAAAACCGATTTTTGCGATGTCTGTGTGTGGTATGTATGTCTGTCTGTCTGTCAGTCTGTCTGTGAACAAAATTCCGGGAAAACGACACAACAGATTGCGTTTGTCGGGCTTGAAATTCTCTACAACTTTGCAATTTGAATCATTTTTGTAGCACCAAATATAAAAAAGTTATGCCCGAAAAACCGGTATTTGGCACCAAAATCACGTCTTTTGATCAGTTTTTTGTATTTTCCGGGAAAACGATAAGAGCTAGTGGAAAACTTCCAATGGCCCGTTTGTCGGGCTTGAAATTCTCTACAACTTTGCAATTTGAATCATCTTTGTAGCGTCTAATATAAAAAAGTTATGCCCGAAAAACCGGTATTTGGCACCAAAATCATGTCTTTTGATCAGTTTTTTGTATTTTCCGGGAAAACGATAAGAGCTAGTGGAAAACTTCCAATGGCCCGTTTGTCGGGCTTGAAATTCTCTACAACTTTGCAATTTGAATCATCTTTGTAGCATCAAATATAAAAAAGTTATGCCCGAAAAACCGTTATTTGGCACCAAAATCATGTCTTTTGATCAGTTTTTTGTATTTTCCGGGAAAACGATAAGAGCTAGTGGAAAACTTCCAATGGCCCGTTTGTCGGGCTTGAAATTCTCTACAACTTTGCAATTTGAATCATCTTTGTAGCGTCTAATATAAAAAAGTTATGCCCGAAAAACCGGTATTTGGCACCAAAATCACGTCTTTTGATCAGTTTTTTGTATTTTCCGGGAAAACGATAAGAGCTAGTGGAAAACTTCCAATGGGCCGTTTGTCGGGCTTGAAATTCTCTACAACTTTGCAATTTGAATCATCTTTGTAGCATCAAATATAAAAAAGTTATGCCCGAAAAACCGGTATTTGGCACCAAAATCATGTCTTTTGATCAGTTTTTTGTATTTTCCGAGAAAACGATAAGAGCTAGTGGAAAACTTCCAATGGGCCGTTTGTCGGGCTTGAAATTCTCTACAACTTTGCAATTTGAATCATCTTTGTAGCATCAAATATAAAAAAGTTATGCCCGAAAAACCGGTATTGGGACCAAAATCACGTCTTTTGATCAGTTTTTTGTATTTTCCGGGAAAACGATAAGAGCTAGTGGAAAACTTCCAATGGGCCGTTTGTCGGGCTTGAAATTCTCTACAACTTTGCAATTTGAATCATCTTTGTAGCACCAAATATAAAAAAGTTATGCCCGAAAAACCGGTATTTGGCACCAAAATTACGTCTTTTGATCAGTTTTTTGTATTTTCCGGGAAAACGATAAGAGCTAGTGGAAAACTTCCAATGGCCCCTTTGTCGGGCTTGAAATTCTCTACAACTTTGCAATTTGAATCATCTTTGTAGCATCAAATATAAAAAAGTTATGCCCGAAAAACCGGTATTTGGCACCAAAATTACGTCTTTTGATCAGTTTTTTGTATTTTCCGGGAAAACGATAAGAGCTAGTGGAAAACTTCCAATGGGCCGTTTGTCGGGCTTGAAATTCTCTACAACTTTGCAATTTGAATCATCTTTGTAGCATCAAATATAAAAAAGTTATGCCCGAAAAACCGGTATTTGGCACCAAAATCACGTCTTTTGATCAGTTTTTTGTATTTTCCGGGAAAACGATAAGAGCTAGTGGAAAACTTCCAATGGGCCGTTTGTCGGGCTTGAAATTCTCTACAACTTTGCAATTTGAATCATCTTTGTAGCATCAAATATAAAAAAGTTATGCCCGAAAAACCGGTATTTGGCACCAAAATTACGTGTTTTGATCAGTTTTTTGTATTTTCCGGGAAAACGATAAGAGTTAGTGGAAAACTTCCAATGGGCCGTTTGCCGGGCTTGAAATTCTCTACAACTTTGCAATTTGAATCATCTTTGTAGCATCAAATATAAAAAAGTTATGCCCGAAAAACCGGTATTTGGCACCAAAATCATGCCTTTTGATCAGTTTTTTGTATTTTCCGGGAAAACGATAAGAGCTAGTGGAAAACTTCCAATGGCCCCTTTGTCGGGCTTGAAATTCTCTACAACTTTGCAATTTGAATCATCTTTGTAGCATCAAATATAAAAAAGTTATGCCCGAAAAACCGGTATTTGGCACCAAAATCATGCCTTTTGATCAGTTTTTTGTATTTTCCGGGAAAACGATAAGAGCTAGTGGAAAACTTCCAATGGCCCCTTTGTCGGGCTTGAAATTCTCTACAACTTTGCAATTTGAATCATCTTTGTAGCATCAAATATAAAAAAGTTATGCCCGAAAAACCGGTATTTGGCACCAAAATCATGCCTTTTGATCAGTTTTTTGTATTTTCCGGGAAAACGATAAGAGCTAGTGGAAAACTTCCAATGGCCCCTTTGTCGGGCTTGAAATTCTCTACAACTTTGCAATTTGAATCATCTTTGTAGCATCAAATATAAAAAAGTTATGCCCGAAAAACCGGTATTTGGCACCAAAATTACGTCTTTTGATCAGTTTTTTGTATTTTCCGGGAAAACGATAAGAGCTAGTGGAAAACTTCCAATGGGCCGTTTGTCGGGCTTGAAATTCTCTACAACTTTGCAATTTGAATCATCTTTGTAGCATCAAATATAAAAAAGTTATGCCCGAAAAACCGGTATTTGGCACCAAAATCATGCCTTTTGATCAGTTTTTTGTATTTTCCGGGAAAACGATAAGAGCTAGTGGAAAACTTCCAATGGCCCCTTTGTCGGGCTTGAAATTCTCTACAACTTTGCAATTTGAATCATCTTTGTAGCATCAAATATAAAAAAGTTATGCCCGAAAAACCGGTATTTGGCACCAAAATTACGTCTTTTGATCAGTTTTTTGTATTTTCCGGGAAAACGATAAGAGCTAGTGGAAAACTTCCAATGGGCCGTTTGTCGGGCTTGAAATTCTCTACAACTTTGCAATTTGAATCATCTTTGTAGCATCAAATATAAAAAAGTTATGCCCGAAAAACCGGTATTTGGCACCAAAATTACGTGTTTTGATCAGTTTTTTGTATTTTCCGGGAAAACGATAAGAGTTAGTGGAAAACTTCCAATGGGCCGTTTGCCGGGCTTGAAATTCTCTACAACTTTGCAATTTGAATCATCTTTGTAGCATCAAATATAAAAAAGTTATGCCCGAAAAACCGGTATTTGGCACCAAAATCATGCCTTTTGATCAGTTTTTTGTATTTTCCGGGAAAACGATAAGAGCTAGTGGAAAACTTCCAATGGCCCCTTTGTCGGGCTTGAAATTCTCTACAACTTTGCAATTTGAATCATCTTTGTAGCATCAAATATAAAAAAGTTATGCCCGAAAAACCGGTATTTGGCACCAAAATTACGTCTTTTGATCAGTTTTTTGTATTTTCCGGGAAAACGATAAGAGCTAGTGGAAAACTTCCAATGGGCCGTTTGTCGGGCTTGAAATTCTCTACAACTTTGCAATTTGAATCATCTTTGTAGCATCAAATATAAAAAAGTTATGCCCGAAAAACCGGTATTTGGCACCAAAATCACGTCTTTTGATCAGTTTTTTGTATTTTCCGGGAAAACGATAAGAGTTTGTGGAAAACTTCCAATGGGCCGTTTGTCGGGCTTGAAATTCTCTACAACTTTGCAATTTGAATCATCTTTGTAGCACCAAATATAAAAAAGTTATGCCCGAAAAACCGGTATTTGGCACCAAAATTACGTCTTTTGATCAGTTTTTTGTATTTTCCGGGAAAACGATAAGAGTTTGTGGAAAACTTCCAATGGGCCGTTTGTCGGGCTTGAAATTCTCTACAACTTTGCAATTTGAATCATCTTTGTAGCGTCTAATATACAAAAGTTAGGCCCGAAAAACCGGTATTTGGCACCAAAATCACGTCTTTTGATCAGTTTTTTGTATTTTCCGGGAAAACGATAAGAGCTAGTGGAAAACTTCCAATGGCCCGTTTGTCGGGCTTGAAATTCTCTACAACTTTGCAATTTGAATCATCTTTGTAGCATCAAATATAAAAAAGTTATGCCCGAAAAACCGGTATTTGGCACCAAAATCATGTCTTTTGATCAGTTTTTTGTATTTTGCGGGAAAACGATAAGAGCTAGTGGAAAACTTCCAATGGCCCGTTTGTCGGGCTTGAAATTCTCTACAACTTTGCAATTTTAATCATCTTTGTAGCGTCTAATATAAAAAAGTTAGGCCCGAAAAACCGGTATTTGGCACCAAAATCACGTCTTTTGATCAGTTTTTTGTATTTTCCGGGAAAACGATAAGAGCTAGTGGAAAACTTCCAATGGGCCGTTTGTCGGGCTTGAAATTCTCTACAACTTTGCAATTTGAATCATCTTTGTAGCATCAAATATAAAAAAGTTATGCCCGAAAAACCGGTATTTGGCACCAAAATTACGTGTTTTGATCAGTTTTTTGTATTTTCCGGGAAAACGATAAGAGTTAGTGGAAAACTTCCAATGGGCCGTTTGCCGGGCTTGAAATTCTCTACAACTTTGCAATTTGAATCATCTTTGTAGCATCAAATATAAAAAAGTTATGCCCGAAAAACCGGTATTTGGCACCAAAATCATGTCTTTTGATCAGTTTTTTGTATTTTCCGGGAAAACGATAAGAGCTAGTGGAAAACTTCCAATGGCTCGTTTGTCGGGCTTGAAATTCTCTACAACTTTGCAATTTGAATCATCTTTGTAGCATCAAATATAAAAAAGTTATGCCCGAAAAACCGGTATTTGGCACCAAAATCATGCCTTTTGATCAGTTTTTTGTATTTTCCGGGAAAACGATAAGAGCTAGTGGAAAACTTCCAATGGCCCGTTTGTCGGGCTTGAAATTCTCTACAACTTTGCAATTTGAATCATCTTTGTAGCATCAAATATAAAAAAGTTATGCCCGAAAAACCGGTATTTGGCACCAAAATTACGTCTTTTGATCAGTTTTTTGTATTTTCCGGGAAAACGATAAGAGCTAGTGGAAAACTTCCAATGGGCCGTTTGTCGGGCTTGAAATTCTCTACAACTTTGCAATTTGAATCATCTTTGTAGCATCAAATATAAAAAAGTTATGCCCGAAAAACCGGTATTGGGACCAAAATCACGTCTTTTGATCAGTTTTTTGTATTTTCCGGGAAAACGATAAGAGCTAGTGGAAAACTTCCAATGGCCCGTTTGTCGGGCTTGAAATTCTCTACAACTTTGCAATTTGAATCATCTTTGTAGCATCAAATATAAAAAAGTTATGCCGGAAAAACCGGTATTTGGCACCAAAATCACGTCTTTTGATCAGTTTTTTGTATTTTCCGGGAAAACGATAAGAGCTAGTGGAAAACTTCCTATGGCCCGTTTGTCGGGCTTGAAATTCTCTACAACTTTGCAATTTGAATCATCTTTGTAGCGTCTAATATAAAAAAGTTATGCCCGAAAAACCGGTATTTGGCACCAAAATCACGTCTTTTGATCAGTTTTTTGTATTTTCCGGGAAAACGATAAGAGCTAGTGGAAAACTTCCAATGGGCCGTTTGTCGGGCTTGAAATTCTCTACAACTTTGCAATTTGAATCATCTTTGTAGCGTCAAATATAAAAAAGTTATGCCCGAAAAACCGGTATTTGGCACCAAAATCATGCCTTTTGATCAGTTTTTTGTATTTTCCGGGAAAACGATAAGAGCTAGTGGAAAACTTCCAATGGCCCGTTTGTCGGGCTTGAAATTCTCTACAACTTTGCAATTTGAATCATCTTTGTAGCATCAAATATAAAAAAGTTATGCCCGAAAAACCGGTATTTGGCACCAAAATTACGTCTTTTGATCAGTTTTTTGTATTTTCCGGGAAAACGATAAGAGCTAGTGGAAAACTTCCAATGGGCCGTTTGTCGGGCTTGAAATTCTCTACAACTTTGCAATTTGAATCATCTTTGTAGCATCAAATATAAAAAAGTTATGCCCGAAAAACCGGTATTTGGCACCAAAATCATGTCTTTTGATCAGTTTTTTGTATTTTCCGGGAAAACGATAACAGCTAGTGGAAAACTTCCAATGGCCCGTTTGTCGGGCTTGAAATTCTCTACAACTTTGCAATTTGAATCATCTTTGTAGCGTCTAATATAAAAAAGTTAGGCCCGAAAAACCGGTATTTGGCACCAAAATCACGTCTTTTGATCAGTTTTTTGTATTTTCCGGGAAAACGATAAGAGCTAGTGGAAAACTTCCAATGGCCCGTTTGTCGGGCTTGAAATTCTCTACAACTTTGCAATTTGAATCATCTTTGTAGCATCAAATATAAAAAAGTTATGCCCGAAAAACCGGTATTTGGCACCAAAATCATGTCTTTTGATCAGTTTTTTGTATTTTCCGGGAAAACGATAAGAGCTAGTGGAAAACTTCCAATGGCCCGTTTGTCGGGCTTGAAATTCTCTACAACTTTGCAATTTGAATCATCTTTGTAGCATCAAATATAAAAAAGTTATGCCCGAAAAACCGGTATTTGGCACCAAAATCACGTCTTTTGATCAGTTTTTTGTATTTTCCGGGAAAACGATAAGAGTTTGTGGAAAACTTCCAATGGGCCGTTTGTCGGGATTGAAATTCTCTACAACTTTGCAATTTGAATCATCTTTGTAGCATCAAATATAAAAAAGTTAGGCCCGAAAAACCGGTATTTGGCACCAAAATCACGTCTTTTGATCAGTTTTTTGTATTTTCCGGGAAAACGATAAGAGCTAGTGGAAAACTTCCAATGGCCCGTTTGTCGGGCTTGAAATTCTCTACAACTTTGCAATTTGAATCATCTTTGTAGCATCAAATATAAAAAAGTTATGCCCGAAAAACCGGTATTTGGCACCAAAATCATGTCTTTTGATCAGTTTTTTGTATTTTCCGAGAAAACGATAAGAGCTAGTGGAAAACTTCCAATGGCCCGTTTGTCGGGCTTGAAATTCTCTACAACTTTGCAATTTGAATCATCTTTGTAGCGTCTAATATAAAAAAGTTATGCCCGAAAAACCGGTATTTGGCACCAAAATCACGTCTTTTGATCAGTTTTTTGTATTTTCCGGGAAAACGATAAGAGCTAGTGGACAACTTCCAATGGCCCGTTTGTCGGGCTTGAAATTCTCTACAACTTTGCAATTTGAATCATCTTTGTAGCATCAAATATAAAAAAGTTATTTCAATCATCTTTGTAGCGTCTAATATAAAAAAAGTTATGCCCGAAAAACCGGTATTGGGACCAAAATCACGTCTTTTGATCAGTTTTTTCTATTTTCCGGGAAAACGATAAGAGCTAGTGGAAAACTTCCAATGGCCCGTTTGTCGGGCTTGAAATTCTCTACAACTTTGCAATTTGAATCATTAAAAAGTTAGAAGTAGAAAGAGTGCATACAAAACTCAAAAAAATATTAAATTATTGGATTTTGGATATTTTTGAGATATTTGTGTGTTACCCATTTATACATGTTTATAAAGACATATAATTCGTTAAATGACCTCAATTCGTGAGGCTACAATCGATAAAAGTTCATATAAAAATACTGTTACCTGCATAAAAAATTCAAAAAAGTATTAAATTATTGGATTTTTCATATTTTTGAGATATTTATATGTTACCTATTTATCTATGTTTATAAACACATATCACTCGTTAAATTACCTCAATTAGTGAGGCTACAATCGATAACAGTTCATATAAGAATACTGTTCCCTGCATAAAAAATTCAAAAAAGTATTAAATGATTGGATTTTGGATTTTTTTGAAATATTTATATGTTACACATGTATCTGTGTTTACAAAAACATATCATTCGTTAAATTACCTCAATTATTGACTGTTACCTGCATACAAAATTCAAAAAAGTATTAAATGATTGGATTTTGGATATTTTTGAGATATTTATATGTTACCCATTTATCTGTGTTTATAAAAACATATCACACATTAAATTACCTCAATTAGTGAGGCTATAATCGATACAAGTTCATCTAAGAATACTGTTACCTGTATAAAAAATTCAAAAAAGTATTAAATGATTGGATTTTGGATATTTTCGAGATATTTATATGTTACCCATTTATCTGTGTTTATAAAAACATATCATTCGTTAAATTACCTCTATTAGTGAGGCTACACTCGATAAAAGTTCATATAAGAATACTGTTACCTGCATAAAAAATTCAATAAAATATTAAATGATTGGATTTTGGATAGTTTTGAGATATTTGTATGTTACTCATTTATCTATGTTTATAAAAACATAAAATTCGATAAATTGCCTCAATTATTGAGGCTACAATCGATAAAAGTTCATATAAGAATACTGTTATCTGCATAAAAAATCAAAAAAGTATTAAATGATTGGATTTTGGATATTTTTGAGATATTTACATGTTACCCATTTATCTGTGTTTATAAAAACATATCATTCGTTAAATTACCTCAATTATTGAGGCTACAATCGATAAAAGTTCATATACGAATACTGTTACCTGTATAAAAAATTCAAAAAAGTACTAAATGATTGGATTTTGGATATTTTTGAGATATTTATAAGTTACCCATTTATCTGTGTTTATAAAAACATATCATTCGTTAAATTACCTCAATTATTGAGGCTACAATCGATAGAAGTTCGTATAAGAATACTGTTACCTGCATAAAAAATTCAAAAAAGTATTAAATGATTGGATTTTGGATATTTTTGAGATATTTATATGTTACCCATTTATCTATGTTTATAAAAACATATCACTCGTTAAATTACCTCAATTATTGAGGCTACAATCGATAAAAGTTCATATAAAAATACTGTTATCTGCATAAAAAATTCAAAAAAGCATCAAATGATTGGATTTTGGATATTTTTGAAATATTTTTATGTTACCCATTTATCTATGTTTATAAAAACATATCACTCGTTAAATTACCTCAATTAGTGAGGCTACAATCGATAAAAGTTCATATAAAAATACTGTTACATGCAAAAAAATTCAAAAAAGTATTAAATGATTGGATTTTGGATATTTTTGAAATATTTGTATGTTGCACATGTATCTGTGTTTATAAAAACATATCATTCGTTAAATTACCTCAATTATTGAGGCTACAATCGATGAAAGTGCATATAAGAATAATGTTACCTGCATAAAAAATTCAAAAAAAAATTAAATGATTGGATTTTGGATATTTTTGAAATATTTATAATTTACTTATTTATCTGTGTTTATAAAAACATATCATTCGTTAAATTACCTCAATTATTGAGGCTACAATCGATAGAAGTTCATATAAGAATAGTGTTACCTGCATACAAAACTCAAAAAGTATTAAATGATTGGATTTTTGATATTTTTGAAATATTTATATGTTACTCATTTATCTGTGTTTATAAAAACATATCATTCGTTAAATTACCTCAATTATTGAGGCTACAATCGATGAAAGTTCATATAAGAATGTTACTTGCATACAAAATTCAAAAAAATATTATTATTATTAAAAAATTCAAAAAAATATTAAATGATTGGATTTTGGATATTTTTGAAATATTTATATGTTACCCATTTATGTGTGTATATAAAAACATATAATTCGTTAAATTGCATCAATAATTGAGGCTACAATCGATAGAAGTTCATATAAGAATATTGTTACCTGCATAAAAAATTTAAAAAAATTGGATTTTGGATATTTTTGAGATATTTGTGTTACCCATTTATATATGTTTATAAAGATATATAATTTGTTAAATTACCTCAATTATTGAGGCTACAATCGATGAAAGTTCATATAAGAATACTGTTACCTGCATAAAAAATTCAAAGAAATATGAAATGATTGGATTTTGGATATTTTTGAAATATTTGTATGTTACTCATTTATCGATGTTGATAAAAACATATAATTCGTTAAATTGCCTCAATTATTGAGACTATAATAGATAAAAGTTCATATAAGAATACCCACCTTTCTGCAATGCAAATGCGAGACATTAATATACCTGTTTCGATGTGAATTCCCAACTAATTGAATTTATAGTGACTACAGAATATAAATGTAATCGTTTTTATAGAAAAGTATTTGAAATGTACTCGAGTACACAGAAAAAAGTACTCGAGTACATTTTCCTTGATTAAAAGGCAAGAAGTACAAGTACATATATATAAAAATACTCGTGAGTATAGTACACGAGTACAAGTACTCGAATACCGCCCAGCTCTGTACATGGATAAGATTAATATAATAATAACTATAACAAATGATATTTGCAGTGGAACTGTCTGTCAAGTATGCAGTAAAAGCATAGCGAGACGTATCGGCAAGCAGGGCTACGAGTGCAGGGACTGCCTGCTGAAATGCCACAAACACTGCCACGTGAAAGTGAACGATAATTGTCCTACGTCCACCATCCACAACATAGAATTGTAAGTATGCGAAACACAACGTATAGATTTAGTTTTTACAAACAACATCATAAAACAGACAACACATGCACACCCCAAAATACACATACACGCAGTGGTGTAACTAGAATATGCAAAACAGTAGGTACAAATAAAATTTATAATGATATATACAACCACTATTTTTTTTAAAGTAACAAATTTATTCTTATATGTATTGTAGATTTTTCTTTTTGAATTTTAATATGTTTTGTTTTGATAAATAAACAATTATATGTATGAGATATATCTTTTTGAAAAAAAATAAAATTATTTTTATTATACATTTAATAAAACAAACAAAAATTAAAAATTATTTTTCAAATTTATAATTTAAATTTGGATACGAAATTAATATAAATATATTGAGCCCTAATGTTTATAATTATAATCATATTTATTTAACAAATAAAAAAATATAAAAATAATTTTTCAAATTTATAATAATTTAAATTTGATACAAAATTATTATAAATGTATTGAGCCCCAATTTTCATAATTAGTAATCATGTTTATTTAACAAAACAAAAAAAATTTAAAAATTATTTTTCAAATTTATAATAATTTAAATTTCGATACAAAATTATTATAAATGTATTGAACCCTAATGTTCATAATTGGTAATCATATTTATTTAACAAAACAAAAAATATTAAAATAATTTTTCAAATTTATAATACTTTAAATTTTGATACAAAATTAGTATTGAGTCCTAATGTTTATAATTAGTAATCATATTTATTTAACAAATCAAAAAATATAAAAATAATTTTTCAAATTTATAATAATTTAAATTTCGATAAAAAATTATTATAAATGTATTGAGCCCCAATTTTCATAATTGGTAATCATATTTATTTAACAAAACAAAAAATATTAAAACAAATTTTCAAATTTATAATACTTTAAATTTTGATACAAAATTAATATAGATGTATTGAACCCTAATGTTTATAATTAGTAATCATATTTATTTAACAAATCAAAAAATATTAAAATAATTTTTCAAATTTATAATAATTTAAATTTTGATACAAAATTATTATAAATGTATTGAGCCCTAATGTTCATAAAATTAGTAATCATGTTTATTTAACAAAACAAGAAACATTAAAATATTTTTTCAAATTTATAATAATTTAAATTTTGATACAAAATTATTATAAATGTATTGAGCCCTAATGTTCATAAAATTAGTAATCATGTTTATTTAACAAAACAAGAAACATTAAAATATTTTTTCAAATTTATAATAATTTAATTTTGATACAAAATTAATATAGATGTATTGAGTCCTAATGTTTATAATTAGTAATCATGTTTATTTAGCAAAACAAAGAACAACAAAATAATTTTTCAAATTTATAATAATTTAAATATTTTTTCAAGTTTATAATAATTTAAATTTAGATATACAGTATCAAAATTTAAATTATAATGAACTTGAAAAAATATTAAAATTATTATAAATTTGAAAAATTATTTTTATATTTTTTGATTTGTTAAATAAATATGATTACTAATTATGAACATTAGGGCTCAATACATTTATAATAATTTTGTTTCAAATTTAAATTATTATAATTTGAAAAATTATTTGAATATTTTTTGTTTTGTTAAATAAACATTTTTCAATTATAAATTTTAGGGCTCAATACATTTATATTAATGTTTTTTTGTTTTATTAAATAAACATGTTTACTAATTATAAACATTATACCACCTGCAACTATTTATTTAGTATATTCTTGTTACACCACTGAATACACCCACAACAATTGTGCCTTTAACACCAGACGGATCGAAATTAATTGATGATTGTATTTCTGTTTTCTTTCTCTAATATTGATCACTGAAATTGAAATCGGAAAAACGCTTTAAGTAAGTGTAAACTACTTTTAATAACCCTAAAATAGATGTTTCCCTAATGTTCGTGTGGAGTCTCTTTGTCTGTCTCTCTCTCTTTTAATTGCAACTGAAAATATTAAATGCACAATTTTCACCCCATTGTCTGTGTAAGATTGTCAAAACACGTTTTCTGTTTCCCGTTTATTTTGTTACAAACAAATCAGAAATCCCAAAAACCTATACACTTGACAGTGGCTGTACTAATGATTTATTTTTTTCTATGGGTCTCTTCTGCCTGTTTTGAGTGAATAAAAGTGGTAAGAGTTTGTGATGCAATGGCTGTTTTTTCGTTTTGTTCTGTGTTTGAGTGCTACTGCTTTGATTTTGATTTACATGCGTTGCAGCTGAAATTTGAACACACAAACAAATTTTAATTCAAATAAATTTGTAAATTATAATTAAACTTCAGACCAGAATGTGTACCTATTGTGTGTCTGTATGTGCAACATAAGTATGTTCAAATACAGGGTCGGACTGGGTGATTGTCGGGGATATAAAAAATAAAATAAATAAAATCGCAGAATTTGGTAGTTACGACAGTTAACTTCTGAGGTACAGAAATAGTCTGTGTTATACGAACAAAGTGACTGTGTTTTATTAATTTAATACAATTTGGGTTTGTATGCGCTGCAAAAAAATACACATACAGTAGGACCGGTTTCTGGTTATTTACCCGAGCCGAACATCTAGTCTGATCCTGATCAAATATCTTAGCCGCTTTCTTTTATAGTTCTGGAGCTGTTCCGGGCTGCTCTTATTGTGTTAGAACAGCCCGGAACAGCTCCTGAACAATAAAAAAAAGCGGCTCTTGACTGCTTAATTCTGAATCATTAGAGCCTGATGTAATTTTGTAACACACCCTATCCTATGAATCAGGGGTGGCCAACAGGTCGATCGCGAATAATTCCGGGCTGTTCTAACACAATAAGGGCAGCCCGAAACAGCTCCTGAACGATAAACGAAAGCGGCTCTTGACTGCTTAGTTCTGAATCATTAGAGCTTGATGTAATTTTGTAACGCACCCTATTTTATAAATCAGGAGTGGCCAAGTCTATCCCGAAGTCAATTTTGTTAGAAAAAACCCGACATCTTCACTTAGAAACCTATTAGACTACAAATTTGATACAACAAGTCGATTGCAACACAGTTTTAAGATAAAAAGTAAATGTTATATACACAAAAGTTGACCACCCCTGCTATAAATATTCGTCTCTTATTTTAGCATGTTTGCTATTTTAATTTGATTTGATTTGACTTTTTTTTTATACTTGCTTGCTTTGATACAATTGCGCTTTTCAGATCGTACATCCAGAACCCATACACGGACAAGAATATAAGGATGCTCTAGACTTAATTCCCAACTTCTACGCACGCACGACCGAGCGCAGGACGCAACATTTCTTCTCTTCTTCTTTTTTTTTAAATATAAAACAACAGGCCGCTTCCTACTTATAAATAAGTTCCAATGTATTTATGTTTTTATTTATATTTACCAGAATATAAACAATTAACATTAATCCAATAATAACTGCGTGGCGCACTTTTTGACGTGACATTTCCACGAAATATCGCGTTAAAAGCATAAATACATTTTTTTTTTAAATATTGCTGTGGGAAAGTATAAAGCATGATAACATAAGGCTGGTAATAGTTGATTATTAACCTAGGTTAATAATAAACCATTATTGACCAGTACAACATTCAGTCGTAAAATACTTACGACTAAAAAATTAATTAGTCAATAATGGTATGTAAGGTTATAGCGTTGATTGAAGTATTGGTCCTGGGCAGCTGTTTTTGTAATACAGGCACCATGAAGGGGCTAAATAAAAAATACTTCAATCAACGGTTATAGGGTTGTAGTGAAAATATATGATGTGGACACCACATGACTTTCCGAATTATTTAATTAATATTTAAAAAAATCAGAATTATAATATAAATATTTTTAGCAAAAATAATTTAATTTTCACTATATAAAATCTGTGGCTATTTGATAGAAGCCGATGCGAATTTGAATAACTTTTTCTATAAATTTCATAAAGTTTAATTATAAATTTGGAGTTATAGTTTTAATATAAGTTATGCGAAACGAATTCTAAACAGATTATAAATCAATTATCAAATTGTGATACTTAAGTTGGGCTCTCAAAATTCGCATTATTCATACAACATATCTGGACGACAGAATTTAATTTTAATTGGGGGCTTATCCACCAGAGACGTTACAAAACCAAACAATTTAAATCCAAAAGGACTTTTTGTTAATAATTAGTATTTGTTATTTCAATTGATCAATAGAGATTATTTAATAATAAAAAATAAAATTACTAGTTGAAATTCTAGTCGTTCGACGGGGGATGATTTTTAATTGCGTTGTCCAAAATAATGAATCTCAGAGATTTTTGAAATTGCAACTATTTTCAATCTTATTTGTGTCACTATTTTTTTAATTTTTTTTTTGAAATGTGTACAACCATATATTAAAAGTATTTTCTAATTACATGAGAAAAAAAATACTAATTTTAATTAGTAAAAATCAAAACCTTACGTTGAACATTGCTATTACTTCAAATCACTTAATAGTTCAATTAAATGATTAATAAAAAAATCTCATCTCTATTGAAATTCGAACCCGTGACCCTCATTTTTGAACTGTCATCACAAAATAAATAAATAATAGGTTGGTCGGCTTCAAAACATTGTCTTTGTTTATATATTATAAGTATATATTATTCACAAAAATCTATTTTTTAAAACTTAAAACTTAAATATATAATTATGTTATCGAATTAATTTTTGTTGTGCTTTATATTTTCCATACAGCCAAATACTCACACAACACACACATACAATTATGTTTTTTTTATATAATTTTATTGTATATAATACTATTTAATGTAACTAGGGATATTGCGGTGCTTAAACTTTTGCACATAAAGGTAGTTGTCTAGGGGAGCCGGAGCTACATTTTCTAACAGAGAATAAAAAGACTCAAAAAGCGAATCTTGCGATTTTAAGTGTATAATATAAAACCCAAACGCAGTCTACTTTTTTGCTAGGTAATCTGTGATTCAGCCACAAACGTTAATCAGGATTGGATGTTTGAATCATTATAACACAATATTCCGAACCAACAAAGAAATCTATTTGCATGAAATATCGGGCGTAATGTTTTTATTATTAAAACCTTTTACAAAAAATGTTTTAATTATTAAAGGTTTTAATATAATATAAAATATAATACTCCCGATATTTCATGAAAATAGATTTCTATGTTGATTCGGAATCCGAACTTTAGTCCATTTTTATTTTGCTAACTACCGTGCGTGCATAAAAATTCGATTTTTCGTTTAAATTACTTTATTAATTTCCTTGGAGTGCGACTTGAATTTACCAAAAATAATTTAATTTTCAATATAAAAATTCTGTAGCTATTTGGCAGAAGTTGATATGTGAATTTGAATAACTTTTTCCATAAATTCACTCATTAATAAAGAGGAAAACAAGTGGTAAAAAAACATAGTAGTTTTATTCAACTCCTTTATTGAATAAAGAGGATGTTTAATTATTAATTTGAAATTGTAATTTTAATATAAGTTGGTTAAGGTAATACCGGGTGATTAAACTCCTCCGAGCTTCTCCCTTGACCGGCGGAAAAGTCGGCTGATAGCCCTATAAAGATAGGAGTTTTTTTTAAATATAAGTTGTGCCGAAAAAAATTCTACAAAGATTATAAATCTATTATCAGATTGTTATACAAAATCAAAAATCGATATTCATGGACGCACGGGTTTACAGTGTGATTAAAAACATAATTTTCTCGTAAATTAAATAAATCACAAAATAACAGTTGTGTTAACACATTTTAAACTTAAGTAAACATTTTATATATTACTATAAATAATTATATTATAGCTTTTATATAATGAACTTTAGATAGCTTTGTTGGAAGAACATTTATAAAGGGTTGTAAAGGTATATATGAAGAATACTGCACACAATCGCTGTATATTAACAAGGGTGAAAGTGAGCTAGAACACGTAAAATATTTGAAAGCATCTTGAATTTGCTCTTATAAGCCAAACATCACTAAAAAAAGACTTTTATTTGGCATATTCGCACAAATTTTTACAAAATTTCTCCCATTAAACAATACTCTCGCAGAAACAAAAAAAAATACAAATTAACATAAAACAAAAACATCACTACTCAATCAATAATTGGCGTAAAAAGTATTTTGCTTAAGTGATTACCTTTGAAATCACTCAAGCAAATTACTTTTAAAACCCTACCGACTGCGTCAATTATTGCTTGAGTAGTAGTAACATCACTACTCAATAAATAATTGGCGCAGTCGCTAGGGTTTCAAAAGTAATTTGCTTAAGTGATTACTTTTGAAATCACTCAAGCAAGTTACTTTTGAAACCATACGACTGCGCCAATTATTGATTGAGTAGTAGTAACATCACTACTCAATAAATAATTGGCGCAGTCGGTAGGATTTCAAAAGTAATTTGCTTAAGTGATTACTTTTGAAATCACTCAAGCAAATTACTTTTGAAACCCTACTGACAGCGCCAATTATTGATTGAGTAGTAGTAACATCACTACTCAATAAATAATTGGTGCAGTCGGTATGATTTCAAAAGTAATTTGCTTAAGTGATTACTTTTGAAATCACTCAAGCAAATTACTTTTAAAGCCCTAGCGACTGCGTCAATTATTGATTGAGTAGTAGTAACATTACTACTCAATAATTAATTTTGAGTTAATTCTATTAGTTTAGCGCTATGAAAAGTGTATGCATTAGTCGCTTTCGTTTATCGTTCCGGAGTTGTTCTGAACAGCACGAAAGAAAAAAAAACGCGGCTATTATAGGGCATGGTAATAGCAATTGGTTAAAAATCGCATCCCTGGGATGAAAACGATGAAGAAAAATCGCTAGGCAAAATACGGACATTTTGTCTAGCGATTTTTCTACCTGCCCCTTCACCTCGGTAAGTCAGTCTGAAGTTGACCCTCGCACTGAGTTTACGCATCGTATAACCTATAACAGAGCCAACAATTTGAGCAACGTTCAAGGTATTATCGTTGATTGAAGTATACTTCAATCAACAGTATTATAAAGTTTTACAGAATCGCGTAATTTCAATTGTGTAAAATCGATCAAAGGAATTCGATATATGGGCTCGTAAAATTATGAAATAATACTAATAAACCAAAATTTCATCATTGAATGAACTCAAATCGTGAATTGTCCATATTTTGCGGAGCGACTTTGAAAGTTAAACGAATCCGTTTACAACGAGTGGTTTCAAGAATCGCACCCCAGGCTATATGACTGAAAAATCTGGCGATGGTAAAACCAAACAATTATTCAGTAAAATAATAAGTGTCACAAATGATTGTTGTAATAAAAGTAGTTATTATATTTGTTACAAATCTATAACTGGCTATCGACCTGTCGACGAGCAAATATTTTACTGCATATATGTTTCTCACTTTCACCCATTTATATTAAAACAGTAATGTTGTGCTATATAAGACCGAACTTGGGTTGATTCTAAACATAAATTATGAGCAAATATATATTTTTGTTTAATTTTTTCGCTCATTCGTGTATTAATTACTGTAAGTGCCTGATACGCGTTAATTTTTTATAGAAACAAAAAGGGTTGGAAAACTATAACTGTAACAACTGTGAATATAATAAACATAGATTGTTGGAGCATGGGAATCAATTTTGCACTTGGCTGATAATTATTTAGACCCGCAAAAGGCAAATGCAAAAATTGATAAGCAAAAAACATAAATTCGACAGTTACAGTTGTTACAGATACGCGGTATATTATGATATTTAATACTGTAATATTGATGATTGATATAGTTGTTCTCTAAATAATGGAGCTTTTTGAACTTACCACTGTTACGATTGCGAAAATCAAATTAAATACGAGCGGCGACGCTATTGAAGGATTATAAATAAATTATTTAAATACAATATGTGGCTTTTTATATCTTAATCCTTACAGATTTTTCGAATTTAAATGTGCAATTTGAGGTAAGTACTTTGCTAGGGACCGCCTTTTTGAATTTTTTAAATCGGCCATTTTGAATATTGAAAATCGGAATTGAATTTTTAATCAGGGACCTCAAAAACTCCTTTGCAAGTAAATTGGAACCAATTATTTGCAAAATTTTGTTTTTTCCGCCATTTTGGGTCCACCATTTTGAATATTGAAAATCAGACATCGGATTCGTATTCAGTGAGCTCACAAACCCCCGTGTAAGTAATTTCGAACGAAATTATTTGCCAAATTTACGTTTTGTACGCCATGTTGGGTCCACCATTTTGAATTTTTTAAATCGGATATAAGATTAGTATTCAATTCATTTAATTTCGAACCAAATTATTTGCAAAATTTACTTTTTGTCGGCCATTTTAAATATTGAAAATCGGATTTGTAATTAGGAACCTCAAAAACTCATTTGCAAGTAAATTGGAACCAATTATTTGCTAGATTTTGTTTTTTGTCCGCCATTTTAGGTCCGCCATTTTGAATATTGAAAATCAGACATCGGATTCGTATTCAGTTAGCTCACAAGTGTAAGTAATTTCGAACCAAATTATTTGCCAAATTTACGTTTTGTACGCCATGTTGGGTCCACCATTTTGAATTTTTTAAATCGAATAGAAGATTAGTATTCAGTTCATTTAATTTCGTACCAAATTATTTGCAAAATTTACTTTTTGTCGGCCATTTTGAATATTGAAAATCGGACATCGGATTGGTAATTAGGGACCTCAAAAACTCAAGTAAATTGGAAATATGTATAATTGTATTTTTTAATTATGGGTTTTAAAGAATATAGTTACTTTTATCTTTATTTGCTCCTTTTAGTCCACATTCCTCTGTGGTTATTAACCCTATCGTTTTCATTGATTTTAAATTGTTTATTTAGGTTTCATTTGTTTCTGGTTCAAATATTATGCGGCTTGTTTCATAATTGTTGTTTCTATAATCGTTGATTGATTGAAGTATTAATTACTTCAATCAACGCTATAAAACATATACTTGTAACTTTTGTCATGCACATGTAAATTTATAAAAATTAGTATTTGTAAATTTCATAAATAACGTCACTGGGGTATATTTAAACATCAAATAATAATTTTATTACTTAAATTTCACTTATGGTGTTGATTACATCCTAAATACGAGCACTGCGTCTCTTTCTCTTCAACAGGTTGTTTGTAGAGCGTAAACCTCTTTGTGTTCTTAAAAATAAATATTTATCATTGAAACTCGCGTCAACCGCATCGCACTAATTATATCTATCCGCCCAATTTAACGGATCTAGAAATGCTGGCGGGCTTAATAAGTGAAAAGGCAACAAATCGTGAGCATACACAAACACAAAAAAAACAGCTTTCACCGAATTGACAGAGTAACAACCAATTTAGAATTTCAAATATTAAAATCTCGTAATATCTTGTTGCTGCTACAAAAAAAAGACAGCAACTATCACATACTTAATATTCAAAAAATAAAAATAAAACCCTGTTTTTGAGTAGCAGTTACTGTATTTGTTACAATTCTTTAAATTATTATCGTAACTGGTTATCAATGTTTTTTATAAAATTTTTATAAAATTTATCTTGGGAAAAGTGCATATAAAGACTATTGGTGGAAAATCTTCTGTAATACACTCAGTTTTCAGAAATAAAAATATATAAATAAATAAAATGCCTGATTTTTAATTTATTTAGCAACTCCCTGACTAATGTCAGATTGGTAATTTTTGAGTATAACAACCCAAAAAGACTACGAATAGTTGAGATATACATTTCATAATTTGTAGGGGCTAAGTTTGCCTATTTGCAAATATATTCAGCGTAATTTTATAAAATTGTGAACTTTACAAACGGAGTTATGGTACTTTCTACCCTTTGAGTAATGTCAGAATCGTAATTTTTGAGTTTAACAACCCAAAAAGACTGCGAATGGTTGGGATACATATTTCATACTTTATAGGCTCAAAATATCACCATTTGTGGCTGTATTCAGAGTAATTTTATATAATTTTAAAAACTGCCATCAGAGTTAAATTACTTTTTATTCCCTGACTAATTCCAAAATTATAATTTTTGAGTTTAACAACCCAAAATACTACGAATAGTTAAGGTACACATTTCAAACTTTGTAGTGACTAAGTATATCCATTTGCAAATACATACAGCCACATTTTATAAAATTTTGAAAGCTTCAATTAGAGGTATGTTACTTTCTGTCCCATGACTAATGTCAGATTGGTAACTTTTAAGCATAACACCCCAAAAAGACTACGAATAGTTGAGATATACATTTCATACTTTGTACGGGCTATGTTTCACTATTTTCAAATATATTCAGCGTAATTTTATAAAATTGTGAACTTTACAAACGGAGTTATGGTACTTTGTACCCTTTGAGTAATGTCAGAATCGCAATTTTTGAGTTTAACAACCCAAAAAGACTGCGAATTGTTGGGATACATATTTCATACTTTGTAGGATCTAAATATCACCATTTGTGGCCATTTTCAGAGTAATTTCATACAATTTTGAAAACTACCAACAGATTTAAGTTACTTTGTATCCCCATACTAATTCCACAATTATAATTTTTGAGTTTAACATCCCAAAATACTACGAATAGTTAAGGTACATATTTCATACTTTGTACGGGCTAAGTATAACTATTTGTAAATACATTCAGCGACATTTTATAAAATTTTGAAAACTTCAATTAGAGTTATGGTAATTTTTTTCCGCTGACTAATGTCAGATTGGTAATTTTTGAGTATACCAACCCAAAAAGACTACGAATATTTGAGATATACATTTCATACTTTGTAGGGGCTAAGTTTGACTACTTGCAAATATATTCAGCGTAATTTTATAAAATTGTGAACTTTACAAACGGAGTTATGATACCTTTTACCCTCTGACTAATGCCAGAATCATAATTTTTGAGTTTAACAACCCAAAAAGACTGCGAATTGTTGGGATACATATTTCATACTTTGTAGGGTCTAAATATCACCATTTGTGGCTATTTTCAGAGTAATTTCATACAATTTTGAAAACTACCAACAGATTTAAGTTACTTTGTATCCCCATACTAATTCCAGAAATATAATTTTTGAGTTTAACATCCCAAAATACTACGAACAGTTAAGGTACACATTTCATACTTTGTACGGGCTAAGTATAACTATTTGTAAATACATTCAGCGACATTTTATAAAATTTTGAAAACTTCAATTAGAGTTATGGTAATTTTTTTCCGCTCACTAATGTCAGTTTGGTAATTTTTGAGTATAACAACCCAAAATGACTACGAATAGTTGAGATATACATTTCATGCTTTGTAGGGTATAAGTTTGACAATTTGCAAATATATTCAGCGTAATTTTATAAAATTGTGAACTTTACAAACGGAGTTATGGTACTTTTTACCCTCTGACTAATGTCAGATTCGTAATTTTTGAGTTTAACAACCGAAAAAGACTGCAAATTGTTGGGATATATATTTCATACTTTGTAAGGTCTAAATATCACCACTTGCGGCTATATTCAGAGTAATTTTATACAATTTTAAAGACTACCATCAGATTTAAGTTTCTTTTTATTCCCTGACTAATACCAGAATTATAATTTTTGAGTTTAACAACCCAAAATACTACGAATAGTTAAGATACTCATTTCATACTTTGTAGGGGCTATGTATAAGTATTTATAAATACATTCAGCGACATTTTATAAAATTTTGAAAACTGCAATTAGAGTTATGGTACTTTTTGTCCCCTGGCTAATGTCAGATTGGTAATTTTTAAGCATAACACCCCAAAAAGACTACGAATAGTTGAGATATACATTTCATACTTTGTACGGGCTAAGTTTCACTATTTTCAAATATATTCAGCGTAATTTTATAAAATTGTGAACTTTACAAACGGAGTTATGGTACTTTGTACCCTTTGAGTAATGTCAGAATCGTAATTTTTGAGTTTAACAACCCAAAAAGACTGCAAATTGTTGGGATACATATTTCATACTTTGTAGGGTCTAAATATCATCATTTGTGGCTATTTTCAGAGTAATTTCATACAATTTTGAAAACTACCAACAGATTTAAGTTACGTTTTATCCTCAGACTAATTCCAGAATTATAATTTTTGAGTTTAACAACCCAAAATACTACGAATAGTTAAGATATACATTTCATACTTTGTAGGGGCTAAGTATATCCATTTGTAAATACATTCAGCGATATTTTATAAAATTTTGAAAACTTCAATTAGAGTTATGGTAATTTGTGTCCCCTGACTAATGTCAGATTGGTAATTTTTGAGTATAACAATCCAAAAAGTCTACGAATAGTTGAGATATACATTTCATACTTTGTAGGGGCTAAGTTTGACTATTTGCTAATTTATTCAGCGTAATTTTATAAAATTGTGAACTTTACAAACGGAGTTATGGTACTTTGTACCCTCTGACTAATGTCAGAATCATAATTTTGAGTTTAACAACCCAAAAAGACTGCGAGTTCTTGGGATACATATTTCCTTCCTTTTAAGGTCTAAATATCACCATTTGTGGCTATTTTCAGAGTAATTTCATACAATTTTGAAAACTACCAACAGATTTAAGTTACTTTTTATCGCCTGACTAATGCCAGAATTATAATTTTTGAGTATTATTTGTCTACGATTCTTTAACCTCCTCCAAACCCCCTCCCATCTTGATTTTTCTCTATATGCGGCCCTGTACTAGCCGCGTTCGTTTATTGTTTGGGAGCTGTTCTACCACTCCCGAACGTTAGCTAATATTACGCTAGAAATTATTACTTTTACTGTGATAATTATATTTTAGTAGCTGAAATTTTAAGAAATTCATCAAATTTGATTGATGATACCTTTTTTATTTAGCCCAATTATGTTATTTTATATTAATTCAACTTTCTACGACACCCACGGTCATCTGAATCATCACTCTGCATAAAATGAATTTAAACAACATTTTACATTTTTATAACGTATAATATTTTCACATTAATACTATCAAATCAGGTCAAATATTGTATGAAAGCAATTAACCGCTAGCCCTACTAAAACCTATCGGAATTTAACTGTTGTAACTCGTTTTTTTAAATATGTCTCGATTATTTTTGTCGGTTTTATTTTCTATCTTCACGGTCGCGTGGACATTCGTATGGGCGACGCGAGGTGTAAATAATAATGAGGTAAACATTATTTATAAAATTCCGCTTCCGCCGAGCAGGTTGGTGACTAAGGTGCCTCTTGTATTATTCCTATATGGACACGAAAATTACGTATGCTTACTTAATGGATGTCACGGTGTCGTGGGCACCTTTCGAATCGACGCTTCCGTGCGTTACACGACCAACATTGTTCCATGCATTGTTGCGTCGTTGCCAGACAAAGATAAAAAAAGAGTAGTTGGGTTGGCTGGGTGGTGCGATAACCAAAGCCTATATGCAGGCAATCAAACGAAATACGTGCAGTTTTAATAATTCACACAGAACATTTCTTATTATAGGGCAGGGATGAGCAACAAGTTGATCGTGATCTACCGGTTGATCGTGAAGCCAATTTTGGTCAATTAATGTTTTAACTACTTAAGGTAGACACAAGAGGACACCGCATCGCATCGTAAAAGGAAATCATTGTACGTCATCGAACAGTGATCTGGCAGGGATATTTGTTGGTAAATTCGATCGTGAAGACAATTCTGGTCAATCGTTCGCGATGTTTTAACTACTTAAGGTAGATAATACATCGCGAGCGATTCACCAGAACTGGTTTCACGATCGCTTTTTAAATTTACCACTAAATATCCCTGCTACATCACTGTTGACGACAAATGATTTTCTGTCACCATGCGATGCGGTGTGTTCTTGTATACAGTCCTTGGAATTCACCGTCTTTTACAGTAATTCCAAATAGCCGCCATCTATTGATAAATTGACATGAACACCCTATAACCGCGACACATTTTTAAGATAAAAACTAATTTCAAAGTAAATTTGGCTTCTTACTAAACACACTTTATTTACATTCAATAGTAAAAAGTTAGATTGATATAGTATATATATGTTGAATTCACCCAAGGACTGTATACAAGAGGATACTGCATCACATGGTGAAAGGAAATCATTTGTCGTCATCGTACTGTGATCTGACAGCGATATTTGGCGGTAAATTTAAATATCATTGAGATCGGGCCAGATCGGATTTGTATATTTGGCAACGCGACAAGAGTAGATGAAGAATTAGCGGCAAATTTAAATCTACTGTAGTAAATATCCCTTCCACATCACAGTTCGATGAAGACAAATATCCTCGTGTATACAGTCATTGGGTGAATTCATCTATACTAGAATACTACAACAATCTCATTTAGCATGCAGACTATTCAATTGTAAATAAAGTGCGTTTAGTAACAAGCCAAATTTCATCCACATTGAGGGCTGTGTGGGGGAAATTTGGCCTTTGAACAATCAACGGTTGTCATGGCAACAATTACCAAACCAGCCACTTTAGATTTAGTCTTTACTCAGCTATTTGATTGGTGGGGAGAGCCTAAGTCGCCTTCTAACATTTTCGGCATATTTCCAATTGTACTCCCCGGGCCTATTTTTAGCATTGCGCAAAAATTCGCGCGTTGCGAAATTCAACTCAACTCAGCTCGCACACACGAGAGTGACGGTCTATAAATAAACAAAGTGTGCAAACGCGTGTCGGGGCAGTTGTGTAACAGCGAGATAAACAACGTACACAACGTCCTCGCGATAATTTCCCAACATTTCCTCGAAAAATTCAAATCGTGTGAGTCGAGTGTGCGCCGTGCCGCGCACAATTCCAATTGGATTCCTCGGCGACTCGTTTAATTATCCCAGAGACCCAAGTGAAACTCGTTCGTTTGTTCGGCTGTTCGTGTGTCATATGTCAGAAAATGCGGGCGAACGTCAAGAGGCGGCTGTTGTTTTATGTGCACTTGTGGGGTGTTTGCCTGGAATAGGACTGTTTGTGACTGGTTTACGTGTGCCGAGGGTCTGCGGCGGGTAGTGCTCGAACAGCTGGCGCGCCCCTGGCTACGAAGGGCGAGGATAGATAGCTAACCTATACGCTGAACTGGATAGTAGTGATGAAAAAACAACAGTTTGAGGTTTTCAATCTGGCCAGCCATGAAACAATTGTGTTGGAGTGTTTATAGAATTAAGTGTTTCAAGTGATGTGTGGTTACCTTTAAAGGATTATGAAGGAGTAAGAAGGTCATTGGATAATACTCAGGAGAAAAAGTAAATTGATTGTTTAATACATATATAGTTGTTTGTAATAATATTAGTTATTATGATTAGTATGACGTTATTTTAAACAAAACAGTAATTTGAAATGTGTTTAAATACACATTTTGCTTTATAAATAAAGCAAAATTTGTATTTGTATGCTAAAGTATATATAAAAGAAAACTCTTATATTAATGACATCGATTAAGTTGTTACACACAGTTTTATTTATTTAATCGAATGACTATCAACTGTATTATTAGTGTAAGGCTACAGAAGTACAATACAACATATAATATATATATTTATATATATATATATATATATATATATATATATATATATATATATTAATTTATTTAAATTATCTGTAGGAAGGTAAAAAAATGACACTATATATTTTATATATAAAGAACAGCAAAGAGAGAGTTCAATAATATGTGAAACTGTTCAGGGGTAAACCTGAGAAATCTGTAAGGTCAAATGGAGAGATTTAGCATGTCTCACAGTGTGGAATTGATTTGACTGTATCTGTTTTTGCTTTGTTGTGTTCTTTGAATTTGTTATATACTATCACAATTCCAAAAGCCCATACTTAAACTACAAATACAATTCAATTAAATTTAATTACCCAGCTCAATGGCCTGGTGGTTAGAGGCATTGTTCATCTTGTACCAAGCATTGGGGAACAATAGTTTCAAACCCTGCTGTGGGTTAAAATTTGGTGAATCACCTTTCACAGTTTTTTAGAGGTTTTTTGTGAGGTTAATGTAAATACATACTGGGTTATTACACTGGAAAAGTCTTTGATAGCTATAAAGATAGAAGTTTTGTATTATTTATTTAACCACATTCATGGTAGTACAAATACAGGTACTACAGGGAGCCTTTTTTTGAATGATCACTGTTGTCATCTGCTATAAACTGTACAGGTTTCATAGCAATAAAATAATAGTATTAGCTCAAAAATTAACTACTGTCTAGCCTTAAATTCTATCACAGATACAAAGCAGCTTTGTAAAGGGCCCAAAATTGACACCATTCACAATAGTAGTGAATGTAGAAATGTAATATATACTTCTTTCAAGGCATATAATTTCACATATAACTTAGTAAATATAACAAATTATAATAAGTATTTAAACAGGCTAATTTAAAAACATTGTCATTAATATTTTTAAATTAGCCTGTTGTGTGTATATAATATAAAACATACATACTACTGTGTTGCAATGCAAAAAATTATTGATGACTAAACATATATTTAATCAATTCAACTGATAATGCCCACATGAGTATAACTGATTATTCACAATTATTCTATGTATCAGCAACTATCCCACATTATTATCACATGCAAAATATTTGCATATTATTTTGAAACAATTTAGTTATGATTAAAACATGTACAATCTATCCAACTTTGTCCAAACTAAAGATACTGTTAGGGTAATTTAGTTTGCAATCAATAATTGATTATAGATTACTATATATCTATAATTGATTATATATTATTATATATCTATAATTGATTATATATTATTATATATCAATAATTGATTATATATTATTATATTAACAGGACCCCCAACCAGTGAGTCAACATTTTTTTAAGACCTGATTTTGTTGAATTAATTTCTGCAGTAGTAGGTAAGAAACCTTAAATTTTCAGAAACATGAAATGTTGCAAAATCATGGAAACAAAATTTTTGTGTTAATTTTTATTGTAACATACATACAAGATATACATATATCTTGTACATATATGTATATTTTGTATGTATGTACATTACAGTAAATATATCTTCTTCTAACATAAAAAGTAGTAGTAGTAGTAGTTATAAAACCTTATAATTTTCACAAACATGAAATGTTTCAAAATCATGGAAACAACATTTTTGTGTTAATTTTGTTTCCATGATTTTGCAAAATTTCATGTTTGTAAAAATTATAAGGTTTTATAATACTGCAGAAATTAATTCAACTCAATTATTATTTCAATCTTTCCCACAAACAATAAACAAGATTGATATACAAATAAATTTTGTAATAGGTAAATTTAAAGCTTTTACCAATGATATTGAACTCGAAGCAAATTCTACTGAAGAAAAACCGCTAATTATTTAAAAATTCTGATGATATCTCGACGTGGTCGATATGTTATTTTGTGATGTAAAACAAAATAAGTAATACGAGTGTCCCGTTAGCCCAACGGTGAGATCAATCTCGCTAAAAAGAAGGAAGAATGGAATCCTGAGGGGGGAAGTAGCATCAAAATACTGGACAGCATAAGATGGAGCTGCTTCCATCAATTACAGAAAGGGAAATAAAGAGGAGACATTTCTAGAGGATAGTTTTTTGCGATTACAATTGCAAAACATGAATTACATTGTACTAGATGTGTCTAAAGTCATCTTCTTCAAAGCTATTTTCCACAGAACCATCTACATCAGTGTTTCTCAAACTTTTTACACTTAAAAATTGCAAAGCACCCCCTGAAGAATGGGTATGTGTTGAAAAACATCCCGAATGATGTGTACACGTATTCTAACGTGACAAACGCCTCTTTCGTTTATCGTTCGGGTGCTGTTCATTGTTAATTCAATAATTCGGAAAGTCGTGTGGTACAGATATTTTATAAAAAAATTAAAAAAACTTCTATCTTTATAGGGCTATCAGCCGTGAGGTTTTTCCGCCAGTCAAGGGAGAAGCTCAGAGGAGTTTAATCACCCGGTATTTACCTTAACTTCACAGAAAACCTCTGAAAAACTGTGAAAAGTTATTCGCGAAAACTCAGGCTCCCCAATGCTCAGTACAAGACGGACGACGTCTCTAACTACTCGGCTACTGAACTGGGTGATATTTTATATTATATTAGAACAGCCAATATTTGTTGGAGTTGTAATTGTTATAGTCATAGTTATTGAAATGATGAAAATACATTTGTAACTAAGATTATTTGTATATTTACAGGTGCAATAATAGAGATGGAAGACAATGCAACTAGTTTATCAAGTGAGGAAGGCGGTAGCGTGCCGGAATCCCCAAAACCGATGGCGTTTACCATTGATTTTGGAGGCGGCAAGTCGGTAGACTCGTCCCGCCATAAAACGCTTGTCGAGAAATATCAAAAAAGGCACAGACGTGGGCAATCATTGTCCACATTAGATGACTCTCCAACAGCCATCACAACACCACCACCAGCCGCCCTCAAAAAGCACCCATTGAGTGCGAACCTGCCACGTAAAGCAGCTAGTGTGCAATCGGAAGGTTATTCGTCGTGCGACGAAAAGGTGGAACGGTTTAAAAACAACGTCCGCCTTCGTGACGGCCTTTCACTACCCCTCAAAAACGTAAACAGTGATAAAATGACGCAATCGTGCACACTACCCTGTATTGAAAGTCCCGACGTGGAACTAACCAACGCAATAACTCCCGAAAGTCCCACAATTACTAGTCCTCCGATTGAAAACGAGCAGTTCATAGACGGTACTGAATTCGATTTCGATAAATCCGATACAGCCAGCGATACCGGCACTTACACACTAGATGCAGACAACTACACGGAAGAACAAAAAGCTCGTATGAGTATCGATAGAGATTTTAAAATAGAAAAAGTAACAGTGTATAGAAAAACGCAAGAGTACGTGCAAAGCCTATCTGCACAAAATAACGTCCCTAGAAGGCTATCCCCTATCGTCTCCCCCACACAGAACTTGTCAATAATCCAAGATGCTCCTAAAGTGAACAACGACGATCCAAATAGAACCATGACCAAAATCATGTTCCCTAGTCCAAAAGCAAAAACCGGAATCAACCCCGAACGACCTCTAGACCAAGGCAGTATAATTTCAGTTACCTCAAGCGGAGCATTCCGCTCGAAAAGCGAGAACGAACGGCGGCACATGCGACAACTCAGCCTCTCAAAGTCCGAAGTCCACGTAGAAGCCTACACCTACAACTCGTGCTGCACCACCGAACTAGCCCGCCCCAACCTCAGCGCCAACCTAGTCCTCGTCAGCGAAAACCTCCCCAAACCCCCCATCGAAAAACTCGTAAACCTACCGCCACCAGTCGGCGGCGTTTGCGGCAAAATCTCCCCCACGAAAATCCCATCACCCATCCACACATCACGCCCGCGTAGCCGAAACAGTTCCCTCAACGTAGACCTCTCCGACAGCAGCCTAGAAACCGAATCCTACCTAAAACCCACCCAAAACCTGCTCAACTCCCTGCAGCAACGCCTCTCCCTGGACCACGACCACGACAGCGAGTACTTAAACAACGACGCAAGAAACTTACTTAAAAAACCCACACATTTACGGCACAACTCGCTGGACGACCGCAACTTGAAAATCTCCAACAAACTCGAGCACTTTCAAACGAAAAACTTTATCGATCAAACATACACGAACGTACTAAATCAATACTCGCACAACAAGGTGCATAAAATACAAAACTCCCCCAACAACAGCCCCATCCGGCGCTCAAGTAGTTTTTCAACTAAAAACCAAATCAACACCAAGTGCAGCAATATACCGCAACAAAAAGAATCGAACATACGTAATTCGCCGAGTTTCGCTCGAAACGGGTCCATACAACGCTCATCGTCCACTGCAAGCATGCGGCCGGGTGCAATGCTGTTGCGGCGTTCTAGTGTTAATCAGTTTGGGGATACCGAGTCTAGTTCAGAGGAGGATTTGAAGGAGATTATTAAAAAACAGGATATTACGAATACAAGGTATAATCGGGCGTTTAGTTTGAGGAGGGCTAGATTGGATGAAGCGCCGCCGCCGCCCCCCAAATGTCCGAATACGCCTGAAATGCGGAGGAAGTTTCAGCCGGACGCACGGGCCGAACGCGCGATTTCCGTTGATCGCAAGCCGATGCGGACGAATGATGTGCAGAGTCGATATATGCAGAATGTTACCAGGGGCAAAACGGCGCCGCCACAGGTGCCGGTTAGTAAGGTGGTCGAGGTGAAGGGGTCGCCGAAGATTGGGAGTGTTAAGGCTGCAGCGGCGGTTAAACCGCAGGCGTTTTCGCGGACGGACACGGGGAGGTTTAGTATGCGAACGGCGAAACCGCCGCCGGTTACGAATTCGCAGAAGACGATACGGAAGGAGTTTATGGGTGAGTGGTTTAATTAGATTAATTTCATGTAGCTAAAATATTGCAGAGTATGGTCACTACGAAATTATTTTTATTTAATATTTAGTGTAAAGGCCTGGTTTCCTAGGAAGCGGCCACTGAAACGTCACAAAGATAGTTTTACATGTATATAAATGAACATGGTTTCCCATACCGAGCAATACCTCAACGTAATTCAACAAGCCAATGATTTACAGTGATTTATGGTGAGTTATTCACTTACATATACTTGAAAACGATTTTTGTGATGTGTAAATGACGTCAAAAACGACCGCTCTCCGAGGAAACCAGGGCTTAAGACAACATAATCAGAAATGGTCCGTATAAAGTTTGTCTTGACAAGAGTGGACAATTTAAATGTTAAATAGAACAGATTTTACTTTCCAAATACATCACTGATGTAAAGGAAGATATTGTTTTACTGAAAACGTCTTCTAACTATGATTATGGAAATATACGATAACTTTCCGGGACAAAAACTACACTAGAAGGAAGACATTGTTCGCGAACAAATTAAAGTACAAATAAAACGATTTTTTACTTTGTTTTTTATCACACTTCAGTTACACTTTGCAACTAGTTTTGGCTAAGCTCTAGCCATTTTCGAGCTCCTCCGATGAAAATGGCTAGAGCTTAGCCGAAACTAGTTGCAACGTGTAACTGAAGTGTGATAAAAAACAAAGTAAAAAATCGTTTTATTTATCCTTTAAAATGAATTATCACAAAGTAGACGCCTTAACAATCCAAAATTAAAGTACGTTTTATGCCTAATATAGTCGAAATAAACCTGATTTTAGCGATGTCTCTGTGTGTATGTGTTTGTGAACAAACTTTCGGGATTACGTTCACAGACATACAGACAGACATTTTCCAAAACTAGTTTATTTCGACTATATTAGTCTTGAAATGTAAACGAAAGTCAAAAATTTTCGCGATAACAGTACCTTCTTTATGCAGCAGTGGTGTATTCGGAAAGTAAAAATCATCCCCCGTCGGGCGATAGGCATTTCACCTAGTCAATAATATCTTTGATGTGTCTAGGTAAGAAACCTTCAGGACCTAGGAGCAACTCCTCGCTGACCAGTAAGGAGGTGGACTTCCAGAACTGGAAGCGACGAAAAAGCTACGACCCTATGAAGGCAGCTGCCGAGGGTAAGCGAAAGGCTGAAATGGCCAAGAAACAGACGTCGACAAACCCCATGACGCAGTCATACCACGAGGGAAATCAGGACTACGACGACAGCTCACCCTCACACTCTAGTTCCGTGCACCGGTCACAGGTAAAACAGATACCCATAATTTGTGTTGAACTTTGTTAAAATAAACAGATAGATACTGGAGAACGTAAGATGATTATTGAAATAACTTTGTTACAATGCGATTAGACAAAGACATTTGATTGAAGTATTGATACTTAAATCAACGGTTATATGAAGTGATTAGTGTTTGTCTTAAGAGGATGTTGAGGGCGCGTGTCACAACTCAAAGGCCATCCACGAAAAAGATCTAAACACGAAACATTCATAATCACCCTATTGAATCAGAGAAAAATATGTTTTGTGAACGAAAAGAAAATTAAACTTGATATTTCTATGGAAATTATTTAATACAAATAATGGTAGGGAGCCTAAATAGATTGGGGCCCGGGGCCCTATGGCAACGTTGCTTTAACTGTCAAAATCATGACAAGTGACATTTGAATCGAAAATGTGTGTTTGTATTGCCCGTATTCATCAACATCCCATAAACTTTATAGGTTCCATAAGCTATTGAATGGATAAATTAACAACGTCATTGTGACAGAATATGCCAAAACAAATGCCAAACACCTTGAATAGCGCTTGCGATTGGAGCTTTGATGACAGCTTTTGTCTAATCATTCAGTGTTTCCAATAGAGAGAATCTAAAGTAACTACATTCCCTAGATAATGTATTTATTGTTGCTATAACAACGAATACTTATGGGTTCAATAGCTAGATTTATGGAACGTCGGTGAATACGGGGGTATAAGTCACAAATTTATGTTTATAGTGTATTTGTCATCTATTAGGATGAAATGAATAATGGCAATTATCATTTACAAGCTTCAAACCCAAAAATTAAATATAAAATTTCAGATTAGTATTTGTTTTTATTTTATTTTAATGTTGTTTTGTATTTTGTGTTGAAATCACTACTGGTACAAAAATGATACTGTTTTTGACCTAAAAATATTTTTGTTTTGTATATACAAACAAATTATTTATTTATTAATGATTTGTTTTGACCTACAAATTATTTGTTTTGTTTATATAAACAAATTATTCATTTATTAATAATTTTCGGTTTTTTTAATCATTACTGTAACTATATAATTTCTTTTATGGTGTCGGGCTATTTATTTATTATTATCTTAACCCCTTTTCTTTTGTAGTTTAACAAAAAAACGCCATCCTGGTATAATACGTTGTAAACAAAAAATAATTTTCTTTATATTATACAAGCCCGAAAAATGTAATGTGTAAGTAACAGTTACCGTTTGTAATTAACCGAATTAATAAATCATCGCGCTAAATTAACCTTGGCATTATTTGCTGTACTGTAGCTGTATCTACTGATTCATGTAACATTCATATTTCATTCGTATTTTTCATGCTTATTTGTTATTTGGGAGATAACATAAGAGGTGTAGCAAGTATGAGACATATTTTAATTAAAATAGCACATGGCTTATATACAATTTTCACTCAAATCACTCATTTTATATTAAATTTACTAATGTTTTTAATATTCACACATAAAGCACATGTTTCATGAAATATTCACTCAAAACACAAATTTTGTATCAAATTTCTTAATATTATTAATATTTACACAAAAAATATGCACATGTTTCAATTTAAAATGTACATATGTATTATTTGCAATAACTTTGTGATGGCGCAGTCGATCGCGGGGTTTATAGCCCCAAAACCCCCCTCAGATACTGCCCTGTCTGATTATACTATTTAAAAATGTTAAACTTTGGGATGACGCAGTCGGATTGCACCAGTGCTGCCAATAGCAACCCTTGTATGTTCCTTCCAATTTTAAAATGGTTCTAATTGAAAATAGATTTATATTATATATTTATGTTTAAATGTATTACATAACAGCCAGTTGTGGTCATTAAATTAAATAACTATATATAAATTTAATAACTATCTATTAATTTTGCACTCCCAAATGTTTTTAGGTTATTAATTATTAATGAGTATTATCAAATGTATGTAACATGTGCATTATTATGTCTGTTTAATTGTTTTGGATATAAAATTAACGGTGACTTTTCTATATTTCATGACATTTACCCAACAAATCATACAAATACCATGAAAATTGTATATAATAATAATATTAATGCACATGTTCATTAATATTATTATTATATACAATTTTCATGGTATTTGTATGACGTTGAGTAAATGTCATACAAATACCATGAAATATAGAAAAGTCACAGTTAATTTTATATCCAAAACAATTAAACAGACATAATAATGCACATGTTACATACATTTGATAATCTCAATTATATTATATGCATCATTATAATTATTTTATTATAGGAAATCTTTTCATTGCATATAGCAAGCTAATAAAACTTTTTTTCATAATCACACTTTGTATAAAATGCAACTGTAATTAATGTGTTTGTTTTTCTCACACTAATACCACAATAGTCAACTAGACATTCATTATTTTTTTCATTGATGTGTAATGTGTGCTTATATGTTATTGCAGTAACTTGGAATTTATTTGATCTTGAGTTGAAACGTGAAATTGGTATATATTTTTTATAACCCAATGTTTTTTACACTAGCATTCGCGGAGCGTATGGCATAGTAACGCTGAAACAGTTATTTATTTGGTTGCCATTGGTAGCAAACCATTCTACTTTTTACAAGGACATGTGAACTTACACAATAGACCCCTAGGCCATAGTTTTATGGCCATAATTACGAAGGCATTGGTCATATGTTTTAGTGTCTTTTGAAGTCCCTATTTATAAACATCCCCACTAAATTAGTGACGCCCATTTTGCATCAAAATTGGAAACACATTTCTGATCACATTGCACTTGCTGAAGATTAATTTTTTAAACTGTTACAATTCATTTTTGAACAAATTTACTTCACATTCAATATATATCTATATATCTATATATCTATATATCTATATATCTATATATCTATATATCTATATATCTATATATCTATATATCTATATATCTATATATCTATATATCTATATATCTATATATCTATATATCTATATATCTATATATCTATATATTGCTATATATTGAATGTGAAGTAATTTTGTTCAAAAATTAATTGTTTAAAAAATGAATCTTCACAGTGCAGTGTGATCAGAAATCTGTTCCCAATTTTGATGCAAAATGTGTGTCACTAATTCACTAGGGATGTTTGTAAATAGGGACACTACATCAAAAGTCACTCAAATATATATATTATATATATATATATATATATATATATATATATATATATATATATATATATATATATATATATATTATTAAGTGATAATTTATCCCTAATTCCTAAATTTGAGTTAAAAAAATTTCAAGATTACAATACTTGTAATCCATATGATAAAGTAAAAGTAGTCTCAAATTTATTGAGACCTTCCATATATTTTTCTAGTAATTTTTACTTGTTATATTATATTTATTTACATTTACATAAAACGCTTTGGGTTACAACAAAAATATGTATCAATTTCTAATATCTAATTATATCTACTATATCACGCGTTTGTATTATTCTAGAGTTTTCACGGAACAGCCGCATTGGAACAATATATATCATCAGAAGAGGAAGAGGACTTAACCCTGTCACCCGACGAGGGTTTCAGCCCACCAACACCAAGCCCCTGCGAGCTCAGTCCGAATCGCATGCACTTACGCTACGCGTGGAAAGACCAGCTCCTCCACTAACGCCCAATATGAAAATCAAAAGCCCACCCCATATCACTCGCAAGTGCATGCCAAAAAGAAAAAGAAAAACACTTAAACGAATTGAATTGACATTAGTAGTTGTTTAATTAAAATTTTTTATACTGATTGTTGAACGCGTTATTACGGTTTCGTTTTGCACATTTTACTTCTTTTTAAGGGATCAAATTGTACGTGCAATAAAACAAAAGGAATTTTGCTCCAATTTTAGGTGTACTCTACTTAAGGGACGTTTAGCTATATTACCACCAATAAAAATGTGATTTTATAAATATTTATTAATTATTATTCTGAGATTAAATGTGCAAAATATTTTTATTATTGATTTATAAATAAGTTGTGTAAGGATTATTATAATATTATCGCTTGTTGATGAGACCTAAACTGTTATATTTATATGTGCTAATTTATTTATTCCGTGCCCACTTGAGGGCGCGTGCAGTTCAAAATTCTATGTGTTTGTATTATATTCATTGTAAAAAAAAATATTGTCATTCTTATATTATGTTTCCTGTTCAAAAATAAAAGAAGATTATGCTTTACTGAAATAAATTATTTAATGATTACATGTGAGATTTTGATTAAAATCCGTGAATGTAGACGAAAAGCAATAAAATATTCTAAGTATCTAAGTAAACACATATGTTGTTTTATAATATAAAATAATAAGTAATAATAGTATTTCTATTATAAAAAATATTGGTTCATATTAAAACAGAAAATAAATTATATTGTCATATGAATTTAATTTACATTTACAGCATGTAATAAAATAACGCGGCAAAATAAATTGGAAACTGAAAATGGAGAGAAGACACCTGCAGAAGGGATGGCAGAAATTCTTAAAAAATCCCAAGAAACAGTCTGATTCTCATTGATATCTCGCATTTGAAGCAATTTAAAAATACTGGTAAATTTCAAATAAGTTTTAATAATGAAACAAGTGCAATCACTAAAGGGTTAATGAAGATAATACAAAATGTGAATAAAAATCTTCAGATCTTAATACAAACATGTGTACCAGACGCCCGTTTTACTTAAGCCCTGGTTCCTAGGAAGCGGACGGTTTTGAGGTCACAAGGATAGTTTTATATGCATATAATGAACATGGTTTCCCATACCGAGCAATACCTCAACGTAAATGAACAAGCCAATGATTTCAAGTGATTTATGATATGTAGATATATATAGATATATAGATATATAGATATATAGATATATAGATATATATATATATATATATATATATATATATATATATATATATATATATATATATATATATATGCCTTTCACCTTTCGGTGTAGGCTACAAAAAAATGGAATTATACCACAGAAAAATTGTATTTGGAGGTTCCCAAAAATTAGAAACAAAAAACCAGTGGGTACCTTCCGACCGTCAACACGGGACAAAAGCCTGTGGAGAACCTTAATCGGTTTGGAGGAGGTGACATAACGCCTAGGACCCTAATGGACAAAAGGCAGACAGAGCCAGAACCGAGCAAAAACTCTCAGGGCAATAAGGAATCACTGGTTGACTGCCTAATATCAAGGGCTGAAGGCGTGGTCTCCGAGGAAGACCGCCACCATACTCAGACATCCAAGAGAAAAGCCACCTCGTCCCCGGAAAGGAAAGACGGAAAGGAGGACCCATCAGGATCCAAGAAGAACTTGCCGAAGCACCTCCAAGCAGACAGCGAGGATGAGGATGACGTACAGAACGCCTACACTAAGTTAGCAGAACTGAGAGATATAGTGCTAAGACTTACGGACACCGCCGCAACTACAAGATACATACCAAATGATGCGAAGATGGACGTAGCGATTCTTCACGAGAAGTACGAGTGGCTCTTTTGGAAAACCAGTACCCTGCTGGAAGTCCCCCAAAGCGCTGACTGAAGGATGCAAACAACTATAAGGGATCTGGAAGATCACCACACAAGCGAAATCCCCAAGGAACTACCATTGCATCAACGAAACCCAAAACGAAAAAGGAAGAGTCCATAGTAATTAAAACAGAGGTGCAGACGCGGACCTAGTCCGAAGGATCCTGGAAGTAATACCGGGGACAGCAATGTCGCCCGGTTCGAGAAAACCGACAACATCCACCCTCGGACCAGCGTGAGAAGAAACAGCGACAAAGTAGACAAACTGTGCAATGCCATCAGCGCTGAGGCACCGAAAGCCGAGCCTAGAGTCAGAAGGGCGGGAGTAGCATGCACATGAGATGCCTAAACATATTTACGACAAAAACGGAGGTTGAGACGGTCATCAAGACATTACAGTAACAACAACCGAGAAAGGTCCCCAAAAGCGAAAGGTTTTAAGCGGAAGCAGGAAGCCTTGAAGGTCGAAAATCCTAATGGAGCATGGAGATGGAGGTAGTGACTAGCTGACCGGTCAAGTACCAAACCCTACGATAGATAAAGCAGACGGTACAGGACGCCGCAAACAATACGGGGCAAATTCGATACGTATAAGACCTACGGAGAAGCAGCCGAAAGACTAACAGTACATTGGCCTACAGTCACCTTTCGGAAGGTGTAGGTGGTGGGCAGGGAAATAACCAAATACCTCCAAGCGTCGAGGTATTCAGGCAAATCGACAAACAATGCAGAGCAGTAACAAGCGGCTGGAACCGGAAAACCAATGGGTTTATTGAGGAGTTCGCAAACCTGAATATGAAAGTGGTTGATATGGCAACAATAGCCCCTACCACAGAGGTGCTCCTCCCCGCAAGCCCAACAGGGAAAACTGAGCGGTTCACTCACAACATTGTGTGCGACACCAGCAGCGAAGACAAGATGAAGGAAAGCACCTTCTATAGTATCCGAAGTCTAAGCACTAACGCGGAAGCAAACGAGACAGATGAAATAGTAGTTGAGGCGCCAAGATTGCCCGCACTAGATACAAGAAGAATCTCCGAAGATGTGTTCGCTGACTCAAGGGTGCAAACTGAATATAAGGGATCTATCTGGAGGATCACCACACATCCAAAAATACCCAAGGAACAAGCATTGCATCAACAAAGCCTAAAACGAAAAAGAGTCCATAGTAATTAAAACAACAGAGGGGCAGTCGTACGTGGACCTAGTCTGGAGAATCCGAGAGCTGATATCGAGGACAGCAATGTCGTCCGGTTCGAGAAAATCGACAACGGACACCTCCGGACTAGGGTGAGGGGTATCGGCGACAAAGTAGACAAACGGTGCGATGCCATCAGCGCTAAGGCAACGGGGGCCGAGCCCAGAGTCAAAAGGGCTATGCACATAAGAAGCCTAGACATATTAACGACAAAAACGGAGGTTGAGACGGCCATCAAAGCGGCAACCAATTGTGCGGAGGTAGTCGAAACTAGCACGAAATGGATTGCAGGATATTACAGTAACAACAACCGAGAAAGGTGCAGACTACCTAGCAGCTACAAGGCTGAGGGTAGGAATCGAACATGATCTAGAGCTACTAGGAGAGAAGAGCTACAAGTGGGCTGCAACCGCTGCCGGCTAGAGGTCTACCGGGCCCACGAATGCAGTGGGGAGGATAGCAGGAACCTTTGCCTGACATGTGGCGAAGAAGGGCAGCATGTCAAACAAGCAGACGGCCTAGTACGCTTTATGCAAGGCAGAAGGCTAAGCCGCTCCGATGTCCGATAAAAAGATGGACCAGGGACGAAGCCAAGAACAAGGCCATAGATGACAGTGGAGGGAGACAAACCAACGCAATGAAAGTCTAGACCAGAAAACTAGGATGGGCGGAACAAACCTGCAGACCCGAGAGCCCAGTCCAAACCCAGGCCAGCGCACGGAGGTCTTAGTATGCCTTGAAAGCGGTAAAGCTTATTTAGTCAGTGAGGGAGTATGTCAAGGCGACCCAATGTCATCAGTGTTGTTAAATTGGTATTGGAAAGTGGAATACGAAAAGCAAAAATCATGAGACCAAGCCTCATATACGAAATAAGATACCAATGCCTAGGCTTAATACTAACACGAAACAGAAAATAATTAAAATAGATGTTTAAGAGACTAGCACGACATGAGAACGAGGCTGCAAGGACATGGAACGTGGGCCTATACATAAATTAAACAAAAACAACATAAACAGTACAACTTACCCTCGTAGAGGGAAGTTAAATGCCATCTGGCGGCACCACATCAATTAGAATTAGAATATTATTCATATTCTCTAGAGGGCACTACCCGGTGATCCTGATAACATGAGCATGTTGACGGTTATTACCATATGGGTGTGCATTGCTAATTGATGTGGTGCCGCCAGATGGCGTTTAACTTCCCTCTACGAGGGTAAGTTGTACTGTTTTTGTATATAACCACTCGAGATTTTGTGTGAATTCATCCTCCTAGCTGAGCTACACTGACGAGATCTAATAAGATCGAAATCTAGATATGTAGATTGCTAAGAGGTGGGTTCACACTTATATAATAAAAACAACATATATTGAGTGGAACCACCAGGAATTCAAAGGACAGAACACACGGATAAAAACAGAAAGGGGCAAAACCTACAAGTTTGAGGAAGTGGAAAAAGTAACCTATCTAGGGGTCATATTTACACGGAAATCAAACATTACAGAGGGGATCCAAGTGAGGATTATGATGAGAAACTGTTGCATATACACACTCCAAGGAGTATCAAAGAGCAAGTATATAACTAGAGGCACTAAGATAAAACCCTTCAGGACTGCTATACGCCTAATAATTACCTACATAAGTGAAGTATGGATGCTGAATAAATTGGAGCTAGCATTGATAGAAGTATGGGAAAGAAAACTGTTGAGGAACATTTTTCGAGGGGAAGAAATTATCAGGCGAACCAATGATGAGGTAAAAGATATGTACAAAGATCCAAATATAGTAGAAGTAGTAAAATCCTAAAGCTATCGGTGGTTAAGACACATACAAAGAATGTCAGATACACAACTACTACTAAGCTGCAGTGCAGGAGGGAAGAAAGCAAAAGGAAGGCTAAGAAACCGATTGAAAAGTGAAGTCAAAAAGGATCTAACTAGGAACTAGGAATAAAAAAACGTGAAAGGAGAAAGAGGGAGGTAATAAGGACAGAAAGGCCACAGAAAGATTATAAAAATCGCATTATATTTAAAAACAGTTGTTTAAATAGAATGCGAATTTTATCAATCTTTCTGTGGCCTTTCTTGGCCTCCCTCCGTTCGGATCCTGGGTACATGCCCCTGCCTAGTTACGGCCCAACACCTTTCAACAACCTTTTGGGAACCTGTTCAAAATAGAAGACCCAGGTACGTACTGTCCTAACATATGCAAAAAGTGTATAGATAATGAAACAATATTTTTTTCCTGAAGGGTCTGGTTTCGCTGTAGCATCCAACTGCACTGCGGCCACGGTTGGCCTATTGTGCTCCCCCATAACTATTCCTCATTCATGAGCTCTGTATCTTCAATGAAATCCAGAAGTCACGTGAATGGGCGAGCTTGGAGCTCTTTTAGGTTCATTCGCGTTGAACCAAAGAGCTTTTTCCTGCCTGAGTTGAATGCCTCGCAGCTAGTTATTACATGTAGTGGGGTTTATTCTTCTTCCCCACAGCCTCTGGACGTTGTCTATCCCCATAGTGTGCAGGTGTTTATTTAATGTGCAGTGTCCTGTTAGGGGCCCTACGACATTGATTAATCAATAGTCGTAGGGCTACTACGTTTTGAGTTTTTAGCTTATTATAAAATTTAGTGTAGGGGGCCTAGTGCTCAGGGCCCCAAAAAATCTAGTTACGGCCCTGTCCATACATAATTAATATTTGACTAATCTTGTATTGCAAAAATATTTGGATTATATTTTGTTTGGATGCAATGCTGTTCGAACAATGTATGCTACTTGGGTTAAGCAGCGACGTTTCTAATATTTCCACCGTCGGTTTCATGTCCCACACGCCTTCGCACACAAACGAAACCAGGAAGGTTGTTTAAATGTATAAGGGCCCCACCACATATATAATAATTTATAGATGGTGTTGGCAAGGGCCACAAATAATACAATACATAAGTACATATGTGCATGAAGAGAATAAACTGCGTATGCTGACCGTATTCGAAAAAAAAAAATGATTACAAGTGTATTTATGTGTGGGGCTTACATCATAGACAGCTTACATCCCCATCACTACGCATCACACAGATACAACTAAATCCAAGGTGCCGCGAATAACAGTATTCGCTAAAAACAAAATCCGTTTTCTTAATGACATTTTAGGCTAGAGAAATTTCTATGGGTACAAAATTCACCGGAAATTTTTGTTATAACCAAGCGCATGATTGGGTATGGAGTGTTTAATATCTCCGCAACAATATACATACGAGTACAACAATGTATAAATAACACTCACCCCAGTAAATTAACTGCAAATCACCACTGAACATTTCGACGCACACGCGACCGCTAAACCACTGCCGAAACAACCGCGAAACGAGAACACGCCGAACATAGTAAATAGTACTGACAGCTCGTTCCAATGTATCGAAATGTCAATATGTATAAAAAGAAATATTCGTATATTTTGTTAGCTTAATTTGTAATATAAACTAAAAATAGATATAAAGCTACAATAGTTTATTATAATATGATATATGTTGCATAAAATCAGTATAATAAAAACAAGTCTAATAAGAATATTATTATTGGTTACAGGTATAATCTAATGTATCATTATATGCAACCAAAGTTGCTTCGTGTCAATCAGCTGCATATAGTTTTAAGCTGCAATCAGCTGTTGTTTGTTATTGTCCAACTCATTTTATTTTATTAATCTTATTGTGTCTGCTATAATTATTCTATATTAAGAATCCACAGGACAAAACAAAGGATACTCTTTATTTGAAAATTATCTAATAAATAAGGTATGTATTTTATTTAAACATCTGTATGGTATGTTATAGTTTTTATTTAAAATATTTATTTATAAAGTACTTTATTCTTATAATAATGCAAACCCTACTCCTTGTCAGAACAAATTAAATGTGACGCTAATTTCCTTCAGTCAGGCTTATATATTTAAAACAATATGAAATCAAATCTATATAAAGCTTTTATGTGATTAATTTATTTTCAGAACAATGTCTGAGGAATTAAAGAAAACCATCCAGCAAGTATTAAACAAAGTACCAGGACTATACTGTGTAGTCATTTCAGATCGTGATGGTGTTCCACTACTGAAAGTACTAACCGAAAAAGCACCCGAGGTGGCTATGCGAGCTGGATTTTTATCGACATTTGGTTTAGCAATTGATCAAGGCAGTAAACTAGGCCTTGGTAAAACAAAAACATTAATATGTTCATACTCACAGTATCAAGTGATACAAATGAACAAATTACCACTTATTATGAGTTTTATAGCAAGTGATACATGTAATACAGGACATGTGTTGGCTTTAGAGCAACAGTTCGAGCCCATTCTGAATACGTTGAAGCTTGCTGTGGCAGAAATTTAATTTTTGACTTGTTTAATCTAAAATGGATGTCATAAATATTCTCTAATTATGTATGTGAAATTGTAGGCAGGTTTAGTGCTGAATTTATATGTTATTTAATTATTATGCAATCAATTATGAAATCAAATTTATTAATATGTATATAAGTAGGAATATGAATGTAATGATTTATTGAGAAAGTATATGTAATTTTACACAAAATGTTTATTGCTGTTTTATTTATAAAATACACACACACACACACATATAATTGTGTCCATATGAAAATTGTTTGCATTATTATCAGTAAAAAAACTTAATTTCCACTTGATAATTTAGATGGAATATGTTGATGGTTTTTATTCAGATCGCGTTTTACCTCTCTGTAGAAAGTAGACATGGTATAAGCAGTTATTTTGGGTAATACGATATATATTGCAACATCTAGTAGAACGTGAAATTATAAAACAGTTTTGAATTTCGCGCCTTTTAATAAATCTAGTGCCATTTAGTTTTAACAGTTGGCAGCCCTACGGGTGGCGTCAGTGGTTTCCTGCACCCCCAGCCCGTTGTTTTGCTGTTGTTCTCACAAGTCGCCATTTTTGCAAGCCGCTCTGGGCATGTAATTGTGATTTCGCGTGAAAACCAGTCTCAAAATGAGCGGGGAGCTGGCGTTTGGTGTGCCCGGCCGCTGCCGGGTGTGCCTGGAGCACCAGGACTACATTCTGTCCCTTGACAATGTCGTTAAAGTGCAGGACGAGGAGGTGTCTCTAACACATATATTAGTTAGCTGCTGCGATGTTGAGGTAGGTGCCAAAACAAACGAGTAGCATACTGTTATATTACTTAAATTGTGCTGTGTGGTGAAGGGTTGTAATATATTAAATATGTCTAATTGCTGTTTTTGTGTTTTTAAGATTGTTGATGGCGACAAAAAGCCACAGAGTGTGTGCACTAAGTGTGCACAAGACGCCGAGAATTCGTACAAATTTAAACGAACAGTTGAAAAAGCCGACTTGACTTTGCAGAATGAGATTGATAATTTAGATATGATGCAAGTCGATGTTAAAGAGGAATTAGAGGATATATCATTTGAAGAGTAAGTGGATTTTTATATTTTATGGGCTTATGACTGGTGTAGTTGGCCAATATACATTTACCAAACTGAAATGATCATATGATTCTTGTTGGTATCACTTACCCATACACATTCTAATAAGAAAAACTAATTATCGGATATTTAGTCTGTTTTGGGTGATTATGATCATCGAAACAACTTTTGCTATTTGTTTATTTATTTGATGATGAGTAATTGATTATAATGCACTGCTAAATTATAAGTTATAAATTGGGAAGTAGAATTTATATGGAATCGAGTACCCAATAGTGATGGTGAGGGTGGAGATATAACAAATGTGGGGTGGAAATCACTTTTAACTGTACGCAACATTAACTGCAATAATCCATTAATATTGATGGCAACATAGGCCCTGTCCATTTGGCTACTAGTAGTGACATTCTAATAGTGTTGTGTGATGTCAGCATATGCCACTACTAGTCACTAGTAGTAGCCAAACTGACAGAGCCATAGTCTGATAATTATATCATAGCTATTTATGTGAAGTTAAGGTAAATACTGGGTGATTAAACTCCTCTGAGTTTCTCCCTTGACCAGCGTAAAAGCCTTACAGCTTGACCAGCGTAAAAGCCTTACAGCTGATAGCCTTATAAAGAAGTTTTTATTTATATCATAGCTAACTATTGAAATCTGTAGCAAATAATAGTAAAAATAATATATGCCTATATATATTTTTCAAACTCGGAATAAAACTGTAATACAATGACATAATATACAAAATCTTGCATAAGTCCCAAGATAGCACTGTATTTGTTGATTGTGTTAATATATATTTAAAAAAAAAAATTGCATATTTATAAGCTTACACACCCCCATATTCATCAATGTTCTATAAATCTATGAATAAGGCACCTTACACGGTCAATAATACTGTCAATCCTAGTACTGTCAATATTTGCTTCAATCCTCTTTTTATATTTATCAAGTAATCAATTATCCGGGTAAAGATCAGTATTCTCATCATTACATCATTACTATACCTTACATGATGAGTAATATTGGCAATATTTTAGAATAATTAACATATTATATATTTTATTGTTCAGTAATTCTGTCAATATTCTAAAATATTAACAGTAATATTGATCGTGTAAGGTGCCTTTATAAGGCACCTTACACGGTCAATAATACTGTCAATCCTAGTACTGTCAATATTTGCTTCAATCCTCATTTTATATTTATCAAGTAATGAATTATCTGGATAGAGATCAGTATTCTCTTCATTACATCATTACTATACCTCACATGGTGAGTAATACTGGCTATATTTTAGAATAATGAACATTTTAAACATATTATTGTACAGTAATACTGTCATTATTCTAAAATATTGACAGTAATATTGATCGTGTAAGGTGCCTTTATAGCTATTAAACCCATAAGTATTAGTTGTTATAGCAACAATAAATAAATTATCTAGGGAATGTAATTACTTTAGATTCGCTCTATTGGAAACACTTAAAAATTAAAGAAAATGTGTCATAAAGCTCCAATCACAAGCGCTATTCAAGGTGTTGACATTTATTTTGACCATTTCTGTCATAATGACATTTTCAATTTATACATTCACAATTTTTATATACTTTATATTAGCTATAAGCTATTCTTATTCTTATAATTCATTGAAAAATATTCATTTATTTGCCAACTATTAAAAGTAGGTGGGGTACAAAATACCCTGTGTAAACACCAATGGTATAAAACATGGCACTAGTTGAATGTTAATTAATACAGGAAATTAATGATATTTGTACTGTAATTATTATATAACGCCTACACTTTATGGTAGAAGGCATATGATTAAATAAAAGTTACAACTAACCCCCTAGGAGGAAAGTTAAACGCCATCTGGCGGCACTACATCAATTAGCAATTTAGAATAATATTTCAACAGACTGCTTGAGATATCAACACAAGGCCAATCGTATAAATGCTGATACTACCCGGTGATCCTGATGGCATGAGCATTTTGACGGTTATTACCATATGGGTGTATTGCTAATTGATGTGGTGCCGCCAGATGGCGTTTAACTTTCCTCCTAGGGGGTTAGTTGTATCATTTTTGTATATAACCACTTGAGATATTGTGTGAATTCACCCTCACTAGCTGAGCTACACTAATGAGATCTAATAAGATCGAAATCTAGATATGTAGATTGCTAAGAGGTGGATTCACACTTATAATATATGTTAAATAATTATTATGGGCAGTAAAAATAAAAGGACTATTATATAAGAAAGTTTTTCCACAATCTGAGGTGCTATCAGGGTGGCAATGATGTGCTTGGAATGATTAAATTTTGATTCCTGACATTTTTTTGTATGGTGTGTATTTTTCATGATATTTGCTATATAGTTGTTATGTTTTGTGTGTTGTTTCGAGTTAAAGTTAAAAAAATATACCGACTAATTTTTTTAAATTTAACTCGAAACAACACACAAAACATAACATATAGTTGTTATGTTTTGTGTGTTGTTTCAAGTTAAAGTTAAAAAAATTACTCGGTATATTTTTTTAAGCTGATTCTAAGCAACTAAATCAATTTTTTAATCTGTTCTTGCTTAATTAGGGGTCCAGAACTGGTTGTTTCCCCCTACTAACTTTCATGCCAATAATAATTTGATATATACAAAATAAAATTATTGCATTTACAGATTGGTATTGTTTAAATTGGTCCACTACACTATACATATGTAAACTATTTGTAGATATCATCCAATGATTGATGTTGTAGTGTATTATGATTCTGTAGTCCAAAAAATATATATAAATGGTGTTATTTTTATTGTATGTATACTATCAACTGAAAAGTAAATATTATTGAATATGAAAAGGATATATTAATAGAAATGTTACATACAAGGTGATTGTCTAAAATTTCTAAAATTCTAAAATATCTAAAATGTCAAGAATTTTAAAAATGTGTAAAATCTCTAAAATGTCTAAAATCTCTAAAATGTCTAAAATCTCAAAATGTCTAAAATGTCTAAAATGTCTAAAATGTCTAAAATATCTAAAATGTCAAAAATATCAAATATGTCACATTTTTAGCAAGTAGAAAATGTTGAAAATGTCGAAAATGTTAAAAAAAGTAAATAGGTCATGTAATTTAGAAAGTCGTGTGATGCCCACACCAGTTATTTATAATAAAAATTGGTTTAGTTTTTATTCTAAAATATTCACTGCATGCAGGGCTGAATTAAACATATTTTAGCAGTTGCTGACGCAATAATAATAAGTATAGACATGTCCATGTTTGACGAAATTTTAAAGGCTCTATGTTTGGCTGATAAGCTAGTCTCTTTAATTTAGTATGATTGGGTGATGACTAGAAGGGTATTTTACGTTCTAGAATAAAAATGACGCACGCCATAAAATTCAATTGATACGCGAATCAAACTAATTATAAATATTAATTGAGAAGTCTAGATTTTATAACTCTAGCCAATAGTATATGACTGGTGCCCTAAAACCAGTTAGGTCTAAAGATTTTATGGACCACTGGGCACCAATAACTTCGGGGAGCGCCATTATATCTTTAGCTGTTTTCGTTTATCACTGTGTGCTGTTCCGGGCTTAATGTCTTTAGTTCTATGTGTCGTGCAAGCCGCTTCCGATGCGCACAATTCTACCTCGTACACCTAACAGCCGGCACACAACCGCAAAACTTGGGGCAATACAGCACGCCACGAGGCGACTACTTTTTGTTTTGATCTGTGAGGTGGGATCTTCGAAAGACACCCATGCCCCGTCACCGCCCATTCTGGGTGGCAGGCATGGGTAGTGCCAGATTCACCCCACGTACTGGCCCGAGCTCCTACCGGCAAAACCAAAACTCACGTTATGTCGTAGGAGGTTTGCCCGCCTCAAAGGCACCCTAAGCCCTCCTATGCTGTCCCGATGTTAGGTACGTCAGCCCTGTATTCTATCAGGACGGGGCGACTACTAATGTTAAACGAAACCACCCTTTATAGCATTACACAAAAACATGTTTAGCACACTTAGGTTCTATGGTATAAAGCAGATAACAATCGTGTTTATAATCCGTGATTATTTTCACTTTTGATTAATTTGACACATAATACGAGGTTGCCATATAATTTGTAATTTATTTCAGCTCAATATATACAGCTATTGTCAACAAAATAACATATTGGAATAATAATAAAAATATAAATAGAGATACATGGGGCTATGCAATTTATGCAACGGTTTATTGTTAGCTTGCCTTAATATGATCATTGAAAATCCAAATACAAGGTAAAACAAACTAGAGCATGTTGACGGTTATTACCATATGGGTGTGCATTGCTAATTGATGTGGTGCCACTAGATGGCGTTTAACTTTCCTCCTAGGGGGTTATTTGTATCATTTTAAAACTAAATACCGGTTTTAAAATTGTCATTTAACAGGAGAATAAGGCTTATTCGAGAAATAAGTTTGAGATATTAACACCAAGGGAGGCGGTCCGTGGCGCAGTTGTCTTAAGGCGATGGTCTGAAGCCATTGCGTACGGAACGTTGGTGGTTCGAATCCACCGCTAGTCGGGAAATTTTTCCACAAAGAATTAACCCAGCTAGTAGCTATGGACGTTGTATGAGGCACAATATGTCCGTAAAGGGCCGCAGTGCACACAGCCCAGGGGCGGGGGCTGTACTCACCGTAAAAAAACTGATTCCACGAATAGCCTTATTCTCTAGATAAATGTCAACTGTAGAATCGGCCTTTAGTTTAAAAATGATACAACTTACCTTCTAGGAGGAAAGTTAAACGCCATCTAACGGCACCACATCAATTAGCAATGTACACCAATATGGTAATATGTCAACATGTTCTAGTTTGTTTTACGTTGTACATGGATTTTCAATGATCAATTCTACAACCGGCCCTAAGGGCATAAATATCGTATAACAAAAATCCACAGTTTTGTATTCACTAATTTGATGGTAATAATTTCATATGTTTTGCGATATGAAATTTATTCTTGCTACCCTCAAACTAGTAGTAGAATATAAAACTGTTGATTTTTGATGTCGTTTGATCAGATTATCACATACAATTAAACACCATTTGTGTCTTCTGTGTTATAATACTTGATTGTTAATAACATTTTAAGATGTAAATGGTTAAAACCTAGTTACGGGGTGTTCTATAACTTACATACACACATAACATTTCTTAAAGACAAGTAACGCGAGCGCATTAGTGTCTAGTTATATACCAAAATCCGTACATTGTGGTTGTGAGTGAGGTGTTAAAAATATAAAGTGCTGGTAAGTATCAAACTGTCCCCTTGTCAAGTTGATGGCTTGTCAAGTTGGTACCTTGTCAAGTTGGTACCTTGTAAAGTTGATACCTTGTCAAGTTGATACCGTGTCAAGTTGGTACCTTGTCAAGTTGATGATAATAATTTGAAGTTTCGTAAGTATATATGCTATATATTGAATTGTATATTCTTATTCTCATTGATTACATTACAGAAAGTAATTGCAACTATTATATTGTCGCGGATAGGGGGGTGTAGACTCTAAGAGCTTGAGGTATCGGTGTATTTATTAATATAAAAGGGTATCTACCCGCAACATGTGCCTTAATCACTATTACAACAACGTAAACTAGACTTACCCGGGCATCGCCATGGTCGAGTTACTATACTCGGCCAGGCAGACGAAAAAACAAGAGAGAGAGTTTCTGCCTGGAGCACAGGTATTTATGCGTAACTCGAGCATGGTACACCCGGTGGGATGAACGGGAGCGCAGTTGCCACATACGGCAAATATACTTATTTGCGACAATATACTACAAATAGTAGAATATTATAATATGTATATATAATCTGATTGAAAGTGTAAGCGTTACACGTCAAGGTGGTTAAAGCTATTAAGGTTCGTGTGTATAAAAGCGAGTTAACTATGACCCGTGATATTATTAGGTGTTCCATACATTGTTGTTAACTTTCATTTCTTAGCTTTATGTACTTCTATTTATATATGGCAACGTCGCATTATAAGTCAAAGTTGTCAAAAGTGATGTTTATATCACGGAGTGGAAAGCATTACATGTCAAAATTTTCAAAAGTGATGTTTATATCACGGATTGGAAATGAACGCTAAAGTTCTGGTTTCCTAGCAAGCGTTGTCGATAAAAACGGCCGTTTTTGACGTCATTTACACATTACAAGGTACGTTTTAAGTACATGTAATTGAATAATTCACCAGATACCAGTGTAATTCATGAAATTTTCCCAATTCTTTGAAGTACAAGATACGTTTTAAGTACATGTAATTGAATAACTCACCAGATTCCAGTGTAATTCATGATATTTTCCCAATTCTTTGAAGAATACCGCTCACTGGATTACCAGATTTATTTCAATAGACGTAAAAGAAGATTGACGTCAAAATGACGTGAAATACGGCCGCTTTTGTCGACACCGCTTCCTAGGAAACCAAGGCTTTAGACAACTGAGCCTAAATCATCTAATACCGATTACTAATGCTGTAAATATCTTTTAATAATTTCTTAAGCTGTGACAGCTGTATAATAAAATCAAGTAGCTGTTTAGTAGCTTTTAATAGTTTTAAACACCTAGACGTGCAACGCTTCCTCTTTAATTCGGACTATATGATTATTTTCAACAGTCCAATTAAACTTATTGTGTAAGTTGTTTTTTTGCTTTATAATAAATAACCCTTTCGCTGCTACAGACGTATATTTACGATCCGTGTCTGCGGTGTATTAAGATTTTCTGCTTCGAATTTGATCACCAACATCGCTACAAATTCTTTCGCTGCGGTGTTAGGAAAACACATTCGCGCCTGTGTTACGGAATTAGATTTGGTCCGTAACACAGGTGCGAATGTGTTTTCCTAACACCGCAGTGAGAGGGTTAATGATAATAATTCGACTTTTATTTAGCAATACCGAAATCAAATAATAACATAATTGTACATTCCACGAATAATCATATGATTGAAGAACTAAACTCCACATTTCCTTCCAGAACCAAAAAGATAAAACGAAGTTTTAGTATTGACGATTCAAGCCGGCTGATACTTTATCTGGTGGCCGGAAATGAACTACATTTAGTAGGGAATTTGTTTGTATAACATTAGTTTTTCATCTTATACATGACTATAAAGCAGAGGTTATACTATTTATACCTTAAAAGTATATCAATAATCGCGCATTATTGTAGAAGTGACTGAAATCATCTGATTTTAATGCAATCAGCTGATCAAACAATAACAAAGATCAGATGTTTACCTACTACCTTGAGAAAACCGTTAACGTTTGAATCGCCAATACAAACAGTTGTTTAACATATATATGGGGTGGTGCCGCTAGATGACGTCTAACTTTCCTCCTAGGGGGTTAGTTGTATAAGAGAATTGTCTGTATAATTGTAACATACAATTTGAATTTACTATTATTCTCCTTTCTTAAGTGGTATGGTGATGAAATTGCGTCCGCCACGGGGTGCAAATAAATGCGCAATATATCAATATTTTAAAAATATTAATTTATCATTTCATACAAATTTAACATGAGAAATTGGTATAGACTTATAAAACATTGTAATGTCTCCGGCTATCTACCCCCTAATCGGAAAAAATATATAATCATGACGATGTTCTATAAAACATTGAAATGTCTCCAGTTATCTACCCCCTAATCGGAAAACATATATAATCATGACGATACTCTATAAAAAAAATGACTTCCATTTGTCTCAAAATGTCTTCGTTGTTATAAGCCTGTCATGCTGTACACATTTATCATCATGCAAACATTAAATAGCAATTTAATTTATGTTTTAAACATATCCACACAAACACATTTATTTTTAACATTGCCAGTATCTACTCTAGCACTGTCGTTCTGCTTCTAGGCGTTCATATAACGAACTTGCAAACGACCAGTCGGACGACGACTTTATCGATCCACAATCAGATTCATCTGAACATATAAAGATTGGAAAAAATAACGAAACAGACGCACCAACACATTTCAAAAAACAGCACGCGCAAACAACTGCGATATGCGATATATGCGGCAGGGTGTTGAAACATAAGAAATATTTGGCTAAACACAAGGAAATTCATAAATTTGATGTCGCAGTTGATCCCAATGCACCGGGCACTGTGAAGGAACGGACATGCATTGATTGCGGCGCGGTGTTGCGGTATAAAGAATACATGGTGAAGCATAAAAGCTACCACGAAAAATTCCGGAATATATACCATAATGATGTCCTGAAGAAACAAACGTGCGATTATTGCGGGATTATTTTGGGCATCACGCACAGCATACACACGCACAAGATAACCCGACATCCACAGCAATACGCTACCACTCTTAAAGCGGAGAAAGATGTGGGTGAAAGAACATGCGATGAGTGCGGGTTTCTTTTGAAATACAAACACTGCATGCGCAAACATAAGGAGGACCATAAAAGACTTAATAAATCGGGTAGTCTTCACGATGTAAGCACTTGTGAGGAGTGTGGTGCTATATTAAGTTCGAGGAGTATAGCTAGACATAAGAGGAACCAACATACAAACAGTCCGAGTAAGGCTAGCAAACGGGTTTTATATATTCACAGCGGCGCTGTTGAGGATCGGATGTGTCGTTTGTGCGGGGTTGTTTTAAAATTTCAACACTTTATGCCGAGACATGCTGAAGAGCATAAAAGGTTATCGGGGGTGCAGTCAACGGGTGGTGCACTGGATAAAAAAACTTGTGAGGATTGTGGTGTAATTTTTTCCAAAGCCTCCGCTATGATTAAGCATAAAAAGGCGGTGCATAAGTATAATGTTGAGGAACATACATGTGATGAGTGTGGAGTTGTACTGGTGCATGCTGAACATATGGATGTGCATATGGAGCAGCATCGTGCGCGTAGTAGTCAGTCTGTTGTGGCCGTTTTGAAAGAGCAAACGTGTGAAGAGTGCGGGATGATTTTTAATACTAAGAAGTATGTGCGTGAACATAAGCGGATTATGAATCGGCGGGAGAGTATGAAGGTTGGCAGTTTTCAAGAGCGGACGTGCGATGAGTGTGGCAGGATTTTTATTAACAAGTTTGTTTTGCTGGAACATAAGAAACTTGAGCATTCTGGTGATTATTTGGATGGTGGCTATGGTGGGGAGGATGAGGTTGAAAGGACGTGTGATGTGTGTGGAATTGTTTTGAAGTTTAAAGAGCATATGCGTGTACATAAGGAAGAGCATGATATTGAAGAGAGGAATAAGGCTGCAGAAATTGAAGGTACTGTTAATAAAGATTTAGATGATGCAATTGAATGTACTACTGAAAATCTAGTTAATGAAGATACAGTTGAACCATTTAGGTGTAAAGTTGAAATGAACTATGAAAATGATATGGTTACTATAGTTGAACATACTAACAAAGATATCGAAAATATTGCTGAACATACTGGTGAATATACAATTGATCCTTTTCGAGTTAAAGTTGAACTGAACACTGAAAGTGATATGGTGGCTATTGATGAAGATAAAGTTGAACGTACTATTGAAGATGTAGTTAATCACACTGATGGAGATATAGATGATCAGACTGATGACAATACAGTTGCACCACATACTGGTAAAGTTGAAAAGAACTATGACAATTATATGGTGAGTAACACAGTTGAATGTAATGGCGAAAATATAGTTAAACTTATTAATGAATATACCATTCAGCCGTTTAGAGGTTGTGGTACAGTTGACCGTAATAGCGAAAATAGTGTTGAACTTACTGGTGAATATACAATTGAGCCTTCTCGAATTAAAGTTGAATTGAACAATGAAAGTGATATGATGAGCACTTGTGAAGATACAGTTGAACGTGCTATAGAAGATGTAGTTAGTCGCACTGATAAATATACAATTGAACCATTTAGAGGTAAAGATGAAATGAATGTTGGAAATTTCATGATGAGTAATACTGACGGCATAGTTGAACACACTAGTGACGGCATAGTTGAATGCAATAGTAACGGCATAGTTGAATGCACTAGTGACGGCATAGTTGAACGCACTAGTGACGGCATAGTTGAACGCACTAGTGACGGCATAGTTGAACACACTAGTGAATATACAAATGAGCCTTTTAGAGGTAACGTTGAATTGAATGATGGTGATATGGTGAGAACTTATGATGATACAATTGAGCATACTATAGAAGATATAGTTCATCGTACTAATGAATATACAGCTACAGTATTTAAGGGTGAGATAGAAATGAACGTTGAAAATTATTTGTTGAGCACTCGTGATCATAAAGATGATCGTACTATTGAAGAAACAGGTGAACGCATGGATGTATGTACAACTAAGCCAGTTAGGAATGCAATTCAATTGGATAATAAAAGTGAAACTGTTGAACGTACTATTGAAGCTGTAGTTGAAGGTACTGATGAATATAGAGTTGAGCGATTTAGGGGTAAAGTTGAATTTTATTATGAAAATAATATGGATACTATTGATAATACAGTTGAATGTTCTATTGGAGATTTAGCTGAACGCACTGATGAATATGTAGTTGAACCATTTTCGAGTAAAGTTGAATTGAACTATGAAAGTGATTTGGAAGAGAACAGCGTTAGCGACATGGAATTTCAAAGTACGTTTCATACGAAAATCGAACCCACTATTGAAGATACAGCCATAGTTTCCGTTAAACTCGAAGATTTAATGGAACTAGCCATATGTGCAGAATGTGGCATTGTTTTAAAACATAAACAATACATGATTAAACATAAAAATGAGCACAAAAGGTTGTATAGATTAGGTGTTGCCCATAATGAAGCTTTAAAGAAACACACTTGTGAGGATTGCGGGCGAATCTTTTTTAACACCGCCAATATGGAAAGGCACAAGCAAAGCGTGCATAAACATGACGAAAATGAAAGCCCGATTATTGGTACCCAGGAAAACACATGTGATGAATGCGGCGTAGTTTTAAAACATTCCGAACATATGATTGTCCATAAAAAACAGCATCGAGTGCCAAGAAAATCAGTAGCTTTACATGATATGAAAGCGCTGAAAGAACAAACTTGTGACGACTGTGGGAGTATATTCAGCACTAGAAAAATTTTGGCTAATCATAAGCGGGAAATGAAAATACGGGCGGGAATTATAAAAACGCCCGTACTCGCGAGCAAGAATACTACAAAAGAAAGAACTTGTGACGAGTGTGGAAGGATTTTTATGAACAAATCTGCTGTAATCATACATAAAGAAACTGAACATGTTGTAGAAGGACAAATCATTACGTTTGATGATGAAAATGAAAGAACATGTGATGAATGTGGGGTTGTATTAAAATCCAAACACCTAATGATAGCGCATAAAGAAGACCATACAACCGAAAAACTTTCAGACGAAGAACGTACATGTGGCGAATGTGGTGTAGTTTTGAAATATAAAGAAGACATGGCTAAACATACACAGGACCACACAAAAATGAATACACTAGGTTTCACACAGGAAATATTAAATAAATACACATGCAAAGAGTGTGGAACAATATTTTCGTATGAAAGAAACTTGGAAAGGCACAAACGTAAAGTTCACAGATGTGATATTAAAAAAGCAACCAAAGCTACACCAGAAAATACATGTGATGAGTGTGGTATAGTTTTGAAACACGCCGAACACATGACGATTCATAAAGAACATCATCGTCAACGTAGTCAATCAGGTGACCCACAGGATATGAAAGATCTAAAGGAAAGAACTTGTGACGAGTGTGGTTTCATTCTTAACAGGAAAAAATCTGTAAGTGAGCACAAAAGAAAGGACATTGAAAGACGAAAAATACTCGCAACACCGCTTGAACAATTCGGTGGAACTGCTAAAGAACGAACCTGTTTGGAATGCGGACATATTTTAGCCAATAAACGTCTTATAGTCATACACAAACAAACTCAACATCCCGATGTTAAATCTGAAAACCCTACAGTGGGTGATAATAATAAAATAACATGTAACGAATGTAGCGTTGTGTTAAAATCAACCCAACACATGCTAGCCCATAAAGAAGACCATACGCAAGAAAAGGCGTTCGAGTTAAAACGACAAAGAATCACAACCATTACAAAATGTTACAAACCAACATCCGATACATACGAGTGCAATAAATGTAGTTTCCAAACAGAATCCCGAATTACTTTAGAACAACATCTAACAAACCATCCTGAAACATCAACCATACAAACAACAATAGATTTTATAAGCAAATTCAACTTTCACTCACACCGATTTTACGACGAAAACACCCTCAACTACAAATGCTCGCACTGCCCTTATAAAGACGAATCGCTTGATTATTTCGAAATACACTACCAAAGCCACCTACAACCATTCATATGTATCTTCTGCGGTGACTCATTTGAAGCCATAACCGAGTTAATAGTGCATAAAAACGCAATGCATTCAGATTTAAAAACATTCGCATGCACGATATGCCCACACCGTTTCTTCGTGCGTACCGCCTTGCGGGCTCATGTCCTCTTGCATACAAACAATAAAAATCATATTTGTGAGATTTGTGGGCACGCGTTCGCTCAATTAGGTAATCTACGCCATCACATGGCGGTGCATATGGATAAGAGTGTTAGGCCGTTTAAATGCGATGAGTGTGGTAATGCGTTTGCGTCGCAAGTCTCGCTGGGGCAGCATAAACGGTCTCATGCGCGGCCGCGTGCTAAGTGCGACGAATGCGGTAAAACGTATTACTCGCAGAACGGGCTGCTTGCACATCAGCGGCGGCATCGGGCGGAGAAAAAGCATAAGTGTAAATTTTGTGAGAAGGCTTTCGTGACGACTGGGGAGAGGAATTCGCATATGGATTATCATAAGGGGCTGAAGCAGCATAAGTGTGAGATTTGTAAGAAGGATTTTTTTACGAGGAATGGGTTGAAAACGCATCAGTCGGTGCATACGGGCGAGAAGCCGCATGTTTGTGAGGTGTGCGGGCGTGCGTTTCGGTTGCCGGTTAGTTTAAGAACGCATATGGCTAAACATCATCATAGTTGAGTTAAATGAAATATATCTTATTTTCTGTAATGAACTAAAATAGAGAATTCAATGTCAAAAGTTTGTGAAATTAAAAATCGTTGTACATATTTTATTCTCTTAATGTATTCCCTATGTTTCCATGATCTTTATCGTCGCCTTTGCACCTTTTCTATTTCTTCATGCCATACGTTTATTGACATCTTTAGCTTTTTTGATAATAATTTTGAGTTTGTTTTCTATCGTGGCTTGTTTTTGCGGGTCCATTAGTCAGTTTGACGCGGACCTTTAAGGTGTCGAAAATACGTCAAGTTAGTAGGCCATTCGTTATCGGAATTAATCCGTCAAGTCGCTTCAAAAACTAAGAACGACATGCACCACCACCCACCGAATCTAGAAAGCGCTCGTAATCTGTTAATACTTCCGGTGTATGGGCATGGTGAGGTTTCTCGTGTTAAGTCAAATTAACCCGCAAAGTCCACTTCTGGTGGTGCCGTCAATTTCGTTAAATTTCAGCTTTGTAGCTATCTCGCGGAACCCAAAAGCTTTGGTTTCCCAAAAGCTGCCCACCGAGTCATCTGAGGAACGTCAGCGTATCTCTAGCTGGCATCAATTTTGATTAATATTAATTATGACCCAGCTCAGTGGCCGAGTGGTTAGAGGCGTCATCCGTCTCGTACTGAGCATTGGGGAGCCTGAGTTCGATCCCCAGTGGGGAACGAATTTTCGCGAATCACCTTTCACAGTTTTTCAGAGGTTTTCTGTGAAGTTAAGGTAAATACCGGGTGATTAAACTCCTCTGAGGTTCTCCGTTGACCGGCGGAAAAGCCGCACGGCTGATAGCTCTATAAAGATTGAAGTTTTTTTTAATTAATTATGAAATTGATTCAGAAAGTCGTGTGATGCTCACACTTTTATACTTGGGTCAAACTTTTGTGGATATTTTTCTGAAAACCTATGATGAATGAATTTTGGTTGTTCAGCATATTAATCCATTCCTTGCAATTCATGAAATACATGTTAAACTATATTTTTAATACGAGATGTTATGTAATGTCATTAGTTGACAAATATGTCATTAATATGAATCCATATCAATGGTTAATGATTACCAAGATGTTCAACGTCTGTAAACGCCATAGCGTTTGCGGTGGCGACCTATAGATGGCTCTGTCGGTCAAACTTTGCACATTTCGATTTGTGCTTAAACGGACAAGACGTGTAAATAGTTTTCTACCCAGCTATTCTAGTAGCAATTATGCATGGGCGTTAGATGACTTGGGAGTGTATTCTTTTATTATCATAAAACTTAAAAACGAAGTAATCTGTAATTCTTGGCTATTATTGTGACACTGACAGTGGCTCTCATGAGCGAAGCTGTCATTGATGTAGTATAGCCATATATAAACAGAGGTACATGAAGCTATAAAATAAAAAGTTAGTAAACAATTTATCTAACAATATAATCACGCGCTATAGTTAAGTCTTCTTTATACGACCGATCCTTAATTGCATGTTTTATCAACAACATATTATTAATAAAATTAACTCTCTCTTGTGCACACAAATAAATATCAATAAAAGAATGAGAAAACCCCACCTCCTAAAATCCCCCTGTCAGTAACAACTCTAGCAGTGTGATTTTAATTTTAGGCAAACCCATAATCAATTTCAAAATGCCCCACTCTTGGACTCGCACTACGCACTTAACACCGACCCCGACGTGCCCGAGACTAAATTCTCAATCGATACCACCCTCACCGAACCATACTCCTCGTCATCGCACGACAACGTTGACCTATCGATAGTGAAATGCGAACCGATCTCGAGACGCATTGACCGGACGTGCGGTGTGTGCGGCAAGGTCATGAAGTTCCAGAGCTGGCTGGCACGACACGTGGAGTCCCATAACACACCGGCGCCGGTCGAGAAATACAGAGATGCTACCGATAGGACGTGCGACATATGCGACGAGGTATTCACGTTCAGAAGCTTGTTGTTGCGGCACAAAAAATCCAAACACAAAATAATTGTGCCGCGCGAGGTGCGGCCTAAAGACACGCTGGAGGATCGCACATGCGATGTATGCGGGAAGGTGTTCAAGTTTAAAAGCTGGATGCTGAAGCATAAGAAGTCGAATCATAAAGATTTTGTTCCGATTAAAGTTAAAGTTGAGAAGGTTGTTCCTGTGGGGAGATCGTGTGATCTGTGTGGGAAGAGTTTTAAATTTCAAAGCTGGTTGGAGAAGCATAAAAAAACGCATCCGATTTATACTAGAAATCCGAATCATTTCCAGCCAATACCATCAGCTTCAGCAGCGGAAGATCGCACGTGTGATGAGTGTGGATTGGTTTTGAAATATATACACCATATGCCGATTCATAAAGAGGCTCACGCGTCGTTACAAGAAGATACGTCATTAGAGCTGTTGAAATTGCGTGCTTGTGATGAATGTGGGAAGATATTTGGTACGAGCAATTTAATGAGTGAGCACAGAAATAGGGAGCATGCTACGAAACGGCCTAGTAAAGCACAGTTTGTTTCATCAAAAGTTTTTCGGAGGGCTTTAACTAGACATGCGGCTATTGAAAGGGGTTGTGAACAGTGCGGGAGGCTTTTGAAGAGTAAGTTTGTGTTGTCGCAACACAAGTGCACGACGGGTTTAAATAATATCACAACGGGGGATATTAGTGAGAGAACTTGTGATGAATGCGGGATTGTTTTGAAATTTAAAGAGCATATGGTTATGCATAAAAACGAGCACGTTGAGGAAAGAGTTGCGGATGAGAAGCGGAAGATACGGGTTATGATTGTGAGGTGTTATGATGGTGTTAGTAATTCGTTCGTGTGTGATAATTGCGATTTTAAAACAGACTCTCGGGAGGCGTTTGAAGTGCATTATGGGGGGCATTTGATATCGATTGATTTGCTGAGTTTTACGTTTGTTCAGAAACATGTTATGTATCCGAAGAAGTTTTATGATGAGATTTGCGAGGTGTATAGGTGCAATCATTGTCCGTTCGTGGATGAACGTTCTGATTATTTTGAGGTACACTATGAGGAGCATTTAGCTAGTAAAGTGCCTATATGTCAGTTTTGTGCTGAGAGATTTGAAAATAATTTGGAGTTATCTAAGCATAAGACTGAGAAGCATGAGGATATGAAGAAGCATGCGTGCTCGGTTTGTGATAAAAGGTTTTTCCTGGTAACTAATTTACGGCATCATGAGACGACGCATACGGGCGCTAGAGATCACGTGTGTGAGGTTTGTGGGTTTGCGTTTGCTCTATCCATCAATTTGAAACACCATATGCGGACACACATGGATAAAACTGTTCGACCGTTTAAGTGTGCGGTGTGTGGGAATGCGTTTCATTCCGAGTTTCATTTACGGGTGCACATGCGTTGTCACCCCAAAACACGCCCAACGTGCGATTTATGCGGTAAAAGCTTTTCAACTAGATCCACTCTGTATCAGCATAAATTGAGGCACACTAATGATAAAAAATATAAATGCACTCTTTGCGGGAAAGCGTTTGTAACGAAGGATGACCTTAAGGGGCACTGGGTGTACCATAAAGGCATTAAGAATCACAAGTGTACGACCTGTGATAAAGATTTTTATACGAGTGACGGCCTGAAAACGCATCAATCGATACACACTGGGGAGAAGCCACATGTTTGTGAAGAATGTGGGCAGGCGTTCCGATTGGCTGTTAGTTTACGAACGCATATGGCGAAACATCATGGTTAATACAACTAGAATTGATTGGAGTTTTGAGATTTATATGTAAAACTAATAATAAATTATATAGCGCAGTGAGAATGAGAGATAGTGCACTCAATCATGGTCAACAGATATCACGAATATGGTTTAATAGTCACTCTCACGCTATTGTTGAAATTGATTCTGGGATAAAATTGATCTTAAAATATGACAACTGTTAAGTAAAATTTATAATAAATAACAAAAGTACTTCAGTTACAGCTGTCAGGAAACAATAAACATTGTAATCAATTTATATTGAACTTACAAGTAAAATTGCATTATATTCCTTCAATACAATCACTAGCAAAGTTTATTACAACATAAATAAAACGATTTTTTACTTTTTAAGTAAAAAATCGTTTTATTTATCCTTTAAAATGAATTATCACAAAGTAGACGCCTTAACAATCCAATATTTATTACAACAGTCTTAAAATTTAAAACAGTCGATTCAGTTAGATGTGAGTGTTGCTGTGTGGCATTGAAATGGCGAGTGTCGTTTTGTCAAGGATAAGTGTGAATTGCACAGGTCGGCCGTCCATCAACATCAGATTGATATCGTGAATAGTCTCTTTTCCATAGGCCATCGATTGACTGTCCGAGAATTAAAAACAATATTTCTTTTTTGTACTCATGTCCTACGACAAGTCAATTCCTGCAATGATTTTGGTGCGGGAATACTACTTCCCGCACTAGTGCGGGAAATAGCGAGTGTTCCAACTTAAAATTCGACACAATGTTAATGTGGATTTTATAAATATGATAATGCACAGCGTACACCTCTTATACTTCAAATAGCATTAAAATATAACGATATGGTACCAATAAATACAATTTTTAAGAATATATAGACTTTAAATTAAATATAATTGATAGTGTTACTTATTTATCACAACTTTAAATAAATATTAAGTATTTATTCGTATAAAAAATAAGATACATTATTCGTGCGATAAGGCTGTTTCCCGAATTCGCTCTTAATGCAGCACGAGCAGAAGGGAAAGTCATTCGGGAAATTTGCCTTCCTGCACTAATAATGTAAATTACTATTGTATGTATTAAAAAACAGTTCATTGGCGGTCTATGGAAAGGAAATGAGAGCGCACACGATATCAATCTGATGTTGAGAAATGGACGGCCGACCTGTGCGGTGCTTTAGAACGGCACTCGCCATTTCAACGCCACACAGCAACCATTTAATTGTATCGACTGTTTTAAGTGCAATAAACTTTGCTGTTGATTGTATTGAAGGAATGTAATGATAGATAGATGGAGATATTTTTTATTTGTTCTTCAAAATATATTTATGTACTGCACATAGGTCGTTTACTTACAAAATGTTTATGTTTTATTATCAACATTTTGTAAGTAAACGACCTATGTGCAATTATTACTTGTAAGTTCAATGCAAATTGATTTCTATTTATGTTGCCACTATTTTATTTACAACCCTCGTACATACAAAGTTCCTATAAATCAAGCGAGAATTAATTAATGAAATTGATTGAATAATAGAACGTTGCTGATAACAATATAGTCGTTTGAAATAGTAAACGGGCATAGTTTTGTTGGTTGGGACACCCGTCCATTTCACCGCTGCTCGCATAGTATTTTCCATGGGATAACACTCTTAAAGATTATAACATTTCTACTATACTACAGTTATCAGAAAACACACGGGTATTTTCTGGGGTGAACTACTCGCGCGACTCGTGTCTAATCAACAACTCCGTACAGTTGTACGGAGTTGTTGATTCTCAAGCATGATTACACAATTTCGACTAATAACCAGGGGGATGGGGAACTAATTTTAAAACTAATGTAATTCCCGCTTGGAATGTTTAAATTTTGATTACTAACATTTTTGTTTCGTAGAGTATTTTTGGATTACTAACATTTTTTTTTCGTAGAGTGCGCATTTTTGGAGATATTTGAAAATTTCAGGTTTAAAAAATCATCCGGAATATAATAATTCTAAAATTTTAAATTATTATATACCGGGTGATTTTTTAAACCTGAATTTTTCAAATATCTCCAAAAACGTAGAGTGCGCATTTTTGGATTACTAACATTTTTTTCCCCGTAGAATGCGCATTTTTGGAGATATTTGAAAATTTCAGGTTTAAAAAATCATCCGGTATATAATAATTCTAAAATTTTAAATTATTATATACCGGGTGATTTTTTAAACCTGAAATTTTCAAATATCTCCAAAAACGTAGAGTGCGCATTTTTGGATTACTAACATTTTTTTTTTCGTAGAGTCCTCATTTTTGGAGATATTTGAAAAAATCAGGTTTAAAAAATCATCCGGTATATAATAATTCTAAAATTTTAAATTATTATATACCGGGTGATTTTTTAAACCAGAAATTTTCAAATATCTCCAAAAATTCGCATTTCACGAAACAAAAATGTTAGTAATCAAAATTTAAACATTCCAAGTGGGAATTACATTAGTTTTAAAATTAGTTCCCCATCCCCCTGGTTATTAGTCGAAATTGTGTAATCATGCTTGAGAATCAACAACTTCGTTCTCGCGAATATATCAAATTGTTGCTATTTCTAAAGCTTCTAGGTAACTAAAATAGGGAGAAAATAAATAGCTCCACGTATTGCGTCTCCAACACAATTTTTAGACCTGTTTTTTACCACCCGCAAGGTGGTTTAACACATTCCTTGAGAAATATTAGAATTTCATACAGAATGTATTTAACAGTTTATGTAATATTACAACTAATAAGTGTACATACATACATACATACATACATACATACATACATACATACATACATACATACATACATACATACATACATACATACATACATACATACATACATACATACATACATACATACATACATACATACATACATACATACATACATACATACATACATACATACATACATACATACATACATACATACATACATACATACATACATACATACATACATACATACATACATACATACATACATACATACATACATACATACATACATACATACATACATACATACATACATACATACATACATACATACATACATACATACATACATACATACATACATACATACATACATACATACATACATACATACATACATACATACATACATACATACATACATACATACATACATACATACATACATACATACATACATACATACATACATACATACATACATACATACATACATACATACATACATACATACATACATACATACATACATACATACATACATACATACATACATACATACATACATACATACATACATACATACATACATACATACATACATACATACATACATACATACATACATACATACATACATACATACATACATACATACATACATACATACATACATACATACATACATACATACATACATACATACATACATACATACATACATACATACATACATACATACATACATACATACATACATACATACATACATACATACATACATACATACAATGAATCATGTCCGCCATGATGAAATAAATTGAATCCTAGAAAATAGTGGATAACAGTGTAGTGCAGAGTTCAAGTTATTTGAAATAGTGGATGGGCATAGTTTGGTTGGTAGGTGACGCCCGCCCACCCCACCTTTGTTTGCATAGTTTTTCCATAAGATAACACTCTTCCTCGCATGGTTTAGACAATATAAAACGCCTGTATCTATTGATAAAACTATGCGAGCGAAGGTGGGGTGGGCGGGCGGCCCCTACCAACCAAACTATGCCCGTCCACTATTTCAAATGACTTGAACTATAATGTTATCCATGACTTTCTATTATTCAATTAATTTCATTTGTTAGTTTACGCCTAATTCGTAAAAGAAAATGTGAGAAACAATGTAATGCATAGTTCAAGTCCAGACAGGACTAGATTTTAGACGACTGTTGTTATGGCCGCCATAAAATGAATCATGTCGGCCATGATTCAGTCAACTCAACTGTTTTTATTCATATTTAAGTGGAGCAAATTTAAAACAAGTATACGTTTTTTTAAGTTATCTAAAATATTACATTCCTTTTGGAAATGATTCAATAAAAAAAACCATGCGAGGAAGAGTGTTATCTTATGGAAAAATTATGCGAGCAAATAAATTATGCGGGCGACCTCTACCAACCAAACTATGCCCGTTCACTTTTTCAAATGACTTGAACTATGCATTATATTATTTTTCACATATATTTTTTAATTAGTCTTTAATTAATCAATGAAATAAATTGAATCCTAGAAAATAGCGGATAATAGTGTAGTGCAGAGTTCAAGTCATTTGAAATAGTGGACAGTCATAGTTTGGTTGGTAGGGGCCGCCCGCCCACCCCACCTTAGCTCGCATAGTTTTTCATCAGATAACACTCTTTCTTGCATGGTTTAAACAATATAAAACGCCTGTATCTATTGAAAAAACTATGCGAGCGAAGGTGGGGTGGGCGGGTGGTCCCTACCAATCAAACTATTCCCGTCCACTATTTCAAACGACTTGAACTATGCACTACACTATTATCCCTTATTTTATAAGATTAAATTAATGTCATTTAATAATTTAAGACTAATTTAAAAGATATATGTGAAAAATAATGTAATGCATAGTTCAAGTTGTTTGAAATAGTGGACGGGCATAGTTTGGTTGGTAGAACTGATTATAAAATGTTTATTAGAGTTATTTTACTGTGACAAGTTATCCATTTTTATCAAATTGTATTGCATATATTTTATTTATTTGAACCAGGAGCAATTTAATTACACCAATAAACATTTTATTATCCGTTTTTCTCTTCCCTGTCAACCTCGAATAACATTTTAGATGTGTGTTGTTGCTACTTAGGCGACGATATGTATTTGGAAAGTTATGTATGTACTATTATTTTGTTATTACTCTTTAAGGCACCTTAGGCCCAATTCACACATAAGCGGCGTCAGGCGCAGACGCGGTGTAGACGAGGCGCAGGCGCGACGTCGCACATGCGATTGTGATATCCATATGCAGTGAAGGGGTGGACATTGTACCTTATGTTTACATAGAGGCGGCGAGGAAGAGTTATGCCTCTCGCCTCTTCGCCTTCCATGTCTTAGGCGAAGAGGCGAAGACGCGGCGCCGGCGCTGCGAGAGGCACGATGCTTCAAGCTCCCTCTATATAAACATGTGGTGCAATGCCCACTTAGGTGACGAGGCGCGGGCATTTGCCTCGTGCCTCTCGCCGAGCCGGCACCGCGTATTCGCTGAGCCGTCACCGCGTATTCGCCTCTTCGTCTAAGACACGGTAGGCGAAGAGCCGAAACTCTTCTACACCGCCTGTATGTAAACATAAGGTGCAATGTCCACCCCTTCACTGCATATGGACATCACAATCGCATGTGCGACGTCGCGCCTGCGCCTCGCCTACACCGTGCCTGCGCCCGACGCCGCTTATGTGTGAATTGGGCCTAACACGGTCAATAATACATAGCTGAACCATTAGCTATGAACGTGCACGTATATAACGTTTCTGGGGAGTTTCAATATTGTTCCTATATATAAATTATGATAAAAATTAAAGAAATGGAAAATGTATATATGTATTCTTGCTATAAGTAAATAAAGTTTAATAGATTTATTGATGTTGCTAATTATATGGGTAAAACAAATTTACAATATATTTTTTGTTAGATATGTTATCACCTAAATACATACATAAATATAGCTTATATTATTTATGTTTAGAAATATTGTCTGATTTGTATAATTTTAATTAAATCTTCAATCAATGTTATTGGTAAATATTAACTACAAATGTTTTATTTCCTAAAATGTTTCCCAGTTCCTAGGCTTTATTCATATTTTCAAAAATGTATTTCATGTTTATGTACATGTCCACAGATAAGTTTACTCGGACGGTTTATAGCATAGATCAGTGATTCTCAACCTATTTTCATCAGGGTTCACTTTTCACAAAAAACTTTATCTTTATATTTATAACTTTTTTTCTGTGTGGACAATTTCTGCGCCCAGGAGGGAAATAAATTTCTAGGCGAAATAATAACACGTTTGCTGTCGGTTCAATATCGTTATCCTAGTGCGCCATCATGTAAAGAAATAAAAGACCTAGCTACTTTGGTAATAGTCCAATTGCATCTACCTAGCGCAAGGCACGCATTACCGTGTGACCGACAGCGAAAGTCTTATGGGCCATTCACAATAAGCGGTAGCGGTAAGCAAAATTTTGTATAGCTATAAAAATTCAGACGTTCAGAATTGGGCAGTAATGCTATGTGATAATTATGGTAGAGATAATTACCCATGTTCTGTCACAGTTTTACTGCGCTGCTGTAAACGCCCGCATTTTTATACATGTGTCCAATTTCGTTTACCACTACGCTACCCCTACCGCGCTTATTGTGAATGGCCCATTAGTCCGGCGTTGAATAAAAGAAGCCTGTTAAAAGCATTATAAAACTGTAAACAAATTTAATAGCCATTGCAAAATGTTCAAATATTTGTGATGTTACTTCTATCAGTAGTTGTTCATCACTGGGGATCGGAAGTCGGTTAAACCAAAAACATTCCTAGTACCCGTATTTCTACTTATACTGACCACAAACATATCTTACGCATTACCATACAGAAACGATTTTAAATTAACGTTGATCTCAAGTAAATCTATACAAATGTCGTGCCAGTTCGTCCATTACCACTTTAATTTTAATTCTAGGAAAACAAATAAAGCCACTCGGAAGGCGGTATCGGGCCAGTGCAGCAAAAATAAATCATCTAAAACACCGGGGACTAAAAAGCAGATGATGAGAAATAGTAGTGAAAATAAAACTTCAACTCAGTTTGTTACTAATAAAAAACTAGTAGCATCATCAGTAGAATACAGTAATGATGATAATACGCCAAGAAATACAATTTCTGAGGTGCAATCAAATTCCGAACATGAGAAGTCACTTGAAAAAACCTGCAATGACAATTTATTGCTCATAGGCATACCAGAAATGACTAGTAACGAATGTATGCCGGTGCAGGAAAGTGAGATAAGTTCAGATATAGTAAAAACGTCTTTAACATCAGAAACATCATTATCTGGGGATGGTAGTACAACTACTCCAACAGTACCAGACGAATCCAGAGATATTGAGATCCTGCCCGAAATTACACCTGCTGAAAAAGCGACGTTCTCTGAAAGTAATAAAAGCCCAAAGAAAGTAAAAACGAAAAATATTATTGCACCTATAGTTGATTTGTTGGAAGAATCTAGTGATTCAATTGAAAATGAAATTGAATTTGTAGAAGTTCCTGACCATACTCTAAAATCAGAAGAAATGCAGGCTGAAAATACATCAATGCATAAGATATCAAAGGATCTTAATGAACCTAAAGAAATGAGTGGAGTTTTTATACTACCCAATTCGAATGAACTGAAAGGGCCTAAAGTAATGCACGGAGTTTTGCAACTTGGCCCTTCAACAAAGGTAGGAGAAATAAGGACGTCTACTTCAACAGAGAGTGGTGAAATAAATACAATACCATCCACTTCAAATGATAATGAAAAAGCGGACATAAATAATGTTAAAGATAATCAGATATCAATTGAACCAGAGATATCTAAGGAACCAAACAAGTTCTTTTTACTTAGTTCTTTAACAGAACGTGGAAAAATATTTATCATACCATCTAGTTTAGCAGAAAGTAAAGACACTCGTATAGAACCTTTGAGTTCTCTAAAGAGTAAAGAACCTTCAATTTCACTAAAAACTAAAGAAATATCTGCTGTATCTGGAAGTACTAGTACAAAAGTTGCGATACCTTCCACTTCAAGTGATAATAAAGATGTTAATACAGTATCTTCGATTATTGTAAGTAAAACAAAGGATTCTCATGAAGATGAGTGTGGTGAAGATGTAGAAGTAACATATGATATACCTGATTATAGTTCTGACTCCAATAATGATGTAGGTTCTACTAACTCATCCGCAATGACGAAAGCACCTATAAATATGCCCGCATCAACATTGATTAATTTCATATCATTTAGCGATTCTAATAATGATATTAAAATTATACCAGAAAATACAGAATCCGAACCAACTAGAAAACGCAAACGTGAAAGAGCTTGCGACGAATGCGGTAAAGTACTAAACACCGGTTCGATGGCAACACACAAAGCAGGCCATATATCCCAAAAAGAACGAACATGTAACATATGCGGAGAAGTTTTAAGACGTAAAGAACTCTTGCCGCAACACAAGGAAGCCCACAAGGCCCTACTAAAAGATGAGGCCGCCACAAAAGCACAAACATGCCACGAATGTGACCTAACATTCGTCAGTCTATCAAGCCTACAAAAACATAAATTCAAATTTCACGATACCAAACCCAAAGGGATTCTATTTAAAAAAATCCGCCTGAAAATACCTATAAAAGACCGAACATGTCTCGTATGCGGAAAGATTTCGAAATCAAAACACTGTTTAGTAGAACACACCAAAAAAATGCACAAAGACACAATTAAATCAATAACACGAGTTATATGGACATGTGATGAATGTGGCGTGGGCTTAAAACGTAAAGTCCATCTGGATAACCATAAACAAGAGCATGCGGTTGAAAAAAAGTACGAGGATACACAAAAGCTGCGGATGTTAATTGTGCGATCATACGACGCCACTAATAACTATTACAAATGTCCCAACTGCGAGTATCAAAATGCCACGCGTGCATCATTTGAGGAGCATTACGCAACGCATCCAATTGATTTAAGTTACGAATTAATTCAAACGCACGCGGTGAATTCCGATGAATTCTACGACCAAACAACTAAAATGTATAGCTGCAACCAATGCCGGTTTAATGATAAATCTGTTGATTACTTCAATTTACACTATGAAGAGCATTTGAGCAAAGCGCCTTTTGGATGTGAGTTTTGTGGAAATGTTTACGAGGAAATTGGCGAGATGAAGCAACATAAAAGTGCTAATCATGACGATAAAAAGCAAGTGGAATGTCCGACGTGTAATAAAAGGTTTTTGTCGTTGTACAGTTTGGAAAGCCATCAGCTTACTCATACACGTGAACGGAATTTTGTGTGTGAGATTTGCGGGCATGCCTCGTTGGGGCCGTCGCAGTTTAGAAAGCATATGGAGGTGCATTTAGATATTAAAGTGCGTACATTTAAATGTGATTTGTGCAATCATTCGTTTAAGACAAAAGTTGATTTATCTCGACATGTTCGCCGGATACATAAATTGCGTCAACCGTGTGATCATTGCGGGGTTGTTTTTAGTGAGGTCGGTATGCGGATGCATTTACGGCGATTAAGTGGGAAGATTTCGAAGAGTCATCAGTGTAGTTACTGTGAGAAGGCGTTTGAGAGTAATAGTGAACTTAAGATACACTTGGAGCGGCATACGGGTTTGATGCAGTATCCGTGTGAGACGTGCGAGAAATGTTTTGTCACGAAGAAGGCTTTGAGGATGCACCAGTCGGTGCATGCGGAGGGTGCGCCGCATTTGTGTGATGTGTGCGGAAAGTCGTTTCGACTCGAGGTTGGTTTGAAGAAGCATCGCGTGGTGCACAAGGGGACGAAGTCTATTATTTGTGAGGTGTGCGGGGAGACGTGTAAATCGAATGCCGCTTTAAAAGAACATGTAATTAAAAATCATTAGTTTTTAACCGTTTTAACCTTCCGGCACTCGCGGCCAGTCTTATAGACCCGCAGCATATATATGCTCCGGATCCATGAGACTGGGCGCGAGTGCCGGAAGGTTAATAATGGGTTAGATCGATGATATGATGGCAACGGATGTCCATAGTTATTTGTTATAAGTTGTATTGATTGTTTACTGTTAAAAGGGTTCGTTATAATCGTATTGCATTGTAATTGAAAATAATTAATATAACAAATATGAAGAGATTTTATTACCTATATTTCCTGTAATTATATGAACAAATAAAAAAACCTGACATAGGTGGTAGATGTTTGAATCAAATACCAAACAGTTCGTATCTGTTTGAAGTTACACATTATATATATTATACATTGCGTTACTTTTATGCCCGTATTCACCAACATTCCATAAACTTTATAGGTCCCATAAGCTATTAAATAGATGTCAATTTACATCATTGTAACAGAATATGCCAATACAAATGTCAAACACCTTAAATAGCGCTCGCAATTGGAACTTGAATAACACTTTTTGTTTATTTATTCAGTGTTTGCAATAGAGCAATAAAGTAACTACATTCCCTAGATAATGCATTTATTGTTGCTATAAGAACGAATACTTATGGGTTCAATCGCTATTGATAAAGGCACCTTACACGGTCAATAATACTGTCAATCCTTGTACTGTTAGTATTTGCTTAAATCCTCCATCAATATTTATCAAATAATCAATTATCGTGATAAACATCAGTGTTCTCTTCATTCCATCATTATTATACCTTACACGATCAGTAATTCTGTCAATATTTTAGAATAATGAAAATATTAAACATGTTATCGTATAGTATTACTATCATTATTCTAAAATATTGACAGTATTATTGACCGTGTAAGATGCCTTAATGATTTATGGAACGTCAATGAATACGGGGGTTAATATCGTAAATTTCTGTTCATCAGTGCTGGAGATAAAAGATTTTTTTCAGTGCTTGTCAACTTGAGAAAAAATATTCACGAGTATAGTTATTATAATTATATTAAAATCACTTTTAAATGCCATGGCTGTTTCCCCACTCTGTATTATGCATAGCTCTAATTTATAAATACTTTCCCATTAAATTTTAAGTGTAACAGTGAGTTTTGGTTTTAATTTTAGGCCAAAAATAGAAAACGCATCATGGGCTGGCCAAAAGTCAAAGGAAATCAAATCTCCTACAATAACTGGTATTAAAAGTGGTATCAGACGACAAAACGTGTTTCGGGATCCTAGAAGACATTTATTGAGAGCCAAAAGAACTGAAGAATGTATTAAATTCGAGGGAATGGTTTTAACAGAAACTCGTTTGAATGCATTGGTTAATACACAGCTCGAAGAAGCTGCACGAACAAAAACGCCTTTCAAGAAACAGGTGTTTTCGAAAGAAAATTTTCGGAATTTTATGAAGATTAATGCTGTTCCGGAATCTGAGTACTATTTGAATTCGGTTACACCAAAAGCTGTTACCACTCGTCGCATTACGACGCCTATTAAAGAGACAACTACTATTAATGATGACCCAAAGACAGAAGTTAAAACAGTAAGAACGTATGGAGCTTCTACCAAGAAGATATGTGTACCAAAGCTAACGAATATTGATAATGTTGAACCTAAAACAGAGATATTAAGAGAACGTTTGAATTTATCTAAAGTAATACCGCCAAAAAATATTGCTAGTACTAGTACTGCCACTGAAATGTCTATGAATGAAAGAACGCCAATAATTTTCAATAATGATAAACGATACAAAAATCCGGATAGTTTGTGGACTAAAACGATTAAACCTAAACAGGGTGATGATGTAAAACAAGGAAGCTCAAATGGTGTGTTTAATGCTAGAAATTCAACCTTTAAACTCATACCTGATCAGGTTGAAAATCAAGCTGGATTACGATACGTCTTAATAAAATCATCTGAGAGTACGAATCATAAGGACGTGATTTTGAAATTATTGAAGAAAAGTACAACAGATAATAATAGTAATGTAACCTCCAAAAAGAAACCAGTGAAATTATTGTTTAAAGAGAAGCCTAAGAATACGATTACGATTAGTAATGAAGCAGTAAAGAGTAGTGATGGCATCAAAACAATACCCACGCAAGATATATTTAAAAATAAACCACCACCCAGTGATATTATCCTTGATAGTCCTTCGACATCAACAGTATCGATTATACAAACAAATAATGTTATAGATCTAACATCTACGATCTCATCTAAAAAAACTATTGATAATACAGTATGCCAAAAATGTACACGATGCGGATTGAGTTTTTTAAGCCGAGCATCTCAACTAAACTACATGCAGGTACACAAAAGACGTGACGCATTTAAAGTCGTTGATCAAGCAATCGACTTTAGCCTAGCAGCCGGTACACTTGAAGAAAGAACATGCACCGAATGTGGTGTATCCCTCAAATCGAAACAACTAATGCCGAGACACCTACTAATTCATAAATACACCTCAAAATTTAAAGACGGAAAATGTTGCGAGGGCTGCGGAAGCATTTGCAGAAACATACAAACACTACATCGCCATAAAAAACAGTGCACAATTGGTGCAAAACTACTTGAAGTTCGAACATGTAATATATGCGACAAAGTCCTTTATAACCAACAGTGGCTTTTAAAACATAGACGTAAAGCGCATATGCTACAATCCGATCCGAAAGTGTTTTACAGTGATATTGAAAAATGTTACGTGTGCGACAAATGCGTTTTTAAACATGACTCAAAACCATTTTTCATCCGGCATTACGAACAACAACATTTGATGGCGTTTAAATGTATGTACTGTCAACTATCTTTCGAAACCAGGCTGGAGTTAACCAGACACAAGTTCTCAGTGCATGCAGACAGAAAGAAATATGAATGCGGGATTTGTAAGAAACGGTTTTTTACGCTAGAAGCAAGTCGGGCGCATTTGGCTATACATACTGATAGAGTGAAGCTTATTTGCGAAATTTGTGGTGGGTTGTTTGGACATAGGAACAGCTTGCGAATACACATGTTAACACATGCCGATCGTACGGTGAGGCCGTTTAAATGCGAGCACTGTGGTAAAACATATCAACGCGCAACATATTTGTCTAAGCATATAAGATCGTGCCATTCAGATGTACGATATAATTGTGATGAGTGCGAAAAGACATTCAAACATTCGGCTAGTTTAAGCATGCATAAACGTAGACATCGTGGTGATATGAGATTTACGTGCCTTGTTTGTCAGAAGAGGTTTATAACAAAGTTTGGACTGGATACACATACGAATACGCACCGGTATGCAGGTGGTAGTTATTTGGATGGTTATAAAATTCATCGCGCTGGTGGTTCTGAGGATCGCAAGACTTTCGAGTGTAAAACTTGCGGAAAAACGCTTTCTTCTAAGGTAGGATTGAAGACGCACGAGAGGATCCATACGGGTTTGAAGCTGTTTGTTTGTTCACTTTGTGGCAAGGCGTTCGCTATGAAAGGTACTCTTACGATGCACGAGAAGAATCATAGCGGTGAGAAAAACCATAAGTGTGATTATTGCGGGCAGATGTTTCGGGCGAAATACGGGCTACAGATGCACATAGTGTATCGGCATACGAAGGAGCGGAAGTATGTATGTGGAGTTTGCGACAAGAAGTTTTATGTTAATCATGACTTGAAGAAACATATGTCCAAATGTCATACTGGTTTAGAGGAGCAATTTGCTACGGCTTAATGATCTGATTTACACTGTAATGTAATTGAGTAGCTATCAGTATTCAATTACCAATATTTCGTGTAATGTTTAGAACATTTAAGAAGAGCATCTTGGTGTTTTAAAACAGTAATATGTTTGCAAAGTTTGTTTGTACAAATTTTATTATAAATATTTAGTTTTGAATAATGTTTTATTTCTTCTTATAAATAAATACTTTTATGTTTTGCGTTAAATTACTTGTTTATTTTATTTCACACCCCAACAGATATCAATTGCCGTTCCGTACGACACGTTTACGGTCTCTACTATACCGCGTACATTCGTTCGTTGTTCAGTGATAATCATAAGGTACACGTTACGATTTTCTCGATAACCGTCTTTTGGGCGGCCTGGGCGCTTCTCATGGAAAACAGATGTTTAAATTCTTTGAACCATTCAGAATTCTTTCGCTCAACTGAGAGCATCGTTCCTCCTCTCTCGTGTTTATACATATTTAGCTTTTTATTAATTATAATATTATAATAATATAATTATTATAATGACTTGAACTATGCATTACATTATTTTTCACATATATCTTTTTAATTAGTCTTAAATTAATAAATGATATTGGTTTAATCATAGAAAATAATGGATAGTAGTATAGTGCATAGTTAAAGTCATTTGGAATAGTGGACGGGCATAGTTTGGTTGGTGGGGGGCACCCGCCCACCCCACCTTTGTTCGCGTAGTTTTTCCATAGGATAACACTCTTCTTGGAATAGTTTAAACAATATAAAACGTCTGTATCCATTGAAAAAACTATGCGAGCAAAGGTGGGGTGGGCGGGTGGCCCCTACCAACCAAACAACGCCCGTCCACTATTTCAAACGACTTGAACTATGCACTACACTATTATCCGTTATTTTCTATGACTCAATTAATGTTATTTATTAATTTAAGACTAATCAAAAAAATATATGTGAAAAATAATGTAATGCATAGTTCAAGTCGTTTGAAATAGTGGACGGGCATAGTTTGGATGGTGGGGGCCGCCCGCCCACCCCACCTCCGCTCGCGTAGTTGTTTCAATGGATACAAATGTTTTATATTGTTGAAACTATTCCAAGAAGAGTGTTATCCTATGGAAAAACTATGCAAACAAAAGTGGGGTGGGCGGGCGGCCCCCACCATCCAAACTATGCCCGTCCACTATTTCAAACGACTTGAACTATGCATTACATTATTATCCGTTATTTTCTATAACTAAATTAATGTTATTTATTAATTTAAGATTAATCAAAAAAATATATGTGATAAATAATGTAATGCATAGTTCAAGTCGTTTGAAATAGTGGACGGGCATAGTTTGGATGGTGGGGGCCGCCCGCCCACCCCACCTTTGCTCGCATAGTTTTTTCAATGGATACAAACGTTTTATATTGTTTAAACTATTCCAAAAAGAGTGTTATCCTATGGAAGAACTATGCGAACGAAGGTGGGGTGGGCGGGTGGCCCCTACCAACCAAACAACGCCCGTCCACTATTTCAAACGACTTGAACTCTGCACTATACTGTTATCCATTAATTTATATTATATTCAATTAATTCCATTTGTTAAGTCTAATTCGTAAAAAAAAAAAAAATTGTGTGAACCAATGTAGTGCATAGTTCAAGCCATTTGAAATAGTGGACGGGCATAGTTTGGTAGGTAGGGACCTCCCGCCCACCCCACCTTTGCTCGCATAGTTTTCTTCCATTGGATAACACTCTTTTTGGAATTATTTAAACAATATAGAAAATCTGTATCTAATGGAAAAACTATGCGAGCAAAGGTGAGGTGGGTGGGTGGCCCCTACCTACCAAACTATGCCCGTCCACTATTTCAAATGGCTTGAACTATGCACTACATTGGTTCACACAATTTTTTTTTTTTTTACGAATTAGACTTAACAAATGGAATTAATTGAATATAATATAAATTAATGGATAACAGTATAGTGCAGAGTTCAAGTCGTTTGAAATAGTGGACGGGCGTTGTTTGGTTGGTAGGGACCACCCACCCACCTCACCTTCGCTCGCATAGCTTTTTCAATGGATACAGACGTTTGCATTATTTTCTTTTATTAATTTATGCCTAAGTCATAAAAAAAAGTGAGATATAATGTAGTGCATAGTTCAAGTCATTTTAAATAGTGGACGGACATAGTCTGGTTGGTAGGGACCACCCGCCCACCCCACCTTCGTTCGCTTAGTTTTCTCAATGGATACAGACGTTTTATATTGTTTAAACTATTCCAAGTAGAGTGTTATCCTATGGAAAAACTACGCGAACAAAGGTGGGGTGGGCGGGTGGCCCCCACAAACCAAACTATGCCCGTCCACTATTCCAAATGACTTGAACTATGCACTACAGTGTTTCTAAATTATTTTGTGTGCGAATTAGGCGTTAATTAATACATGAAAATAATTAAATCATATGAGTAATGGATGACAGTGTAATGCAGATTTCAAGTCATTTGAAATAGTGGACGGGCGTTGTTTGATTGGTAGGGGCCACCCGCCCACCCCACCTTTGTTCGCGTAGTTTTTTCATAGGATAACACTCTACTTGGAATAGTTTAAACTATATAAAACGTCTGTATCCATTGAAAAAGCTATGCGAGCGAAGGTGGGGTGGGCGGATGGTCCCTACCAACCAACCAACGCCCGTCCACTATTTCAAACGCCACCAATCCCCAACCCACCAATCAGACTATGCCCGTCCACTATTTGAAATGACTTGAACTATGCACTACATTGGATCACACAATTTTTTTACGAATTAGACTTAAATTAACAAATGAAATTAATTGAATAGAATATAAATTAATGGATAACAGTATAGTGTTCAAGTCGTTTGAAATAGTGGACGGGCGTTGGTTAGTTGGTAGGGGCCACCCGCCCACCCCACCTTCGCTCGCATAGTTTTCTCAATGGATACAGACCTTTTTTTATAGTTTAAACTATTCCAAGAAGAGTGTTATCCAATGGAAAAACTATGCGGACAAAGGTGGGGTGGGCGGGGGGCCCCCACCAACCAAACTATGCCCCTCCACTGTTTCAAATGACTTGAACTCTGCACTATACTGTTATCCATTATTTTCTATTATTTAATTAATTTCATTTGTTAATTTACGCATAATTCGTAAACAAATGTGTGAAATAATATAGTGCATAGTTCAAGTCGTTTGAAATAGTGGACGGGCATTGTGTGGTTGGTGAGTGACGCCCGCCCACCCCACCTTTGTTCGCATAGTTGTTACATTGGATAACACTCTTCTTGGAATAGTTTAAACAATATAAAACATCTAGAACCAATGAAAAAACTATGCGAGCTAAGGTGGGGTGGGTGGGTGTCCCCTACCAACCAAACTATGCCCGTCCACTATTTCAATCGACTTGAACTATGCACTACATTGGTTCACACAATTTTTTTACGAATTAGACTTAAATTAACAAATGAAATTAATTGAATAGAATATAAATTAATGGATAACAGTATAGTGCAGAGTTCAAGTCGTTTGAAATAGTGGACGGGCGTTGTTTGGTTGGTAGGGACCACCCGCCCACTTCACCTTCGCTCGCATAGCTTTTTTAATGGATACAGACGTTTTATATTGTTTAAACTATTCCAAGAGGAGTGTTATCCTATGAAAAAACTACGCTAACAAAGGTGGAGTGGGCGGGTGGCCCCTACCAATCAAACAACGCCCGTCCACTATTTCAAATGACTTGAAGTCTGCATTACACTGTTACTATTATCTATTACTTTCTATAATTCAATTGATTTTTTATTTATTTATTTTTTTATTGATATTGATCTAATGATCATTTAGCCAACCACTATGTATTATTAATTTATACCAAGTATATATATATATATATATATATATATATATATATATATATATATATGTATATATATATATATATATATATATATATGTGTATATATATATATATATATACATTATTTATAATAATTGAAGAAAGTGGGGGTGGGGGTCAGTAATAACCGAAGAAAGAGGGGGTTAATAATAACTGAAGAAAGAAGAGGGGGGTGGGGTCTGTAATAACTGAAGATAGAGAATAAATATGATGTGTTTGATACAAAAGTAGCTGTTGTTTGATGTCAGTAGTAGATGTTTATAGATCTTATTTCTGCTCGCAATGGGTTTTGTTTCTAATTCTAGGTCAATCGAAGAGTATGCATCAGAGATTGACCCTGTTTCAAGTGGAAATACTAACGCAAACAACTTTATACATGATGACACATTAGGACAGGCAAAAGAGTCCACAAAAAATACAAATTGCAACGAAATGACTGAATTGCGACTTTCGGCGAATAATTTTGAACTTGTTCTGGTGAAACAAGAAGAATTTTTGGAGGACGATAATAATATTTTCGAACCTACTTGTGAGCTAGATACTGACACATTTATAAAAACTGAATCGTCGACTAATTACAAGCAGCCTGAATTAACAACGTATGGCAATTCTGTTGATAATAATGATGCAGAATTTAATGTAAAGTCCGATTGTACACATGTTCCTTTGACAGCAATTCCTAATAGATGCAATAATAAGTTTCTTATATCAAATGTGGTAACTTCACAAAATGAAACTGATAAATGCAATGATGCAATCATTCCATATAATATGAATACGCTTGTTTCAAATCAAACTGCAACAGGTACTAATAAATACAATGATATATCTGATGCAACTAATGTAAATAACACTCGACTATTATTGAATCAATCTGCAAAGTTCTCCATTAAATGTAATTATAAAGTTGATACTTCTAATGCAATACATAATACTACAGTATTACCGAATCAGACTGCTACAGCCACTAATAATACATTTGCTACATCAATTGTATTAATTAGTAATGCAAAATTTTTGAATCCAGCCCCTAATAAACGTAATGCTGTATTTTCTGCAACCAATGTATTAAATAATAATGCACCATCGTCTTCTAATGATAACAAAAATATTAAAACGCGTCAAATTATAACAAAACCGTATTCGTGCGAGCAATGCCATGCGAGTTTTACTGCATTGGGAAATTTACGTGTGCACGAAAAGAAACACAGTGGCAAAAGTGAATACAAATGTGGCATTTGTACGAAAATATTCACCTCAAAGTTTGGTGTTAAAGAGCACATGGTTTTGCATACAGGTGCTCGCAATTTCGTGTGCGAGACATGCGGAAAGTCGTTTCTGTATAAGAGTTCTTTAAGAAAACATCGATTGAGCCACAGACGGGACAGTTTGCAAATGGCTGTTATAAATGATGTGTAATCGGTAGATTTATATTCTTAAATGTAATGTATCGAGCTTTAAGATGAATCTCGGAAGACGAAATACGGTTCAATGTTGAAATAATCTCGCGCGGTTTTGTCTAGTCAATATTTTATAATTTTCTGAAAATATGTTTGGATATTTCACAAGTCTAAGGATGATTTGATCCATTGCTATAGGACGAAAAAGTTAATTTTTTGTCTCGAAATAGTTATAAAAAATATGCAAAAGTAGTCAATATTTGCGTAATAAAAGTATATATTTACTCGGATTTATAATCAAAATTCAAAAGAAATTCCTCTAAGAGATTGTAGTTTCATATTTCAAATTTTGATAAATACAATTTGATAATGCTTAAGTACAGTAGTATAATTAATATTCATTCGCGCATTTATCACAAAATGCTCTATTATTTCGAAATAAATTTATTTCTCGGTGCGCATCACTTTAGCTTTTCCTAGAGCGACGGCTTGTACACTCCGCAAAAGAAGTAGCAACAGTTCCGTTAGTCTCATAATGAGTTTTTGGGATAGATTTTCAGGTCGAATCCTCGAACGACATTCTCGAAGATTCGCCTTAAAGAGAACGTATATGTTTTCATAACGTCTTATCTTCTAAACAATTAAATTTCATCTATTTGTTATGAAATAATTTTTTTAATGAAAATATATAGTGTGTTTATAAATATCTGATTTTGTTTTAAATAGTCGCGTTAATTTTGTTTCCATCTTGCTTATTAACGACAAATTTCGCAATATTTGTACGGAGAGGTTTTATTTTGTTCTAAATTTCAATGAGGAAATCATGTCATTAGTATATAGGCTTGGAGGGAACTCTTTATTTTTTTAAATTAAATAATATTTTGGTATCCGTTTGTTTTAGCTACATTTTGTATTTGTATTACATCCAATGTGAACAAGAGCTTACTACTGAACAAATCTAACTGTACGACAATAACTGTGTAGACAATAAATTGATAATACTAGTATATCAAATCTAGTCCATTTTAAGGGTATAATTATATCAGATACGAATTTCAAAATATATGTATTTTTGGTGTATACATTAGTAATAATAAAAACCATGACAATACTTTTTACATTGAATTCCCTTTTCATTGGAATAGGTTTATCCATATATATGGACAAATTTAAGAGCATGTACACTTATTATTATTATTATTTATTTTTTCTCCTCACGGCGTTTTTGCCGGAATAATAAGAACGAAGCCGGGCCTGGACTGACCAAGAATTCGTCCTGGCTGACGGTTACTTCTTATTATTATTATTATTATAAAAATTCTGATGTTGTTCTTTGTGGATATTTCGTTTGATCTCCAGATCTTCCATAACATATTAAAAGATTCTTGCGCTTTACTAAACAGCTATCGGTATGTCTTAAAGTACAGAGACAGTTAGGAAATAGCGTTATTCAAAAGGTTTAGTACTTTAGTGTATTTTACACGTATATAGTAACTAAAGCAAATTACTAAGGCAAGTAGCTTGACTAAATAATATTTTTTAGTTTATTACTAAATACATTTTACTAAATTGAATGTAGACATTAAAACAATTATGCCATATTTTGATATTGCTGAAAATCCTGCTCGACGAATTAGTACCTTGTCGAGGTGAGCAGGCTTAATCACGTTTACATTGAAAACGTCACCCTTATATTTTTTTCAATCGAACCTCTTTTTTTTTAATTTGAAGCCCATCTGCACAAATAATTAGGCTGTTATATATACACTTTCATTTTTATCACTTTTAAATCTCTAAATAATGACTAAT
>OZ012666.1:1435000-1592447 GCA_963942505.1 Lordithon lunulatus
TATTTTTTATTATTTATTTATTTTTTAATTTATATTATTTTTATTTATTTATTTTTTAATTTATATTATTTTAATTTATTTATTTTTTAATTTTTATTTATTTGTTAATTTTTATTTATTTTTTAATTTTGATTTATTTTTAATTTTTATTTATTTTTTAAATTTTATTTATTTATTTTTTATTTACTTGTGTTGTTAATAATGGCTAATTAAAATGAATTTTTATTTATTTATTTTTAAATTTTTATTTTTAAAATTTTTTTTGGTAATATTTATTTATTTTTGTTTATTTATTTTTTATTATTTATTTATTTTTTAATTTATATTATTTTTATTTATTTATTTTTTAATTTATATTATTTTAATTTATTTATTTTTTAATTTTTATTTATTTGTTAATTTTTATTTATTTTTAAATTTTGATTTATTTTTAATTTTTATTTATTTTTTAAATTTTATTTATTTATTTTTTATTTACTTGTGTTGTCAATAATGGCTATTTTAGACCAAATATTGACAACATAATTAAATAAAAATTAAAAAATAAATTAAAATATATAAATAAATAAATTTAAAATAAATTAAAAAATAAACAAATAAGTAAAATTTAAGAAATAAATAAATAACTAAAAAATAAAAAATAAACAAATTAATAAATAAAATGAATTAGGCTGAATAAGTTTGATTAAGATACATTTGAAATAACCCAACCGACGTAACACGATCGCGACCATTAATTCAAAAGACACTTACTACTTGTTGCGGGTTTCATTCGCGATAGGAAATACACCCGTTGATGTCTTCAATTTACTTGCGCGGTGCTCCACCATTCCATCTCCAGCCCATGTAAAGCACTGAGTTTAGTATACAAACAGAACACTACTGCACTGATTTGAAATAATGACTAACACACGCGAAAAACGGTCCCTAACGTGATTTAAAAACGCGGACTACTTAAAACGGCACTGTTGGTTTATTTTGATTCAATAAGAAGACACCTGTAACAAAATAAAACAGTATATTAGTGAGTAATCAAATAATTACGAGTTGTTTGCTACTTACATTGCCCCTTTAGCGAGTCCAGCATGACTGTTGAGGGATTGTACTGCATTCGCTGCAGGGTGCAAAACACATTCGATCGCGGATTTTTAAACACCGAGTTGTTTCGAGCTGATTCGCGACAAGCGTTGATTCACGACACGAGTTGATTTGCTATACAAGCTGATTCACGGCACGAGCTGATCACGACACGAGTTGATTCGCGATACGAGCTGATTCATGACATGATCAAACCACGACACGGGTTGATTCGCGTCACGTGTTGATTCACGACACGAGTTGATCGCTATACGAGCGGTTCACGAAACGAACTAATTATGACACGAGTTGAATCCCGATGCTAGCTGATTCACGGCACGAGTTGATTGCTATACGAGCAGATTCATGCAACGAGCTCGCCACGATCAGTTGATTCGCGACACTAGTACATTGCCCCTTTAGCGAGTCCAGCACGACTGTTGATGGATTGTACTGCATTCGCTGCAGGGTGCAAAACACATTCGATCGCGGATTTTTAAACACCGAGTTGTTTCGAGTTGATTCGCGACAAGCGTTGATTCACGACACGAGTTGATTCGCGATACGAGCTGATTTACGGCACGAGCTGATCACGACACTATTAGATTCGCGACACGAGTTGATTCGCGATACGAGCTAATTCATGACACGATCAAACCACGACACGGGTTGATTCGCGTCACGTGTTGATTCAAGACACGAGTTGATCGCTATACGAGCTGATTCACGACACGAGTTGATCGCTATACGAGCGGATTTACGAAACGAACTAATCATGACACGAGTTGAATCCCGATGCTAGCTGATTCACGACACGAGTTGAATCCCGATGCTTCACGGCACGAGTTGATTGCTATACGAGCAGATTCGTGCAACGAGCCCGCCACGACGAGTTGCTTCGCGATACTAGCTGATTCACGACACGAGTTGATCGCTATACGAGCTCATTCATGACACAAGCTAATGACAACACGAATTGATTCGCGATACGAGCTAATTCACGACATGAGCTAATCACGCCACGAGATAATCATGACACGAGCTGATTCGCGATACGAGCCGATTCACTACACGAGCTGATTCACGACACCAGTTGAATCTCGACATGAGTTGATTCGCGACAATGATTGATTCATGGCACAAATTCATTAACGAATCGAGTTCATTCGTTTATTTGACAGTCTATGAACGGACGGAGTTTAAAGTTTTGATTTTAAAAATAGCAGTTGCATATCACATCATGAATAGAAATATTTTCTGCTTTCAATAGAAACATTTGAATGTCTATTCCAATCGATCCATTATTTAAAAAAAAAATAATGTGGATAAATTGATCGAAAGGAACTGAATTAGTTTTGGTCTCACATTTACATTCAGAATTTGTGTGCACCCTAAATATAAGCTGAATTAAAACATGATACAACTAACCCCCTAGGAGGAAAGTTAAACGCCATCTGGCGGCACCACATCAATTAGCAATGCCCACCCATATCGTAATGACTAGATTTTATTAGATCTCATCAGTGTAGCTCAGCTAGAATATTATTACATAGAGGGCACGCGCTACCCGATGATCCTGATGGCATGAGCGTGTCGACGGCTTCATTTACGTAATAAGAAATCATTAGAAATAACATAATATCATTGACTAATCATCACATGATTTATCAATGATAATATATATTTATTTGACTGTTAAACTGCGGCATATTAAAACTGAAGTTTACTTTTCAAACTGACATCAGTTGACACGTTGACAGATAACAGCCCGTTACAAAAATTACACAATGTTTGCCATTGTTTGTACCACTTTTTTCTGATGTTAATAGTACAACGGATAATAAATAAAATTAATTTTTAATATGTAGAAAACCAAATCCTGATTTAAATATAACTACACTTGAAATAAATGAAAGGGTGACGTTCTCAATGTAAATGTAATTAAGCCTGCTCACCACGACAAGGTACTAATTCTTCGAGCAGGATTTTTAGGAGTATCAAAATTAGTTTGAATTGTAAATATATAACATAATATATATATATATATATATATATATATATATATATATATATATATATATCAAAAATATTTGATATGATTCTAAGGCCCAATTCACACATAGGAGGCGCAGAGGCGAAGGCGCAGTGCCGGCGCGGCGAGAGGCACGGCGCTTTCACGGACCCTCTATATAAACATATGATCTAATGCCCACTTAGGTGACGAGGCGCGGGCATTTGCTTCGTGCCTCTAGCCGTACTGGCACCGCTTCTTAGCCTCTTCGCCTGAGACACCGTGGCTGCGAGGCGAGAGGCACAACTCTTCCACGTCGCCTCTATGTAAACATAAGGTGCAATGTCCACCCCTTCACTGCATATGGGCATCACAATCGCCTGTGCGACGTCGCGCCTCCATCCGACACCGCTTATGTGTGAATTGGGTCTAATTCCCAGGGGTGGACATTGCACCTTATGTTTACATAGAGGCGGCGTGGAAGAGTTTAATCTCTTCGCCTACCGTGTCTTAGGCGAAGACGCGATGCCGGTGCGGCGAGAGGCGCGAGGCAAATGCCCACGCCTCGTCACCTAAGGGCCGATTCACACATAAGCGGTGTCGGGCGCAGGCGCGACGTTGCACAGCCGATTGTGATGTCCATATGCAGTGAAGGGGTGGATATTACACCTTATGTTTACGTAGAAGCGGTGTGGAAGAGTTATGCCTTTCGCCTCTTCGCCTACCGTGTCTTAGGCGAAGACGCGGTGGCGGCGCGGAGAGAAACACGAGGCAAATCTCCGCGTCTCGTCACCTAAGTGGGCATTGCACCACATGTTGGGCTTGAAGTGTCTTGCCTCTCGCAGCGCCGGTACCGCGTCTTCGCCTAAGACACGGTAGGCGATGAGGCGAAAGGCATAACTCTTCCACGCCGCCTCTACGTAAACATAAGGTGCAATATCCATCCCTTCATTGCATATGGACATCACAATCGCCTGTGCAACGTCGCGCCTGCGCCCGACGCCGCTTATGTGTGAACTGGGCCTAAGTGGGCATTGCACCACATGTTTATATAGAGGGGGCTTGAAGCTTCGTGCCTCTCGCAGCGCCGGCACCGCCTCTTCGCCTAAGACACGGTAGGCGAACAGGCGAAAGGCATAACTCTTCCACGCCGCCTCTATGTAAACATAAGGTGTAATGTCCACCCTTTCACTGCATATGAACATCACAGTCGCCTGTGCGACGTCGCGCCTGCGCCTCGCCTACACCGCCCCTGCGCCCGACGCCGCTTATATGTGAATTGGGCCTAAGGGACTATCCTGTAAGTTCAGACCGTTCTAGTAAAACACCTTGGTCAGCAAATAAGCAACTGTTTAGGCGTTGGTTTTGTGATTGAGAGTTTCTATAAGAACACAAATATTACTTAAAATGATTTTTTCTAGATTTTTTTTACTTTTAGGCCTGCAAATCCGGATATTCTATACGCATCAAACGATGAACAGAATTCAAACGGCAGTAGTGTTACATCACATACAACGAAATATAAAACATCTCAAGGGCCATCTGTGAACACATTTGATTTGAAAAATCGTATGGTAAATCAAACTGCAACTTTTAAAACTGTTGATATACAAAGTATAGTAAACAAAAAATTAGTTTCTTCTGGAGATTCGGAAACAATAATAGAAGAAGAGATTGGTTCGCTTACGGAAAGAACGTGCGATCAGTGTGGAAAAGTTTTAAAATCCAAAACAAGTATGTCTACACATATAAATGAACATACTAATATTAATAATAAAAATTATACGGGCACTGCAGTCCAGACCCAAAAACGGAAACTTTCAGCAAAGTCGTTAACAATGAAAGGATCGATTGCGGAAAGAACGTGTGAAATTTGTGGGAAAATTTTAAGTTTCAAACACGGCGTCGCTAGACATGTAATGATGAAGCATCCAGAAAGTTTTAACACTAATAAGATTGAGAGCACTAGCAAAAAAATTAAATTACAAAACAGTTCGTCACAATCAATTAAAACTGAGATTACTAATCAACATCAAATTGAAGGTAGCTCGAATCAATATCAAATTCAAGCTGATATCATGGAAGGTGGTTCGAATCAATATAAAAATCAAGCTGATATAATGGAAGGTGGTTCGAATCAATATAAAAATCAAGCTGATATAATGGAAGGTGGTTCGAATCAATATAAAAATCAAGCTGATAGTAATTTAAGTGGTTCGAATCAATATGAAAATCAAACTAATGAAATGGAAGGTATCTCGAATAATTATGATCATTTTGAATTATTAGGTGTAAATGAAAATTTCAGTAAAAAAAATTCAAATCAGTTTGTAACATCGGAAGAATCATTAGATCAAGAGATTCTCCTAACAGAAAACATAATTGAATCTGGGGGAGAATTACAGACTTCTGAAGAAATTACTATTGATGGATTAGCATGTAGTTCGAAACAAAAAATCGTGAGAAATCGGAGCAGAAATAAATTCAATAAAGTAGCTCGACATTCTGATAAACCGAATATTGATGGAAAATCTAAGAAAATTAAAATATCATCAACATCCGCTGAATTGGAAAGTGGCTGGTGTAGTTCCGATGAAATAAGTATTGGTGAGTTAAATAAAAAAATTAAAATATCAGCTACACCCGATGAGGGTTGGGATAAACCTCAAAACATCGACATATCAATCCAAAAACCAAAACAATTAACAACATCCGTTGTGTTATATCATGACGGCTATAATTCTGATGAAATGAATATTGATGAGCTAGTAAATCATAAAAAGTTAGAAAAGGCTAAACAAATAAAATCATCAACAACATCCGTTATGTTAAAAAATACTAAACAAATAAAATCATCAACATCCGTTGTGTTAGAAAATACTAAACAAATAAAATCATCAACAACATCCGTTGCGTTAGAAAGTGGCAGCTATAATTCTGATCAAATGAATACTAATGAATTAACATCAAAATCAGTTGAATTAGAAAGTGGCTGGTGTAATAAAAGGAATACGGTTGAGTTAGGACAGAGTAAGCAATTAAATACAGCACCAACATCAAGTGCTTTAGAAAGTGATAGCTATAATTCTGATAATGATAAATTAGAAAATATTAAAAAAATAGAAGTCACAACATCGTCTGTAGGTGGTACGTATAATTCGTATAAAGTAAATATTAATAACTTAGAAAATCCTAAACAAGTTACATCATCAACATTAGTTGAATTAGAAAGTGGCTTGTATAATACAATGAGTACGGATGACTTAGGAAATGGTAAACAAAATAAAATGGCTACAAAATCAGCTTCGTTAGAAAGTAGTTACTATAAGTATGATGTTGCCGAGTTAGATAATACTAAAAACATAGAAACCTTAACATCAGTTGCGTTAGAAAGTGACTGCTATAATTCCGATAAAATGAATATTGATGAGTTAGAAGAGCCTAATGAAACAATAAAAACATCACCAGATGAGCTAGAAACCATCTGGTATGAAAATGAAAACATCGACATGTCCATCAATATAAAAACCGAAATCGAAATGGATGCATCAGAATCATACGATCCAATTAATATAACTAGCTTGTCAGTTACCCAAACCCCAAAACTCGAAGATACTGAGACAACTAACCCCGAATCGCTACTACAAACCCCGCTAGACCCAACCAAAGATTCTCTATTGGAAAGAACATGTGATATATGCGGGAAAATATTAAACACCAAAGCCTACCAAGAAAGACATAAAAGTCTCGTGCATAAAATCGGCAAAACACGCACTAAAACCCCTGAAGACGAGGCGAAATTAAAAGGCACCCTATCGCAAAGAACCTGCAATGTATGCGGCAAAGTATTCAGCTACAAAGACTCTTTAGCTAGACACAAGAAAGTATTACACGGAACCCCAGAAGAAATAGATTTATCAAACCGAAAATGCGACATCTGCCACCGCGTTTTAAACAGTAAACCCTCTCTACAAAGACACAGAGCGCTAGTCCATAAAATCGGACTAAATCCCCACTACGTCCGTAATTATGACAAGGCCACACTGCAAGGAACATTAGAGGAACGTACATGCGATATTTGTGGCAAAGTTTTGCAATACAAACATTCGTTGCCCGGCCATAAACGCGTACTGCACCCAAATGGAATCGAACCGCATCAAACGAAACCCCCCAAAACAGAAGCTGAAAGGGATAAAATGAGGGGCACTATTGAGCAGCGCACGTGTGATATTTGCGGGAAAGTTATGAATTACAAACATGCGTTGCCGCGTCATAAAGAACGTATGCACCCGACTGAAGTCAATCAACTGGAAATATCTTCCGATGTTGCTGATGTTAAAGGGACGGTTATTGATAGGACGTGTGATATATGCGGGAAGGTTTTGATGTTTAAAAACGCTGTTGATAGTCACAAGAGACTGTTTCATGGGATTGTTTTGAAACCCGATTTTGATATTGAGGTTTTTTTCGATGCAGTTGAGACTTGTTACAGGTGTGATAAATGCGAGTTTACTGATGATGTTAGGGAGACTTTTACGGCTCATTATGAGGCACATTTGGCTGAGTTGCCCGCTATTAATGTTTACAAGTGCAAGTATTGTCCGGATATGTTTGAGACGATTGGGGATTTGAAGAAACATAAATACGCCGAGCATTTGGATAAGAAGGTGCACGAGTGTGAGGTTTGTAATAAAACGTTTTTCGATACGAACGCGTTGAGATCGCACACGTTTCTGCATAGCGGTGTTAAGAAGTATGTGTGTGAGATTTGTGGGCATGCGTTTGCTGTTATTGGGAATTTAAAAACGCATATGATGACACACGAGGAGGCTTCTGTTGCGGCGTTCACTTGTGTTATATGCAACAAATCGTATTTCAAAGAGATTCATCTCACTCACCACATGAGGGTGCATAGTGGGACGCACTGTAAGTGTGAGGTGTGTGGTAAAATATTCTCATCTCTAAGAAGCTTAATTAATCATAAAAAGAGACACGACACCGTCAGGAAGTTTGCATGTACGCATTGCGATAAAAGTTTTTTAACGAATTTTGATTTGTTTAAGCATTTGACGTACCATACCAATGCACGTAATTACTCGTGCGAGGTGTGCAAAAAATCGTTTATGAGTGCTGATGCTTTGAAGAATCACGGAACGGTGCATACCGGTGCAAAGGATTTTATTTGTGAGTTGTGTGGTTTGGCGTTCAGGTTACAAGTAAGTTTGAGGACACATAAGGCGAAACATCATCCCGAGGAGGATTTAAATGAGCACTAGTGATTTAAATTGGTATGTTACAATAACTAAAAATTATACAAATCAAATATTTAAATTTCCCGCTACATGTTTGACATTCATAGATGGCGCTGCGCATATCATGTAGCAAATAAGTGATTGAAACAACTTAAACAGCCATGGCTGAATGGCTGATTTTAGGAGTATATAGCTATAGTTACACCATCGCTAACTTCATATATTACTGCATTATATGAGCCTGTGAGTATGAAAGTGGTTGAAATTCATAATACAAACGAAGTTAGACATAAGAATACAATAATTGTTTACTAAAACGGTTCAAACACAAACATCGCACAATGTATAAGATTGTAGTTCACACGCGGCGCTACATGTCATCCTTTACTTGTCTATAGTGACTTTTGATATTTATATATAATAATTTAAATCAAAACACCGGCGAATAATGTTGCAGAGGGAGCCACTGCACGTATTTGACCGGTAACGAGCATTTCAGGCATTTTTGCAGTCTATATGAAAGAAAAGCTGTTTTCAAAATTATATTTCATGATGCAGAGTTGTGCTTGAACTCATTTTGTAGGTATTTTAATTCCAATGCAAATTATGAAAAACACATTGTTATAAAAAGAGTACCGTTTTATAATGTAGTTATTATTATTAGGGTCGGTTCTAAAATTGATATTAACTGGAGAATAAGGCTATTCCTGGACTAAGTTTGAGATATTGGTGTCAAAATATCTTATAAATAAAATAACTTATTCCACGAACAGCCTTATTCTCCGGTTAAATGTCAATTGGTTGTACCCTTAGTCAATTATGGAAAAAAATAAATTTTCATTAAATTTGATTTTTTACATAATTTACTAATTTGCATCTTATGCCCGTATTCACCAACATCCCATAAACTTTATAGGCCCCATAAGCGATTGAAATTGACATCATTGTGACAGAATATGCCAAAACAAATGTCAAACACCTTAAATAGCGCTTGCAATTGGAACTTTGATGACACCTTTTGTTGAATTATTCAGTGTTTCCAATAGAGAGAATCTAAAGTATCTACATTCACTAGATAATGTATTTATTGTTGCTATAACAACGAATACTTATGGGTTCAATAGTTATTGATAGATTTATGGAACGTCGGTGAATACGAGGGGTAGTGTTATAGCCATAATAGCGAAATAAACATCAACATGGCTGTAACACGCAACTAAAAATAAAATAAAATGTAACTTGAATTATTATTAAGTTTTCTTTTGATTTATTACGTTATCCTAAATACGCATTTGGTAGGAACGACACACATTTAAAATCACCCTGTATACATAAATAAAACTTTAAGTTGATTAAATTTAAATAATATTTTCTTTTTTTTATATTGTAGGTTTATTTGTAAGAATACTATTGTAATTCTTTTGTTTACTGATGTTTAAACTTTCGAAAATAAATCGTTAAAGTAAAATGGCATTTTATATAGAATTATATACCCGCTACCCTTTTCTACCACAATATGGTGTAAATGGCAATTTATATTGTATGTAAAAACACATTTAAAATATATAGCAAACCTTAGTTTAAAAATAAATTAAATCAAATCAATTTTAATATAAACGCTACGCCATTGCTAATTGTAGGGGTAGGCGTCACAGACAGACAGACAGACAGACAGACAGACAGACAGACAGACAGACAGACAGACAGACAGACAGACAGACAGACAGACAGACAGACAGACAGACAGACAGACAGACAGACAGACAGACAGACAGACAGACAGACAGACAGACAGACAGACAGACAGACAGACAGACAGACAGACAGACAGACAGACAGACAGACAGACAGACAGACAGACAGACAGACAGACAGACAGACAGACAGACAGACAGACAGACAGACAGACAGACAGACAGACAGACAGACAGACAGACAGACAGACAGACAGACAGACAGACAGACAGACAGACATACACACATACATACATACATACATACATACATACATACATACATACATACATACATACATACATACATACATACATACATACATACATACATACATACATACATACATACATACATACATACATACATACATACATACATACATACATACATACATACATACATACATACATACATACATACATACATACATACATACATACATACATACATACATACATACATACATACATACATACATACATACATACATACATACATACATACATACATACATACATACATACATACATACATACATACATACATACATACATACATACATACATACATACATACATACATACATACATACATACATACATGCATACATACATACATACATACATGAAAAACCATTTACCAACTAGGCAGAGTAGATATTTTGGAAAAATTAAGATAAGTGTATAAAGAAAATAATCAAAATAGTAAAAGTCTTATATAAAAATGTAGTAAGAACAATTCAAAACAGAATTGTAGTAAAGCAAGGATGCATAATATATCGGGAAAAATGTCGAGATTGTTTTGAATGGAACCGGTAAAGCTACAGGCCTTGGCAAATTTTTCGAACTTTGAAAATTTTATTTCATGATAGAGAGTTGTGCATGATCTCATTTTGTATGTATTTTAATTCCAATTATGAATAAAAAAAAATATTGTTATAACAAGTGTACCGTTTTGGCGGTAAAGCCGAAGAAGTGAAGAAAAATAAAATGAAAATTGTCCGATTATAATCAACTTTATCCAATGGGCTAAAGTTGATTATAATCGGACAATTTTCATTTTATTTTTCTTCACTTCTTCGGCTTTACCACCGAAACGGTACAATTTTCAACCAGATAAAAAATCTTAGTACAATTTTCCCCTAAAACAAAAGATAAACCCGCTACATGATAAATTATAAAAGTGATAAAAATCGGTAAAATTGCCAAAATTTGGTTGCATCAAAGCAGGGGTCGTACTAGAAATGAGCTGACACTGAAACTAAGTCATTTTATTTGAAATATAGTCTAGATGGCGGGAAAAATTTCGAGATTGTTTCAAATGAAACCGACAAAGCTACAGAGCTTGGCAAATTTTTCGGAAATGAATTTTTTTTTCATGATACATAGTTGTGCTTGATCTCATTTTGTAGGTATTTTAATTCCGAACCAAACTATAAAAAAAACATTGTTATAGTACCGTTTTGGCGATGAAGCCGAAGAAGTGAATAAGAAAAAAATGTCCTATCAAAACCAGTTTTAGCCTATTGGATAGACAATTTTCAAAGAAATAAAAAGTCTTTATACAATGTTTCCCTAAAACGAAAGATAAACCAGTCACAAATTTAATTTGAAAAGTTATAAAAATTGCCAAAAACTATCCTCGGTTGCGTCAAAGCAGGGGTCGTACTAGAAGTGACCTGACAGTGAAACTAAGTCATTTGATTGGAAATATAATCTAGATGGCGGGGAAAATGTCGAGACTGTTTCAAATGGAACCTTTAAAACTACAGAGCTTGGCAAATTTTTCAAATTTGCAAAATTTTATTTCATGATACAGAGTTGTGCTTGAACTCATTTTGTAGGTATTTTAATTCCAAATAAAATTATGAAAATAACATTGTTATAAAAAGAGTACCGTTTTGGCGGTAAAGCCGAAGAAGTGAATAAAAATAAAATGAAAATTGTCCTATGAAAACCAGTTTTAGCCTATTGGATAGACAATTTTCAAGAAAATAAAAAATCTTAGTATAATTTTTCCCTAAAACAAAAGATAAATTAGTTACAAATTTAATTTGATAAGTTATAAAAATCGATAAAATTGCCAAAAACTATCCTCGGTTGCGTCAAAGCAGGGATCGTACTAGAAGTGACCTGGCACAGAAACTAAGTCATTTCATTTGAAATATAGTCTAGATGGCGGGGCAAATGTCGAGATTATTTCAAATGGAATCGACAAAGCTACAGAGCTTGGCAAATATTTCGAACTTTCAAAATTATATTTCATGATGCAGAGTTGTGCTTGAACTCATTTTGTAGGTATTTTAATTCCAATGCAAATTATGAAAAAAAAACATTGTTATAAAAAGAGTACCGTTTTGGCGATAAAGCCGAAGAAGTGAATACAAATAAAATTAAAATTGTCCTATCAAAACCAGTTTTAGCTTATTCGATAGACAATTTTCAAAGAAATAAAAAGTCTCTATACAATGTTTCTTTAAAACGAAAGATAAACCAGTCACAAATTTAATTTGAAAAGTTAAAAATCGGTACAATTGCCGAAAGTATCCTCCGTTGCTTCAAACCAGGGATCATAGAGGCCATAGCATCGACAGGACATTGAAACTAGCTCAGTTTATTTGAGGTATAGTCTGGATAGCGGGGAAAATGTCGAGATTGTTTTAAATTGAACCGAAGAACCTACAAAGCTTGGCAAATTTTGGAAACACTGAAAAACATTTCATGTTAGACATTTGTTTTTACTCTCATTTTGTATGTCTTATAATTCCAAAGAAATCCGGAAACACTGACAAATAATTTTCATGTTAGAAAGTTGTTTTTGTTCCCATTTTGTATGTCTTATAATTCCTAAGAAATCCGAAAACAAAATTGTTTTAGAAAGTATACCGTTGTGGCGGTAAAGCCGAAGAAGTGAAGAAAAAAAGAATACAAATGGTCCAATCAAAATCAACTTCAGACTATTTGATATAGACAATTTTCAACCAAATAAAAAAAAATAGTACAATTTTTCCCTAAAACAAAAGATAAATCCGTCACAAATTTAATTTGAAAAGTGATACCAATCGGTAAAATTTCTTTCGTTGGGCCAAAGCAAGGGGCCTCATAGCAGTGACATGACGCTAAAACTAAATCATTTGATTTGAGATAAAGCCTAGATGGCGGGGATAATGGGAGATTGTTTCAAATTGAACGGGAAAACCTACAGAGCTTGGCAAATTTTTGAAACACTGAAAAAAATATTTAATGTTAGATAGTTGTTTTTGCTCCCATTTTGTATGTCTTATAATTCCAAAGAAATCCGAAAACTAAATTGTTATAGAAAGTATACCGTTGTGGCGTTAAAGCCAAAGAAGTGAAGAAAATAAGAATAAAAATGGTCCAATCAAAATCGTCTTCAGATTATTGGATACACAATTTTCAACCAAATAAAAAATCTTAGTACAATTTTTCCCTAAAACAAAAGATAAACCCGTCATAAATTTAATTTGAAAAGTGAGCAAAAATCGTTTAAATTTCCTTCGTAGGGTCAAAGCAGAGGTCGTCATAGCAACGACATGATACTAAAACTAAATCATTTGATTTGAGATAATGTCTAGATGGCGGGAAAAATAGTGAGATTGTTTCAAATTGAACGGGAAAACCTACAGAGCTTGGCAAATTTTTTAAAAACTGAAAAAAAATTCATGTTAGAAAGTTGTTTTTGCTCCCATTTTGTATGTCTTATAATTCCAAAGAAATCCGAAAACAAAATTGTTATAGAAAGTATACCGTTGTGGTGGTAAAGCCGAAGAAGTGAAGAAAATAAGAATACAAATGGTCCAATCAAAATCAACTTCAGACTATTTGATATAGACAATTTTCAACCAAATAAAAAATCTTAGTACAATTTTTCCCTAAAACAAAAGCCTACAGAGCTTGGCAAATTTTTGAAACATTGAAAAAACAATTTCATGTTAGAGAGTTGTTTTTGCTCTCATTTTGTATGTCTTATAATTCCAAAGAAATCAGAAAACAAAATTGTTATAGAAAGTATACCGTTGTGGCGGTAAAGCCGAAGAAGTGGAGAAAATAAGAATAAAAATGGTCCAATCAAAATCGACAATGTTCAACCATATAAAAAATCTTAGTACAATTTTTCCCTAAAACAAAAGATAAACCCGTCACAAATTTAATTTGAAAAGTGAGCAAAAATCGCTAAAATTTCCTTCGTAGGGTCAAAACAATGGTCGTCACATCAGCGGCATGACACTGAAACTAAGTCATTTGATTTGAGATATAGTCTAGATGGCGGGAAAAATGGTGAGATTGTTTCAAATTGAATGGGAAAACCTACAGAGCTTGGCAAATTTTTGAAACTGAAAGAAAAAAAAAATCATGTTAGAAAGTTGTTTTTGCTCTCATTTTATATGTCTTATAATTCCTAAGAAATTCGAAAAAAAAAAATGTTATAGAAAGTGTACCGTTGTGGTGATAAAGCAGAAAAAGTGAAGAAAATAAAAATAAAAATGGTCCAATCAAAATCGACTTCAGACTATTGGATAGACAATTTTGAACCATATAAAAAATCTTAGTACAATTTTTCCCTAAAACAAAAGATAAACCCGTCACAAATTTAATTTGAAAAGGGAGCAAAAATCGGTAAAATTTCCTTCGTAGGGTCAAAACAATGGTCGTCATAGCAACGGCATGACACTGAAACTAAGTCATTTGATTCTCAAATCATTTTTTCTCGCCATCTAGACTTTATCTCAATTGGACGTTATGGCGGGAAAAATGGTGAGATTATTTCAAATTGCACCGGAGAACCTACAAAGCTTGGCAAATTTTTGAAACTTAAAAAAAGTTTATGTTAGAAAGTTGTGCTTGATCTCTTTTTGTAGGTATTTTAATTCCAAAGACAATTCCGAAAGGATATTGTTATAAAAAGTGTGTGCCAGTAAAGCCGAAGAAGTGAAGAAAAATAAAATAAAAATTGTCCAATCAAGATAAACTTTAGGCTATTGGATAGACAATTTTGAACCAAAGGAAAATCTTAAAAATAGTATTTCGTTTTTAGTATAGTATTGGTTTCCTAAAACAGAAGACAAAATCGTCAAATGTTAAATTATACAAGTGATAAGAATCTATATCTATGGGGCTGTCCCAGAAATGCTAGAAAGATTTTTATAACAATAAAAAGTGTGCCGTTGTGGCGGTAAAGCCGAAGAAGTAAAAAAAAAATAAAATAAATATTGCCCAAAAAAAATCAACTTAAACCTGTTGGATAGACAATTTTCAAACAAATAAAAATCTTAATACTATTTTTCCCAAAAACAAGTTAAACCCGCCATATAATAAATTAGAAAAGTGATCAAATTTAATAAAATGGTAAAAGATGTATTTTTTTTAGCAATACAGTTTGAATATGGAGGAAGGTTTAGAATGCATATGAAGTGCACATAAGCTGGGTAGACAGAGTGAGGAATAAAGAAGTCTTAATACGTCTGGTTATAGGGAAGGAAATTGTTAAGTCAATAAAGGCGTGAAAAATGGCATAAAGTATGCCAGTTTTCGCGCCTGAGTGTCGCAAAGTGCCCATGTGATGCGACACTCGATACAATTTACTACACCTGACAATACAAGGTAAACTAGCCGGAAGAAGAGTACCAGATCGCAGAAGAACGTCATGGTTCCGGAATCTGAGGAATTGATATCAGAAGTCAACGAAATCTCTGCTTAGACCGGCTGGTAACAAAGTAATGATAGTTAATATGGTAGCCAGCATGATGATGACCGTTCGATAACGGATATGAGACAACAACAAGAAGTATGTGCATGCAGGAGCAATCAAAGGCAGCAATTAAGCAACCTTGTAAAATAGCAGCCACGGCCTGCTTTAAATTATCTATAACTAATCTGAAATTATTGACCAACATCCTAACTGGCCACTGCCGGCTAAACAAACACCTACACACGATGGGTCTGGTGGACAGCCTGTTATATGCAATGAAGAACTAGAAACAGCAGAGCATGTAATATGCCTCTGCTCAGCTCTAGTAAACACTGGGCAGCTAATACTAGTGGAGTGTTGGCCTAGTATGACCAGCATTGGCAACTCCTCACCCGCCAGAGTTTTGCAGCTCGCACGCATAATTGACTGGTGGGACGAGTGAGTAGCCTTAAAGGAGGTTTCATGGGCCCACTTTGAGGCCAAAGTGTCTGTAGCTACGCTACCCTCCAGCCAACTATCCAGAACTATGTGCATGCAGGCAAAATCGAGAATGGCTTAGGGCACAGCGAACAGAAAATAGGAGAGTTTATGGGGAGGTAACCTTGAAATGGCGTGCAAGATCTGAGATTCGTATATAAAGCATATATTGTTGTATGGAGTGGAAGTGTATTGCTAGAACTTTTCTCACATTTTCCCACGTTTTGCTACGTTTTCCCACATTTTCCTACATTTCCCTTTTCACTTTCATGACCGTATTTAACATTAACTATTTTCGCTAATTCCCCACGCGTTGTCGATATAGTCCGATGACGTCACTTGTTGTTGCGCGATTGTTTCTGTTTTGTTTCAACCGCGCCCAATTATGCGCAGCGCATCGTGTTGATCGTGATTCCTTTGCTATTAGTGGACCGATTGTGCTCAAATTTTCAGTATATCGTACCAGATAATGTACGCAGATAATTGCCAAATTTGGTCGCAATCTGTTGCGCCGTTTTCCCTAAATTTAGTTCACAGGCAGAGATACATACATACATACACACAGACATCGCAAAAATTGGGTTTGTTTCGACTATTTTAAGCATAAAATGTAACGAAATATTAAATATAAATAATTTTTTTTGCTAAATTGCTCACGGAAACTATACATTCTTTATGCCCAACATCCCACAAACTTATAGGTCCCGTAAGCTATTGAATGGATAAATTTACAACGTCATTGTGACAGAATATGCCAAAACAAATGTCAAACATCTTGAATAGCGCTTGCGATTGGAGCTTTGATGACACCTTTTGTTTAACTATTCAGTGTTTCCAATAGAGAGAATCTAAAGTAACTACATTCCCTAAATAATGCATTTATTGTTGCTATAACAACGAATACCTATGGGTTCAAAAGCTATTGATAGATTTGTGGAACGTTGGTGAATACAGGAGTCAGTGTAGTTGTTTTTTTTCCGGGGAAGTTATCGCATATTTTTACAATCTTTGTTAGAAAAAGTGAGCACACACCATGCCATAACCTAAGACAGACTTTTTGTAGTGCATTGCAATTACTATTAATACTCCACGAATGCATTTGCTATCTACACGTAATGTACAATAATTATTTTAGCGAACACAATATTAAACAGTGGGCTGCTGTAATACAACAAATGACCGCCGCCGCAGCATAAAACCCGATAGAAATTATCAACTCACCAGCTACATCCGCGTTTGTCCCCGTGCGGCCTCCGCATTATTTCATCCTCGGGCACATTTTAAAACAGTAATTCGGACTTGCACTATTCTTTTTACCATTTAAACACGTTCATTTTAACTTGAGCTGCGCGCTGATGAAACGTCACTTTCGGAATGGCCGCTGCCAACTTGACAGCAACACATGTGAACGGGAATGTTTGTAGAGGTCTAATTTAAGATCTAATTATATTTTAAAGTGCCTAACAACTAATTTGATGTGGCTTGTAAGCATCAATTTACAATATGTGTCATTAATTAAGTTAAATTGATTGTTTCAATTTCGTTATTTGTATGTAATAAATAAATAAAATTGTGTTCACTGACAGCATTTTATATCTAAACACTTCGGTAGCGATTTGGGATTTCAAGTTTTCTAGAATATTCGTGAAAATACAGGCTACCATAAACACAATCAATCAATTTAGAGAGAGATTTACGATCCAAGCCCCGTGGTACTGGTGGTACTTGCCGCCATCTCGATATCTGCCACCCATTGCATTTATTCGTGTATGTTGGGTTGCATATAATAGACATACAAATAACGAAATTTAAACACATTATAAAATCAATATAATTTAATTAATAATGCACACATGGTAAATTAATGTTTATAAGCCACATAAAATTAGTCATTAGGCGCTTTAAAAATATAATTAGATATTAAATTAGACCTCTACAAACATTCCCGTTCACATGTGTTGTTGTCATGTTGGCAGCGGCCTTTCCGAAAGTGACGTTTCATCAGCGCGCAGCGCAAGTTAAAATGAACGTGTTTAAGTGGTAAAAAGAATAGTGCAAGTCCTAATTAGTGTTTTAAAATGTGCCCGAAGATGAAATAATGCGGAGGCCGCACGGGGACAAACGCGGATGTAGCTGGTGAGTTGATAATTTCTATCGGGTTTTATGCGGCGGCGTCGGTCATTTGTTGTATTACACCAGCACACTATTTAATATTGTGTTCGCTAAAATAATTATTGTACATTACGTGTAAATAGCAAATGCATTCGTGGAGTAATAATAGTAATTGTAATGCATTACAAAAATGTCTTAGGTTATGGTATGGTACAAAATGTTAAATCAAACATTCTGCGCCATGCCATAATCTAAGACGGACTTGTACAATAATAGTAATTGCAATGCATTAAAGGATCGTCTTCGGGGGCTGTTGCGGACACAGGTAACACGAGAAGAACAGCCCAAACCAACCCCCCGAATGATAAACGAAAACGACTAATAATAGTAATTGTAATGCATTACAAAAAGTCCGTATTAGGTTATGGCATGGTGCAGAATGTTGGTTTTAATATTCTGCGTCATGCCATAACCTAATACGGACTTTTTGTAATGCATTACAATTACTATTATTAGTCGTTTTCGTTTATCATTCGAAGGCTGGTTTGGGCTGTTCTTCTCGTGTTACCTGTGCCTGCAACAGCCCCCGAACGATACACGAAAGCTGCTTTATAATGTCATGGTATAGGCATCGAATAAGTTAATTAAAGAAAAGCAATATTTCTCCATATATATACAACATAATCATAATTATATAGAAAGTAAAATTGAAATTAATTGTATATCTACAAAAGAAAAGATGATTGGTGGTTTCTTCTCTCGGTTCTCGTCGCGAGGTTTGTGGTTTTGATGCCTCCTCGTGCTGTGAGTCCCTCAGTACTTTGTGTTTGATATTTTCTGTATCCGTGTCTAAGCTATTTGTATTTCTTCTACTATTGCATTTTGTTTTTGTTGTTCTGCAGTATGTTTTTAAGTTTTAATTTAAACGGAACGTATGCCAGTAAGGCACCTTACACGATCAATATTACTGTCAATATTTTAGAATAATGACAGTATTACTGTATGATAATATGTTTAAAATGTTTATTATTCTAAAATATTGCCAGTATTACTCATTGTGTAAGGTATAATAATGATGTAATGAGGAAAATACTGATATTTATCTGGATAATTGATTACTTGATAAATATAAAAGGAGGATTGAAGCAAATATTGACACTACTAGGATTGACAGTATTATTGAGCGTGTAAGGTGCCTTATAGATTTACGGCTCTTTCGTTGAAATTAATATGTTGACATATAATATTGGGTAAATGAATTTAGTTTTAGTAGTGAGATAAAAATATTAGACAACATTTATTTCTGTTCAGTTTCTGTCCCATTGTATAACATATCTTTTAAAATTCCACCATAATATCATCCAAAGATTTGCGTTTTAAATCAGGCACCATGCAATGATCGCTAGGGTAACCCACTGGCAGGAGCAGAACTAATTTCTCCGATTGTGGCCTGGCTAGTAGTTGGCGTAGAGCTGGTCCACAATTGAGTGGCGTTGATGTGAGTGATACTAAACCAGCATTCTGCAAATTAAACATCTATTTTAAATACCAACGATGTTGATTAAATGAACGTTGACTACATTTTTTAAACTTTAGAAATCTTTGGGATGATTTTCAAAAATAGCTAATGTGTTACATGCACATAATTATTCATTAACACACGGTAGAAGTACTCGAATATCAATAGCCAGTTACAAATACTACTAATAGGTTCTTGGTTCTTGATTCAGACACAGTGATGTGCTGCTATTTATCGGCTCACTGTAGGACTATGTCTTTGCCAGAAATCTTCTTTTCATTAAGGGTTGTAGAAATATTAACATTACTCAAATCTGACAAAATCTGACTTACACCAGTTTTGGTTTTAACCCATTCATATATAGAATCAATTTATTTGTTGCCATGTGATATAACGCCATGTTGGATTCCATCGCGATTATCGGCGGCCATGTTTTTCGCGTATGTTTGGTTGCATATAATACTGATATAGAAATAAAAAATGTGTTTCAAACAATATCGGTTTTATACGCGATTTATCTCGCCAACTCGAAATTATAATTTAAATACAATATATCGACTGTGTAGCGCAATAATGGCCAATCTACATTTTTAACAAAATGTTCAATCTGATTTAAAGGATTTAATAAACAAAATTAAACAGATTAATCTGAAGACTAAAGATAACTCTATTGGTGGTTGACCGATTAATCTAAAGACTAAAGATAACTCTATTGGTGGTTGACCATCGTTTATAATTTATGTGCAGTGTTAAATCACACTAAATTATCATTCGTAAATTCTCGAATTTAACGCTTTCGACTCTGAATTATTAAATTTGAAAATATGTCTTTGTTTGTTAATTATTATTGATGATCAAGTACTCCAAAACCAAATTTTAACTGGTTTGCTTCATAGGTATAGGAAACAAGCAGTTGTGGCAATTTCCACCAGCAGGTCTTAGAGATATTAATAGTTAGTACTGAACGTACACAATTTTCTTCACGCTCATGTATAAAAAAATTAAAAATATACTTACATGTATGGCTGCAATAAGAATTCCAGCTGCAATACAAACACTCTGCTCATTGTAGTAATGCATCTTCTTTTTGCCATCCTTTCGAACGCTATGAGTCTGTTTGAATACCAGCACCAGAAAAGGGGCTTCAGTGAGGTAGGGTTTCACCCAATTTGTTTTAAACGGTTTTAAATCAGTTGTCCACACTTTTCCCATACGTTTAGTATAGTTTATTTCTTCCTCTTCTTCGATAATAGTCCGAATTTGTTCTTTTACTTCGGTTGAGCTAATCAGACAATATGTCCAGGGCTCTGTATGAGCACCACTCGGAGCAGTACCTAAGAAAATAGTATTACAACATTACACCGAACCAATACACTAAACAATCGGCTTCAGGGGTTTTGTGGATAGATGTATATATCTATATATATATATATATATATCCGTAATAACAAAATAGGGTTGTTATTTGAAAAACTTGTCGAAGACGTCATTTCACATTCAAAAATGGTCGGAAGCAATTGGCAATTTATTTTTTTATTCCATACTTTAGAGACATCCTATATATATATATATATATATATATATATATATATATATTATATTATTTTGCTGTATATGTAAAGTGGTACAATTTAGAAATCAACGTTTTGATTTCTAAATTGTTGCATTTTATATATATATATATATATATATATATATATATATATATATATAGAGTGTGTTTAAAGTATGGAATACATTAAATTGTCAATAGCTACTGAAAGTGTCAATTTTTTCCGACCATTTTTTAATGTTGTCTTAGACAATTATTTCAAATAATAACTCTATTTAGTTATTACGGATTCTGAACGAGACTATTTTTCTGCGATCAGAGGTGTATATTATCATATAGGTTACATAAGGAAATTTCCGAGAAAATTCATATGAAATATCAGAGTAAAAAACATGAAACGTGAAATAATATTTAATTCAAGAATAAAAAGTTAAAGTAAATGCACAATTTAAAGTCTAATATTAAGCAAATTTTTGCAAAAAACATACTCAATATATGTTTTATCGAATTTATTCCATACTTTACGGACACCCTGTATATTTAAAGTCATAATTTAATTTTTTGTGTATCAGTTTGTTCAATTAATTCTAATTCTTAAAGTCAGGGTTTGTTACTTTTACTAAATAGAAATTATCTCTTTTATCTTAATTATATGTAAAACATGTGTAAATCACCTCACCTACCAGCAGTTTTAATAATATTGTGTAGAACTTCTACGGGAACAGATCTTGTGCTAAAATGACGCACAGTCCTACGTTTATTCATAGAGCTATAGAATTCCTTCGATTTAACGATGGACTCTTCTTCAGTGTACGAATCAAATCGTAAGGGAACATGTTCCCCCGTCTCCAAACTTGGTAAACATTCTTCATCGCCTTCATCGTCGGATTCTTCATTAATTTCAGCAACTATTTACAGAACAAATTCGTTATATTTAAATTAGTTAACAATAGTCCATGATTTTATTGTATAAATTATTGATAACTTTCCATTTCATAGCCTCACGTAACTACTAAACCCTATAAAAAAATCGTGCATACTGTATGTGACCAAATATACACAAATTAAAATGGGTAGTTGTGTGATCCAGACTTTTATTACAGGTTACTGTACTGTCAACTTTGGACTTTCAGTAAATTCAAACAAAATTTTTATCTTTAGCCTGACAACTGATAGCCCTAAGTCTAATTTTTTTACTCATATCATTCATGCTAAATATAACGTGTTTAGAACTATTTCGAAATTTCTTTTACTTTTTGAGATATGATTTTTTAAATGCGTACGTTATATAAAGTTGAATATATAAATATCGATTATTCAAATGGCCGAAAGAAATATTTAACAGTTGTTTAGGACTATACTACTTTTTTTGTTCATAGCCTGATTTATACTGATCATATTGGATTTCAAAATATTTCACAATTTCATTCAGTTTTTGAAATATGATTTTTTGAATGTGTGCATTATTTCAAATTGAACATAAAAATACATACTGGATTTTTAAAAGATTGAAAGAAGTACTTAACAGTTGGTTAGGACAGTTCTTATTTTTTTTACTCATAGCGTCTTTCATATTAATCATAAAGGGTTACAAAATATTTCGAAATTTAATTTAGTTTTAGAAATATGATTTTTTGAATGTGTGCATTATTTTAAGTTGAACATAAAAATACGTACTGGATTTTCAAAAGATTGAAAAAAGTACTTAACAGTTGGTTAGGACGGTTCTTATTTTTTTACTCATAGCGTCATTCATACTAATCATAATGGCTTTCAAGATATTTCAAAATTTCATTAATTTTTTGAGATATGATTTTTTGAATGTGTGCTTTATTTCAAGTTGAACATAAAAATACTTACTGGATTTTCAAAAGCTTGAAAGAATTACTTAACAGTTGGTTAGGACAGTTCTTATTTTTTTACTCATAGCGTCATTCATACTAATCATAAAGGGTTACAAAATATTTCAAAATTTAATTTAGTTTGTGAAATATGATTTTTTGAATGTGTGCATTATTTCAAGTTGTACATAAAAATACATACTGGATTTTCAAAAGATTGAAAAAAGTACTTAACAGTTGGTTAGGACAGTTCTTATTTTTTTACTCATAGCGTCATTCATACTAATCATAATGGCTTGCAAAATATTTTAAAATTTCATTAATTTTTTGAGATATGATTTTTTGAATGTGTGCTTTATTTCAAGTTGAACATAAAAATACTTACTGGATTTTCAAAAGCTTGAAAGAAGTACTTAACAGTTGGTTAGGACAGTTCTTATTTTTTTACTCATAGCGTCATTCATACTAATCATAAAGCGTTACAAAATATTTCAAAATTTAATTTAGTTTTTGAAATATGATTTTTTGAATGTGTACATTATTTCAAGTTGAACATAAAAATACATGCTGGATTTTCAAAAGATTGAAAGAAGTACTTAGCAGTTGGTTAGGACAGTTCTTATTTTTTTAGTCATAGCGTCATTCATACTAATCATAAAGGGTTACAAAATATTTCGAAATTTAATTTAGTTTTTGAAATAGGATTTTTTGAATGTGTGCACTATTTTAAATTGAACATAAAAATACATACTGGATTTTCAATAGATTGAAAGAAGTACTTATCAGTTGGTTAGGACAGTTCTTATTTTTTTACTCATAGCGTCATTCATACTAATCATAAAGCGTTACAAAATATTTCAAAATTAATTTAGTTTTTGAGATATGATTTTTTGAATGTGCATTATTTAAGTTAAACATAAAAATACATACTGGATTTTCAAAAGATTGAAAGAAGTACTTAGCAGTTGGTTAGGATAGTTCCTATTTTTTTACTCATAGCGCCATTCATACTAATCATAAAGGGTTACAACATATTTCAAAATTTAATTAAATTTTTGAAATATGATTTTTTGAATGTGTACATTATTTCAAGTTAAACATAAAAATACATACTGGATTTTCAAAAGATTGAAAGAAGTACTTAACAGTTGCTTAGGACAGTTCTTATTTTTTTACTCATAACGTCATTCATACTAATCATAAAGGGTTTCAAAATATTTCAAAATTAAATTTAGTTTTTGAAATATGATTTTTTGAATGTGTGCATTATTTCAAGTTGAACATAAAAATATATACTGGATTTTCAAAAAATTGAAAGAAGTACTTAGCAGTTGGTTAGGATAGTTCTTATTTTTTTACTCATAGCGCCATTCATATTAATCACAAAGAGTTACAAAATATTTCAAAATTTAATTCAATTTTTGAAATATGATTTTTTGAATGTCTGCATTATTTCAAGTTGAACATAAAAATACATTCTGGATTTTCAAAAGATTGAAAGAAGTACTTAACAGTTGGTTAGGACAGTTCTTATTTTTCTACTCATAGCGTCATTCAGACTAATCATAAAGGGTTGCAAAATATTTCAAAATTTAATTTAGTTTTTGAAATATGATTTTTTTGAATGTGTGCATTATTTCAAATTGAACATAAAAATACATACTGGATTTTCAAAACATTGAGTGAAGTACTTAACAGTTGTTTAGGACAGTTCTTATTTTTTTACTCATAGCGTAATTCATACTAATCATAAAGGGTTACAAAATATTTCAAAATTTCATTAAGTTTTTGAAATATGATTTTTTGAATGTGTGCGTTATTTCAAGTTGAACATAAAAATACATACTGGATTTTCAAAAGATTGAAAGAAGTACTTAACAGTTGGTTAGGACAGTTCTTATTTGTTTGCTCATAACGTCATTCATACTAATCATAAAGGGTTTCAAAAACTTTGAAAATTTATTTTAGTTTTTGAAATATGATTTTTTGAATGTGTGCATTATTTCAAGTTGAACATACAAATACATACTGGATTTTCAAAAGATTATAAGAAGTACTTAACAGTTGGTTAGGACAGTTCTTATTTTTTGACTCATAGCGTCATTCATAATAATCATAAAGGGTTTAAAAATATTTCAAAATTTAATTTAGTTTTTGAGATATGATTTTTTTAATGTGTGCATTATTTCAAGTTGAACATAAAAATACATACTGGATTTTCAAAAGATTGAAAAAGTACTTAACAGTTGGTTAGGACAGTTCTGATTTTTTTTGCTCATAGCGCCATTCATACTAATCATAAAGCGTTACAAAATATTTCAAAATTTAATTCAGTTTTTGAAATATGATTTTTTGAATGTGTGCATAATTTCAAGTTGAACATAAAAATACTTCCTGGATTTTCAAAAGATTGAAAGAAGTGCTTAACAGTTAGTTAGGACAGTTCTTATTTTTTTACTCATAGCGCCATTCATACTAATCATAAAGCGTTACAAAATATTTCAAAATTTAATTCAGTTTTTGAAATATGATTTTTTCAATGTGTACATTATTTCAAGTTGAACATAAAAATACATACTGGATTTTCTAAAGATTGAAAGAAGTACTTAACAGTTGGTTAGGACAGTTCTTATTTTTGTACTCATAGCGTCATTCATACTAATCATAAAGGGTTTCAAAATATTTCAAAATTTAATTCACTTTTTGAAATATGATTTTTTGAATGTGTACATTATTTCAAGTTGAACATAAAAATACATACTGGATTTTCTAAAGATTGTAAGAAGTACTTAACAGTTGGTTAGGACAGTTCTTATTTGTTTACTCATAACGTCATTCATACTAATCATAAAGGGTTTCAAAAACTTTTTAAATCTAATTTAGTTTTTGAAATATGATTTTTTTGAATGTGTGCATTATTTCAAATTGAACATAAAAATACATACTGGATTTTCAAAAAATTATAAGAAGTACTTAACAGTTTGTTAGGACAGTTCTTATTTTTTGACTCATAGCGTCATTCATAATAATCATAAAGGGTTTAAAAATATTTCAAAATTTCATTCAGTTTTTGAGATATGATTTTTTGAATGTGTGAATTATTTCAAGTTGACCATAAAAATACATACTAGATTTTCAAAAGATTGAAAAAGTACTTAGCAGTTGGTTAGGACAGTTCTTATTTTTTTACGCATAAGGTCATTCATGCTAATCATAAAGGGTTTCAAAATATTTCAAAATTTCATTAAGTTTTTGAGATGTGATTTTTTGAATGTGTGCGTGAATCAATCACAAAAATACAGGATTTTCAAGTTGCCGAAAGTAGTTGTTAACAGTAATATTTTTATGCCATAATGATGTTGAATTTTTACTTTCTCAAATACTTATTATATATATATATATATATATATATATATATATATATATATATATATATATATTGAGAAAGTAAAAATTCAACATTACATTAAATCATGTAATTTGTATAATTTAAAGTCAATTATTTATTAGAGAGAGAGAAAAGCAATCTTGATTGGGCTATTGGCTTTATTAAAAATTATTATTAATATATTTGCATATTATTGTATTGTAGGACAATAAAGCCTATTATTATTATTATTTTTATTATTATTATATTATTATTTAATAATAGTAAACACTCCCACCTTGATCTCTAGTTCTCGTTTCTGTCCCATCCCAGCTTCTTTCACTTCCTCGCTGCAGCTGCCTATTGCTGGTTGTGTAGAAATAGAACAGTCGCACAAAAACATACACCGCTAGTCCGGCAAAAAAGTAGTATCCGTAAAGTTCGAAAAACATTGCGTTTGCAAGCTCGATTTAAAGATAATAAAACTGGAGCGACGGTATTTATTCGCTGGGATTTAATGAACCGCTGACCTCGTTGATAATTACTGTTTTCTGTACTGCAAATTCTTCAGCCGCCCCGTCGCATGACCCACAATCATTGCGCTCCTGCATTATTGGGAAACGATTCCGATATTATCACCATCACATGACAAAATATACACATACACATACACATATACAGGGTGTACCTAAAGTATGGAATAATTTCGATAAATCCTTTATTTATAGTTTTTGCAAAAAATGCTTGGACACGTCGATTTTTAATTTTAAATTAGCAATTTTTAATCATCATTTTTGAAGTGTGCAATGACGTCAATTTCGACAATTTTTCCTAATGACAACCCTATTTTTTATTATGGATTCTGAGAGGGATTATTTTTCTACGATCAGCGATATATATTATTATGTAGGTTTGGAAAATAGGTATAGAAAAAAAAAAACAATTTTCTCTACGTTTTATTACAAAAGTAGTCGAAATAAATAAACAAATAAAGGCTGAGAACCCTATCTGGGACGATCTAGTGAAAATTTGAGCAAAATCGGTCCACTAACAGACAAGAAAACTCGATAAAACTCCAAAATAGCAAGGTATCGCGCAGCAACAAGTGACGTCATCAGTGATGTATATTATTATATAAGTATAGGAAAAAAAAACAATTTTCTCTAGGTTTTATTACTAAAATAGTCGAAATAAATAAACAAATAAACGCTGAGAACCCTACCTGGGACGATCCTCGATAAAATTCCAAAACAGCAACGCATCGCGCAGAAACAAGTGACGTCATCAGCGATGTATATTATTATATAGGTTGCATAAGGAAAATTCCGAGAATAATCAGTTCAAATGTCGAGAGTGAAAAAAAAACACGAAACGCTAAATAATATTTAATTAAATCAAAATCGAAAGTAACTATGCACCATTTACTGTCTGACATTAAGCTAATCGAAGAACAAATTTGTTTTAAACAAATTAATTAAATATTATTTCGCACCCAGCTCAGTGGCCGAGTGGTTAGAGGCGTCGTCCGTCTCGTACTGAGCATTGGGGAGAGCCTGAGTTCGATCCCCAGAGGGGAGAGAATTTTGGTGAATTATCATGAAAAATCGATGTGATTTATAATTTCTGTAAAAATTAGCAATTTTTGCACACATTATAAATAAAGGTTTTATCGAATTTATTCCATACTTTAGGGTCACCCTGTATATTACTGTTTATATTGAATATCGAGTGTAATATATTATGCATTCTAACAATAGGTACAATAAAAATCAATATATAATGTCTGTCATAAATACGCAACACACAGAAGTAGTTGATCGATTTTAATAAAATTATAAAAACACGGCTATCTTGATGAAACAAAGGATTAAAATTTAAATAAAATATATACATCCTTCTTTTTGTTTTCGTGTGTCATTTCTTTGTTGTGACTTTGTAGTAATTAATACTATTCAACAAGCTATTAGTGTGTACTATCTGACGATTTTTCGATTGGTTTGTCCACTACTGCTTTGTGAACAAGTGACGTCATCGGCGTTTGATGCACTATACGTTAATCGCGTTGGGAATTGGTCGAAAATGGTCGCATGTTACATGCAGTGATGAAAATATGAGAAAACGTGAGAAAATTAGGGGAAAACAGGAACATGTGAGAAAATATGGGAAAACGTGCAAAAAACGTGAGAAAATGTGGGAAAATGTGTGATAACGTGGGAAAATATGGGAATATGTCAGAAAATGTGTGATAACGTGGGAAAATATGGGAATATGTCAGAAAATGTGGAAATATGCAAGAAAATGAGAGAAAATGTTAAAAGATGTGGTAAATCGTGTCCAACGTGTCAAAGTGTACCAAAACAGGCCAAAACGTGTCTAAATGTGTTTAAATGTGTTTAAATGTGTCTAAATGTGGCTAAATGTGTCTAAATGTGTTTAAATGTGTCTAAATGTGTTTAAATGTGTTTAAATGTGTCTAAATATATCTAAATGTGTCTAAATGTGTCTAAATGTGTCTAAATGTGTCTAAATGTGTTTAAATGTGTTTAAATGTGTCAATAAAGTGAAATATGTCAATGTAAGTCATCTGGTGCCCACACCAGATATTTCTCTTTCGCATACACGTTTAAAATTCTTCTACGTCTTGTTATCTCTTTCCAACTCACGTCTACCATATCTCCATTTCACCATCTCCTTCCTTAAATCGTGTCCAACGTGTCAAAGTGTACCAAAACAGGCCAAAACGTGTCTAAATGTGTCTAAATGTGTGTAAATGTGTGTAAATGTGTTTAAATGTGTCTAAATGTGTTTAAATGTGTTTAAATGTATCTAAATGTGTCTAAATGTGTCTAAATGTGTTTAAATGTGTCTAAATTTGTCTAAATGTGTTTAAATGTGTGAATAAAGTGAAATATGTCAATGTAAGTCGTCTGGTGCCCACACCAGATATTTCTCTTTCACATACACGTTTAAAATTCTTCTACGTCTTGTTATCTCTCTCCAACACACGTCTACTATATCTCCATTTCACCATCTCCTTCCTCCATATCGCCCTCTTCTTCCTACACGCTTCACCAAATCAATCATTCGGTCAAAAGGACAGTATTGATTAAATATTAATCAATGGTAGTAGCCATTTGCAGAAATATATATAAAATACACTGCAACAACAACACAGGCAACAACAAACAAATTAATTGATATACTCTTTTTTATTTTCTATACATACATACATACATTCCTTTTTTCATCGTTTTAACTCATTTCCTCGTTTACAATATAGATAATTTATATAAAATAAAAAATCGGGCGCCCTCTGGCGGTCGGCCCGACCATCCAGAAAACTTTACACGAAGCAACAACTCTCCACTCTTTATCTACCATCGTTAAAATCTATAATACACATTAATGATTCTTTAGTAAGGCATCCGGAATTCCCACATGGTCAGTCCTCGAAGGCGTTTGTGTTTTTATTTGTATATATATATATTTTGTTTTGTTCTATCGCAAAAAAAAGCGCGCGACACAACATGTTTGGAAGGCGAAAAAAGGAAGATCCAAATATAAATTACGTACACATAACACAGAAATAAACAAAAATATTTACACTTACAAATATATAGCTCATAACTTACTCACTACTTAATAGTTATACAGGTATAAATAAAATTAGAAATTTAATAGTTATTGTTATTATAACGTAGGCGGTGTTGCATGTAAAAAAAACAATTGAATAAAGTAGAATAGAATATAAAAGGGACATATTTTGTTTTAGTGACAAGGTGGCTCGAATAAAGTCATATGAGGTGAATTGCTGTAATATACATTTAAGTTCGTACCACGAAAGAATTAAGTAACAAAAACGTACGTGATTTTACGGAGCGTGATGCATAATCTCATAAACAGAGATATTATATATGGCAACGTTGCATTATGTGTCAAAGTTATCAAAAGTGAGGTTAGAATCACGAATTGGAAATGAACTCGAAAGTAAAGGGCTATTCACAATGTACATGTAATGTACATTTAACTTCGTACCACGAAAGAATTAAGTAACAAAAACGTACGTGATTTTACGGAGCGCGATGCATAATCTCATAAACAGAGATATTATATATGGCAACGTCGCATTATGTGTCAATGTTATCAAAAGTGAGGTTAGAATCACGAATTGGAAATGAACTCGAATGTAAAAGGCTATTCACAATAAACGTGGTGGTGGTAACGTAGCGGTAAGTGAATTTTTACACACAAATTCAGTCATTAACAGCATCGTGGTTAAAATGTAGCAGAACATGGGTAATTACTTCTACCCTAATTATCATTACTGTCTAATTATGAACTTCTGAATGTTAATAGACATGGAAAACTTGCACTAGCGCGCTTATTGTGAGTAGCCATTTATTTTTTTTGTACAACCGAGCGTTAAATTATAATATAAAAAGCTAAATTATGCAAATTTTTAAACTCTATTACCCTAAACACTGCACTGCAGAAGGGGAAAATGATTTGTATTTCAAAAAGCACCCTGGGCTGGGGCTGGATTTTTGAGAGATCGCTATGAATATAGCGAGCGAGACACGTTCGCTATTATTGAAAATGGTGTCGATTTTTGACCCTTCGCTTCGTGAAAGATGATGCTCATATTTTACAGAACTGAAAGCTTGACAGTAGTTAGATTTTGATATTAATTATTGATTTAATTCTATCGATTCAGCGCTATGAAACTTGTACACTTATAGCGCATGATAATAGCGATCGGTGAAAAATCGCACCCATGTAGATTCAAGAATTAGCCTAACCTTGAATTTCAGTTTGACGTGTAAATTTAAACAAAACAATTCTGTCATGCCACTCATGGCATTAGCTGATGTTGCATGTCATAATAAAACAATTGTCACAAAAAAAACAATTTAAAACAGTTAAAAACAATTGCCATTGCGTTACTGCAGGGCCAACCTTGTCTTAATGTAGTTCTATAATTAAGATAAGAAAAGAAAAATACTGAACAAATTATTTTTTAGGGGTAACTTATTTGAATTAATCTACACATGATTTTACATATTTATATATATATTTTTTTAAATAATTTTGTGTTTATTTACATAAATTTAATGTCACGCAAGAAACTGGAATTATTATTTGGTCGCTCATGAAAACTGATTTTGAGGCAACATGGACAAATAGCTTCTCTCTTTCATAGCAGATGTAGCAACAAGCATTATAAACAAAGGCAAAATTATTTCTCCCTTTTCGTGGTAAAAAAACATAGTAGTTTTATTTATCTCCGTAATTTACCACGTAAACCATTCAATCACTTCTCCCTTTAGATTCACAATTGTTTATAAAGCTTTTTTTAACTGTCGTTTTGAATATACGGGCATACATCTATAAAAAATGATTATTTATTTTTTTGGAAATGTATTTGGAGTGATTGTACTTTAATCGTGACACCTCTATCTTTTAACTTTGAAGCATTTAACGTTGGTGTTTCATAGGCATGTGTATTCATTAGCACCAACTTGAAAAATGTTGCATTACAAAAATCCAATTATGTGACCAACTTGAAACATAATATATACAATATGGCCATTATGAAACTTATTCATGTAAATTTCATGTAAATTCAAATTCCGGAAGAACTTGATTTCAATAAAAATTAAAAAATAATTGGGAAAATTAATAAAGCGGCCTATGTAAAAAATAATATATACAATGTGGATACAAAAAAAAAAAGAAAATTGTTTTATAATTTACTTAAACGCTACGAAACGATTTCAATACTTTGGTTTTGTTTTATTATTATTATTATTATTCACGTTAAGCTACCGAGTTGGTTTTTACTTTATATCGGAGGAATCAAATGGTTTTTGTGTGTGTTTTTGTTTTACTTTGCATATTATCGAGGTGACTAGTGCCTGTTGAATATCGCCACCGCTGCGAGCAGACAGAGTATCGTGGAGGTGGGCGCTAGAGCGGACGAGCTGCCGGGGGCGGTAACTGAAATGAAATTTTTTAATTAGTAATGCAAATTGTATTGGGTGGTTTTGTGTGTAACTACCTGCTACTCGTGTTTCGTGTGCTACAGTTTGTTCATTGGCTGCAATAAAATAAAAAGAAACAAAATTAAAATAAAGTAAAATAATCAATCTATAATGGTACGACTTTACTAAATATATTTTAAATTAAACATACAAAATATTAATAGAAAATCAAATTCATCACAGTTTATTGTTGATGTAAATCGTATAATTTTAATGCAAACAGATGATCAAATAATAGTTTAATTGGAATCAGAACACAATGCTTTTCGTTGTAAATTTGAAATGTTTGCTACATCAACTGATTGCGAATTATCACAAGCACAAAGATCAGCTGTTTACCTACAGACAACATTCTCACAAAATATGAAAGAAAAATTCATTTTTTCATCTTTTAGTAATTTCTACTCTTTGAATTAAATTCATATCAATTCTTTATTTCCGTTGTTACAAAATGCTTACACTACGCTCTTTTATTGTTTCTATCAATTGACACAACGCTCTTCAGCTGTTATTTTTATTAACAACAATGTTTAGCATGCTTAGATCTAAATTTGACAGTTGCACCCATTGTTTTCCATAAATAACAGTTAAAGGGCGTAGTATTCGTTTTGAGGCCCCGACCTCAATTTGTTCGTTAGTAATTGTTTTATCCTGGGATAGACGAGGTAATTAATAAGGTTTTAACAATTGCCAAATAATATATCCTAAAAATGTAAACTATGCTCTACGCCCCTATGTAGAGCATAGTTTACATTATTTGGCGTGGTCGCACTACCACACGGACAACGCTCTTCCGTTGTTTCTCTTTATTGAAACAAATAGTTGAAGAAACTATTTTTTTTTATAATAATGGTTAGCAAACTTTGATCTTTATTATTGATTTTCCATAAATAACAGTTAAGTGCGTAGTCTTCGTCTTGGGGGTTCGACCTCCCACTCTTATTAGTTCTTATATATATATATATATATATATATATATATATATATATATATATATATATATATATATATATAATAGGAAATTCAAAACTGACGTATGGGCGATTCGAGTTGGCGGATACTCTATTTGGTGGCAGGAAATTTTTTAAAACGGGTTTATTGCTTCTTGTTCTATTTGCCGGTTTGAAGCGGCAAATAGAACAAGAAACAATAATATAAGCCTGTACCAACCCAGAGTGATAAAAACTAAAGGCACTCAAGTAATCACCATGTTCACATATAGAATTCAAATCAAACTGAATATAATTCTACCTCCGCCCTTACAACCGGCGGCGCACGACGGCGATATTGCACGCCACGGGGCAACTAGTAAATCTAAACCATGCTAAACGAAAACGCCTTTGAATCAATTTCGGTACTATATTGCATCATCTTATACTTTTACTTTATGATTTCAATAGAAATATATAAATTTATGATTGAATAGAAAAATTAATGTAATTAGAAAAATATTATTACATAAAAAACATATGCATGCAAAATCTAATCTACACATACCTTCGTCTTCATAAGTGGTATGTTGGTGCTTTTTATGGCCGTGGTGGTGCTTGCGTACTACAAAAATTAATAATGTAAAAAAAAATAAAAATAAAGCTGTCGAGTAGAATTATTAATGTGAGTGCAGCAAAAAACAACAGATAATATGAATGCAAAAATGACTTACCTGTGATTGTGATCAGTTTAGACTCTTCTGACCACCCGTGCACGTTCATGGCTTTCACTCGCACCTCGTATTCACCAGGCCCCAAGTTGCCGATGGTGTGTTGAATTTTGTAGATGCTACCATCGGCGTTTGTCACTTCCGGTTTCTCGTTAATCCATGCATCAACCTATAAATGCATCATTGGTTATTGTATATCATTTGTTTATTGGACAATATCTCTTATAATAATAACTGTTATAATAAAATAATTAATTGGTGTGAAAACCGGTGGTAACATGTCAAAAAAAAATGTCAAGATTGCTTCAAATTGAACCGGAAGAGCTACAGGGCTTGACAAATTTTCCGAACATGAAAATTTTTATTTCATAACAGAATGCTGTGGTAGATTTTGTAGGTATTTTGATGCCAAATAAAAATAAGAAAATATATTGTTGTAAAAATTGTACCGTTTTGGCGGTAAAGCCGAAGAAGTGAAGAAAATAAAAACGAAAATTATCCAATCAAGATCAACTGAGTCCATTGAATAGACAATTAATAACCGATTAAAAAATCTTAGTACGATTTTTCTCTAAAACAAAAGATAAACCCGTCACGAATTTTATTTGAAAGCTTATAAAAACCGTAAAATTGCAAAAAGTATCCTTTCATTGCGTCAAAGCAGGAGTCGTCATAGCAGTGCCATGACACTGAAACTAAATTATTTGAATTGAAATATAGTCTGGATGACGGGAAAAACGTCAATATTGTTTCAAATAGAACCGGTAAAGCTAGAAAGCTTGGCAAATTTGTCGAAATTGGTAAAATTGCCAAAACTATCCTCCATTGTGTCAAAGCAGGAGTCGTCATAGCGGTGGCATGACACTGAAACTATGTCATTTAATTTGAAATATAGTCTGGATGACGGTAAAAATGTCGATATTGTTTTAAATTGAATAGGAAGACCTATAGGGCTTGGCAAATATTTCGAACTTTCGAATTTATTTCATGATAGAAAGTTATGCTTGCTCTCATTTTGTAGGTATTTTAATTCTAACGGAAATTAGAAAAAAATATTGTTATAAAACGTGCATTGTTTTCATGGTAAAGACGAAGAAGTGAAGACAATAAAAATAAAAATTGTCGACTTTGGCCTATTAGACAATTTTCAATCGAATAAAAAATATTACTAAAATTTTTCTCTAAAACAAAAGATAAAGCTGTCGCAAATTTAATTTGAAAAGTGATGAAAATCAGTAAAATTGTCAAAAGTATCCTCCGTTGCGTCAAAGTAGGGGTCATAATAGCAGTGACATGACACTGAAACAAAGTAATTTGATTGGAAATATAGTCTGAATGGCGGGAAAAATGTCGATATTGTTTCAAATGAAACCGGCAAAGCTACAGAGCTTGGCAAATTTGTCAAACTTGGAAAATTTTATCTTATGTTAGAAAGTTGTTGTTGATCTCATTTTGTAGGTCTTTTAATTCCAACGAAAAATAAGAAAATATATTGTTATAAAAATTGTACCGTTTTGGCGCTAAAGCCGAAGAAGTGAATAAAATAAGAAAGAAAATTGTCCAATCAAGATCAACTTTGTTCCGTTGGATAGACAATTATTAACAAAATGAAAAGTCTTAGTACGATTTTTCTCTAAAACAAAAAATAAACCCGTCACGAATTTAATTAAAATTAAGTGATAAAAACCGGTAAAATTGCCAAAACTATCCTCCATTGCGTCAAAGCAGGGGTCGTCATAGTAGTGGCATGACACTGAATCTATGTCATTTGATTTGAAATATAGTCTAGATGACGTAAAAAGTGTCGAGATATTTTCAAATGGAATCGGTAAAGCTACAGGGCTTGGCAAATTTGTCGAACTTGGATAATCTTATCTTATGTTAGAAAGTTGTTGTTGATCTCATTTTATATGTCTTTTAATTCTAAAGAAAAATAAGAAAAAATATTGTAATGAAACTTCTATTGTTTTGGTGCCCAAGAAATGAAGAAAATGAAAATGAAAATGAAAATTGTCCAATCAAGATGAACTTTAGCCTGTTGGATAGACAATTTTCAACCAAATGAAAAATCTTAGTATGATTTTTCTCTAAAAACAAAAAATAAACCCGTCACGAATTTAATTTGAAAGCTTATAAAAACCGTAAAATTGCAAAAAGTATCCTCCATTGCGTCAAAGCAGGAGTCGTCATAGTCGTCATATGACACTGAAACTAAGTTATTTGAATTGAAATATAGTCTGGATGATGGGAGAAATGTCTATATTGTTTCAAATAGAACCGGTAAAGCTACAAAGCTTGGCAAATTTGTCGTACTTGGAAAATTTTATCTTATGTTAGAAAGTTGTTATTGATATCATTTTGTAGGTCTTTTAATTCCAAAGAAAAATAAGAAGAAATATTGTTATAAAAATTGTACCGTTTTGGCGGTAAAGCCGAAGAAGTAAAGAAAATAAAAATGAAAATTGTCCAATCAAGATGAACTTTAACCCGTTGGATAGAAATTTTCAACCAAATGAAAAATCTTAGTACGATTTTTTTCTAAAACAAAAAATAAACCCGTCACGAATTTAATTAAAATTAAGTGATAAAACCCGGTAAAATTGCCAAAACTATCCTCCATTGCATCAAAGCAGGGGTCGTCATAGTAGTGGCATGACACTGAATCTATGTCATTTGATTTGAAATATAGTCTAGATGATGTAAAAAGTGTCGAGATATTTTCAAATGGAATCGGTAAAGCTACAGGGCTTGGCAAATTTGTCGAACTTGGATAATCTTATCTTATGTTAGAAAGTTGTTGTTGATCTCATTTTATATGTCTTTTAATTCTAAAGAAAAATAAGAAAAAATATTGTAATGAAACTTCTATTGTTTTGGTGCCCAAGAAATGAAGAAAATGAAAATGAAAATGAAAATTGTCCAATCAAGATGAACTTTAGCCTGTTGGATAGACAATTTTCAACCAAATGAAAAATCTTAGTATGATTTTTCTCTAAAAACAAAAAATAAACCCGTCACGAATTTAATTTGAAAGCTTATAAAAACCGTAAAATTGCCAAAAGTATCCTCCATTGCGTCAAAGCAGGAGTCGTTATAGCAGTGCCATGACACTGAAACTAAGTTATTTGAATTGAAATATAGTCTGGATGACGGGAAAAATGTCGATATTGTTTCAAATAGAACCGGTAAAGCTACAAAGATTGGCAAATTTGTCGAACTTGGAAAATTTTATCTTATGTTAGAAAGTTGTTGTTGATATCATTTTGTAGGTCTTTTAAATCCGAAGAAAAATGAGAAGAAATATTGTTATAAAAATTGTACCGTTTTGGCGGTAAAGCCGAAGAAGTGAAAAAAATAAGAAAGAAAATTGTCCAATCAAGATCAACTTTGGTCCGTTGGATAGACAATTATTAACAAAATGAAAAATCGTAGTACGATTTTTCTCTAAAACGAAAAATAAACCTGTCACGAATTTAATTTGAAAAGTGACGAAAATCGGTAAAATTTCCAAAACTATCCTCAATTGCGTCAAAGTGGAGGTCGTCATAGTAGTGGCATGACACTGAAACTATGTCATTTGATTTGAAATATAGTCTAGATGACGGGAAAAGTGTCGAGATTGTTTCAAATGGAACCGGTAAAGCTACAGGGCTTGGCAAATTTGGCGAACTGTCGAAAATTTTATCTTATGTTAAAAAGTGGTTGTTGATCTCACTTTGTAGGTCTTCAAATTCCAAAGAAATATAATAAAAAATATTGTTATAAAAAGGCTACCGTTTTGGCGGTAAAGCCGAAGAAGTGAAGAAAATAAAAATGAAAATAGTCCAATCAAGATGAATTTTAGCATGTTCGATAGACAATTTTCAACCAAATGAAAAATCTTAGTACGATTTTTCTCTAAAACAAAAAATAAACCCGTCACGAATTTAATTTGAAAACTGAATCGAATAAAAAATCTTAGTAACTTTTTTCTCTAAAACAAAAGATAAAGCTTTCACAAATTTAATTTGAAAAGTGATGAAAATCGGTAAAATTGCCAAAACTATCCTCCGTTGCGTCCAAGCAGGAGTCGTCATAGCAGTGACATGACACTGAAAATAAATTATTTGATTTGAAATATAGTCTGGATGACGGAAATAATTTGGATATTGTTTCAAATTGAACCGGATAACCTACAGAGCTTGGCAAATTTTTGAAACTTTGTAAATTTTATTTCATGATAGAAAGTCGTGTTTTTGTCGTATTCTGTAGAGCTTTTATTTCAAAAGAGGACAAAAAATATTGTTATGGAAAATATATGGCTCTGGCGGTAAAGCCGAAGAGGTGAATAAAAATAAAATAAACATTATTCTATCAAAATAAACTTAAACCTGTTAGATAGACAATTTGGAACCAAATACAAAATCTTAATACAATTTTACCGTGAAACAAAGGGGATTTCCGCAACAAATATATATATATATATATATATATATATATATATATATATATATACGTGGAGAGAAAAGTGGCAGAGGGGGTGTAGGGTGGCTATGTATATTCTGTTAATTTGTATTTTTGCTGATTGTTACATTTTATTTTTATGTATTTTTGTTTCTTGCTCTAGCTGTATGAACATTGTGTATTGGGGGATGTGTGTATTTCTTGAACGGTATTCCAAATAAAGGTCTTTTTTATCATATATAAGTGTGAACCCACCTCTTAGCAATCTACATATCTAGATTTCGATCTTATTAGATCTCATCACTGTAGCTCAGCTAGAGAGGAAGAATTCACACAATATCTCGAGTGGTTATATTCAAAAAAGGTACAACTAACCCCCTAAGAGAAAAGTTGAGCGCCATCTGGCGGCACCACATCAAATATATACACTATGTGGGTGTGTTTTGCTAATGTGCCGCCAGATGGCGCTTAACTTTCCTCTTAGGGGGTTAGTTGTACCTTTTATTTTATGTATTACTTCTTTTATTGCAGCAATTACAATTCCCTAATGTACACATCTAAATATTTCCCAGCTTTAAATATATTTAAATTATGCACAGTTGTTGTGAGTAGAATAGTTTGATTCGTTAATATTTAATAAACTTACGGTTTTTAATTTGTATTGAAGTAAGTACTCGGAAATAGGTGAAACTGACTCCACCTCCCACTGAATTGTAACCTCATTGCTCTCTTTGCTGCGTTCAGATTTGATATGCAGTGGCTGACTCGGTACATTCGTGAGAACCATGTATTGCTCATTGGTGCCCTCTTGGTTGACCGCCCTGCAGGAGTATTTGCCGAAATTCTCTTTGGTCACCTTAGAAATAATCAGACTGTGCACGGTGTTCTTCTTTCTGCTCTTTATGTTGTCGCCCTTAACATCTTCTCCGTCTTTTCTCCAGGTCACGATGCCGTCGGGGATGGAGTGCACGATGCAACGCAGCTCGACGTCGTAATCTTCACTGGAGCGCGGGGAGGTGAGTTTTTCTATCCTCACAATAGGTTTATCTAAAAATTAAATAATAACTATATTTATTGTGTTATATATAAACATTATAATCATTATAATCACGGGTTATAGTTACATCGGATTTATACAACTTAAATACCACACATTTATCCCACATTTGCTCGTATAGTTGTGTTAATGTTCTTTCTGGTGTTGTTGAAACACTGTCCCCTACGAACCAGACTAGGTTCGTCCACTATTTCAATAAATCTGTACTCTGCACCAAATTGCACTACACTCTTATCCATTACTTTTTATGATTCAATTTTATTCATTCATTAATAGGCGTACATTAATAAATGAAAAAAATTTAATCATAGAAAGTAATGAATAACAGTGTAATGCAGAGTTCAAGTCATTTGAAATAGTGGACGGGCCTAGTTTGTTTGGTATGGGCCACCCGCACATTCCCTACCAATCAAACTATGCCCGTCCACTATTTCAAACGATTTGAACTATGCATTACACTATTATCCGTTATTTTCTAAGATTAAATTAATGTCATTTATTAATTTAAGACTAATTAAAAGGATATATGTGAAAAATAATGTAATGCATAGTTCAAGTCGTTTGAAATAGTGGACGGGCATAGTCAGGTTGGTAGGGGCCGCCCGCCCACCCCACCTTTGTTCGCATAGTTTTTTTCAATGGATACAGACGTTTTATATTGTTTAAACAATTCCAAGTAGAGTGTTATCCTATGGAAAAAACTATGCGAGCGAAGGTGGGGTGGGCGGGTTGTTCCCTGCCAACCAAACTATGCCCGTCCACTATTTCAAATGACTTGAACTAACTAACTGTGTGCTTTTAGAAGCGTTTGAGTAATTTCAAAATATGTGATTTAAACTTTAAATTCAGATAAAAAAATAAATTGAACTTTGTTGCGGCAAATCTTTCCATTAGAACATTGGTGTTGATTTTTAAATAAGCTGTGCTATATGTCACACGTTATTTTTTATAGTCAGTACTTATTATTACTTACGGTTGACTTTGATGTTGATCACTTCGTGAGCGGGTTGCCCTACACCGTTCTCCGCGAAGCACTGGTAGATGCCGCCATTGTCATGTCCAATATTCTCTATGATCAAAGTCTTTCCGCGTTCATCAAAACGGTTACCTTTCAAAGACCATGTCACATTGGGCTCAGGAATTCCGGAAACCCTGCAGGTCAGAGACAGAGTATCTCCAACTTTGTACTGAAACAAAATTCAAACTATTATAGATTTATTTATTGCAATTCGATACATTTTGTGAATTTATTGCAACACTATTGGAGTCAATATTTGTATTAAGAACGAATTTAGAGAATGCAATGCTATACGGTTTTCAAGGTTATACAGAAATTGTGCAAATTAGTTGCTTTATTAAAAAAAATAGTGACAATGTTTTCAACCATCCAATAACCCTATATTGTCACAAGTTTTACTATGTATGCGGCCGTGGAAATAGGGAAATAGAGGCAAATTTAAACATTCTCTAGTGTTGGTAGTATAATCAACACATTCAATGCAGTAATATGTACAATAAGTGAACAGCTGGTAGATGTGAACAAAGTTCAATCTCCAAAAGAAAAAAAAAATAGTGTTACGGGTGTACAATGTTCTTATACAATTTCAATGTCTACCAGAAGACAACATATGAATTCATCCTCACTAGCTGAGCTACACTGACGAGATCTAATAAGATCGAAATCTAGATATGTAGATTGCTAAGAGGTGGGTTCACACTTATATATGTACAGCCAGATCACAGTTTGAGGACAATAAATGCGAGGTTCTCTTGTATATAGTTCTTGAATATGACTTACTACTTCAGTAAATCATCCCCGAGTATGTTAAGTATAAATAATTGTGCAGTGTTATTATATAACTCTTTGCTACAACTAATGGAATTGGTATATATGTAAAATCTTACCTCATTTAAGTTCTTTGCCGTGTGTATTCCTTCGATTTTCGGTGGTGTCATCACTTTTAACGTGTGTTTTACTTGCGGACCAAGGGGATTGGTCATGATTATGCAAGTGTACTCCCCGCTGTCTTCATCGGTCACATCTTTGATTAATAACGAGGTATTTTGTAGGATAAATTTGCTGGCTGGGAAACCGGAGAGTATAATAGTGTCCTGGTAGATGATTTTGTCTTCCTTTTTCCACATTATCACATAGGTATCTATAAAGATATAAAATATATATTGATCAGATGTTGAATACTGAAATTATGGAGATTATTTTTCGTTTGAGTTATATTATCCAAACCTTATATTTCTCAATAGCTATTGAACCCATAAGTATTAGTTGTTATAGCAAGAATAAATACATTCCATAAATATGGAATATTGGTGCCTCGTTTTGTTCGAAATAAAATGAATTGCCATACTCGTACATAGGTCGACATGCTCTTAAAATATTTTATTATATTTTTATGACCTTCATATTATACTATACTAAAATTTATCACCGTGGGGGTGTACACCACCCTCTTCGTATCAATATTTTTATGTAATGATAATGCTTACCTGCATTCATGTCCATATCGCAACGTAAAAGAACTTCATCATGAGCCGCCACTATTATATGTTGGGGTTTCGTGATAATTTTCGGGACAGCATCATCCTCGCCTTCCTCATTATCAGAATTATCGTCTCCGTAGTCAGTGTCCGTGTCGTCCTTTTGCATGGTTGGGTCATCTTCCTCGTAGTTGGGATCGTAGTCATCGTTTGACGTTGGTTTACAGGATACTGTAACAAAAAATGGTATATTTAGTTTTGTAATAATTTTATAAGAATGCGCTCATTGGCATATATTAGTTTATTATAATGTTTTAAGTAAAGTTTTATGTATGAATTATAAAATCGATTTATTGATGACCTGTCGTTCGATGTGTATTTCACCTAGTATTTATGAATATGCTTTTATTAACGAGCTGCAACGTGAGTGAATTATTAATGAATTAAGCCCCATTATGCGATGATTTATGCAAAATGGTTTCGTGAAAAGCGTTTGGCGGCTTATAAAGCGCGCGCGCGCGTTTCCGGCGGCTCGGAAAGTGCGTTATTATTCTCCGCTTCCGGCTGGGCGCGTGCTTTGATTGATCGGCTCGACGCGCCTCTCTAGCATCCATCGACACTTCCACACATATACATATATACATACATGCATGTACATAAACAATCTTGACCCATTAACAGCGGAAATAATTAAAAAGTGCAGTACAACAAAGCACGAAGGTCAACAGGAATCTGTGCACTTCCGATGGGTTTTTTGGGGCTTCTCTAGAAGCCTTAGATATTACATGTACACGTTAATACAATGTAGACATTTGATTACATAAACAAATATGAAGAAATTTAGAATTACAATTCCTCTAGGAGACTTTACATTGACATTAAATTAATTTTTTAACGATATTTAATGTCAATAATATTGCCCCCGGACTTGGCAATAGACTTGAACATTCGCGCTGGTCGGGTGCCAAACTATGCGACCGTTTCGACCGGATTTGTGGGGACTTCGCGGCCGGCTATTTGCATAATAACACATCTAATGCAGCTCTTTGGCTTCTGTTCAATGTAAAGATTTACATCACGGCACAGTGCAGTTTGTTCAAATTCAAAATTAACCGCTAATCTAAACTTACGAATTATGATTATAAGCTATCTATTACAACAGTCCAACTTTAGGAATAGGCGTTTGTAAAGGAAACGCCTTTTTCAATGATACATTAGTGCGTGGGTCTCTAACTTTTTTTTTAATTGTCGTCTTTGTTCAATCTAGATTATGTCCTATGTATAATTCTATTAAGTACACTTTGTAAAATCGTTAATAATTGTTGTTAACATTTATCTATTTTGAAAGAAAACAAATTGATAAATCATATATAAGTGTGAACCTACCTGTTAGCAATCTACATAGAGGTAGCTAAGACGTGGGTTCACACTTATATATATTTTATACGATTGGCCTTTGTGCTGATATCTCAAGCACTCTGTTGGAATATTATTCCATAGAGGGCACTACCCGGTGATCCTGATGGCATGAGCATGTTGACTCGTTATAACTCAAAAATCTGTTAGAATTTTTGAAATCTATTTTCATATTTATATGCAGTGATAAATTCTATAATATAATTATCTATAAATTAGATTATTCAGATATAGATTAGAGTATTAGAGCTGTATTAAACAAATTGCCAACATAACTTTACTAATATCTGAATTTGATTAGTTATAACTCAAAAATCTGCTAGATTTTTTGAAATCTATCTTCATATTTATATGCAGTGATAAATTCTATAATATAATTATCTATAAATTAGATTATTCAGATATAGATTAGAGTATTAGAGCTGTATTAAACAAATTGCCAACATAACTTTACTAATATCTGAATTTGATTAGTTATAACTCAAAAATCTGCTAGATTTTTTGAAATCTATTTTCATATTTATATGCAGTGATAAATTCTATAATATAATTATCTATAAATTAGATTATTCAGATATAGATTAGAGTATTAGAGCTGTATTAAACAAATTGCCAACATAACTTTACTAATATCTGACTTTGATTGGTTATAACTCAAAAATCTGCTAGATTTTTTGAAATCTATTTTCATATTTATATGCAGTGATAAATTCTATAATATAATTATCTATAAATTAGATACTTCAGATATAGATTAGAGTATTAGAGATGTATTAAACAAATTGCCAACATAACTTCACTAATATCTGACTTTGATTCGTTATAACTCAAAAATCTGCTAGATTTTTTGAAATCTATCTTCATATTTATATGCAGTGATAAATTCTATAATATAATTATCTATAAATTAGATTATTCAGATATAGATTAGAGTATTAGAGCTGTATTAAACAAATTGCCAACATAACTTTACTAATATCTGACTTTGATTGGTTATAACTCAAAAATCTGCTAGATTTTTTGAAATCTATTTTCATATTTATATGCAGTGATAAATTCTATAATATAATTATCTATAAATTAGATTATTCAGATATAGATTAGAGTATTAGAGCTGTATTAAACAAATTGCCAACATAACTTTACTAATATCTGACTTTGATTGGTTATAACTCAAAAATCTGCTAGATTTTTTGAAATCTATTTTCATATTTATATGCAGTGATAAATTCTATAATATAATTATCTATAAATTAGATTATTCAGATATAGATTAGAGTATTAGAGCTGTATTAAACAAATTGCCAACATAACTTTACTAATATCTGACTTTGATTGGTTATAACTCAAAAATCTGCTAGATTTTTTGAAATCTATTTTCATATTTATATGCAGTGATAAATTCTATAATATAATTATCTATAAATTAGATAATTCAGATATAGAGTAGAGTATTAGAGATGTATTAAACAAATTGCCAACATAACTTCACTAATATCTGACTTTGATTCGTTATAACTCAAAAATCTGCTAGATTTTTTGAAATCTATCTTCATATTTATATGCAGTGATAAATTCTATAATATAATTATCTATAAATTAGATTATTCAGATATAGATTAGAGTATTAGAGCTGTATTAAACAAATTGCCAACATAACTTTACTAATATCTGACTTTGATTGGTTATAACTCAAAAATCTGCTAGATTTTTTGAAATCTATTTTCATATTTATATGCAGTGATAAATTCTATAATATAATTATCTATAAATTAGATTATTCAGATATAGATTAGAGTATTAGAGCTGTATTAAACAAATTGCCAACATAACTTTACTAATATCTGACTTTGATTGGTTATAACTCAAAAATCTGCTAGATTTTTTGAAATCTATTTTCATATTTATATGCAGTGATAAATTCTATAATATAATTATCTATAAATTAGATAATTCAGATATAGATTAGAGTATTAGAGATGTATTAAACAAATTGCCAACATAACTTCACTAATATCTGACTTTGATTCGTTATAACTCAAAAATCTGCTAGATTTTTTGAAATCTATCTTCATATTTATATGCAGTGATAAATTCTATAATATAATTATCTATAAATTAGATTATTCAGATATAGATTAGAGTATTAGAGCTGTATTAAACAAATTGCCAACATAACTTTACTAATATCTGAATTTGATTAGTTATAACTCAAAAATCTGCTAGATTTTTTGAAATCTATTTTCATATTTATATGCAGTGATAAATTTTATAATATAATTATGTATCAATTATATTATTCTGATATAGATTAGTAGAGTGTTAGAGCTGTATTAAACAAATTGCCTACATAACTTTACTAATATCTGACTTTGATTCGTTATAACTCAAAAACCTGCTAGATTTTTTGAAGTCTATTTTCATATTTATATGCAGTGATAAATTCTATAATAAAATTATCTATAAATTAGATTATTCAGCTATAGATTAGAGTATTAGAGCTGTATTAAACAATTTGCCAACATAACTTTACTAATATCTGAATTTGATTCGTTATAACTCAAAAATCTGCTAGATTTTTTGAAATCTGTTTTCATATTAATATTCAGTGATAAATTCTATAATATAATTATCCATCAATTAGATTATTCAGATATAGATTAGAGTATTAGAGCTGTATTAAACAAATTGCCAACATAAATTTATTAATATCTTAATTTGATTCGTTATAATTCAAAAATCTGCTAGATTTTTTGAAATCTATTTTCATATTTATATGCAGTGATAAATTCTATAATATAATTATGTATCAATTAGATTATTCTGACATAGATTAGTAGAGTGTTAGAGCTGTATTAAACAAATTACCTACATAACTTTACTAATATCTGACTTTGATTCGTTATAACTCAAAAACCTGCAAGATTTTTTGAAATCTATTTTCATATTTATATGCAGTGTTAAATTCTATAATATAATTATCTATCAATTAGATTATTTAGATATAGATTAGAGTATTAGGGCTGCATTAAAGAAATTGCCAACATAACTTTACTAATATCTGTAATATCAGTGATAAATTCTATAATATAATTATGTATCAATTAGATTATTCTGATATAGATTAGAGTGTTAGAGCTGTATTAAACAAATTGCCAACATAAATTCACTAATATCTGACTTTGATTCGTTATAACTCAAAAACCTGCAAGATTTTTTGAAATCTATTTTCATATTTATATGCAGTGTTAAATTCTATAATATAATTATCTATCAATTAGATTATTTAGATATAGATTAGAGTATTAGGGCTGCATTAAAGAAATTGCCAACATAACTTTACTAATATCTGTAATATCAGTGATAAATTCTATAATATAATTATGTATCAATTAGATTATTCTGATATAGATTAGAGTGTTAGAGCTGTATTAAACAAATTGCCTACATAACTTTACTAATATCTGACTTTGATTTGTTATAACTCAAAAATCTGCTAGATTTTTTGAAATCTATTTTCTAATTGCTAATTGATGTGGTGCTGCCAGATGGCGTTCAACTTTCCTCCTAGGGGGTTAGTTGTATTAAAATTGATAAATGTTAACAATTATTAACGATTTCATAAAGAATTTGTTAATTTGGTGGTTTCTGTACATACATTTGGTTTCAATCATATACATGACTAAATAGTATACCCAAGGATTTTTTAATATAAATTTGAATTAAATTTGTTAAATTAAATTTTGAAAGAAAAGAAATTTAATTCATATAGTTTAATATTTAAACTATTTGAATTTGTTAATTGTTCCAGTATTCTCGGTGCCACTCTCAGGTAGAGTAGGGTTATTCTGTCTTCAGTTAATTTTTGTTATCTCTAAAGAGATTTTTATTTAACTCTTTCAGCCCTGCCGATGCATTTGCCATCATAATATTTACAGGCCTCTACTTCCATATGGTTGCTTTTAATCACTAGATTTCATTCCAACAAGGTATTTTAAAGAAAATCCATATGCAGTTTTAGAATCTTTTTAATTTTGATGTGTGTGAATAAGCGTAATAATACCAAAAAAATGAAGTCAAGTTTCCTGACTTCATTATTATATTTATAAATACACATTTACATTGGTACCGACTTTTAATTTGACGCACTAGTGCGGGAAGTAGTATTTCCCGCATTCAAATCAATGCGGGAAATGTCTTGGCTTAGGACATAAGTAGAAAATAGTAATTTACATTGGTACCGAATTTTAAGTTGGCAACACTGGCTACTTCCCGCACTAGTGCGGGAAATATCTTGTCTTAGGACATAAGTACAAACAAAATATTTTCAAATTTAAAAATCGAGGACTGAAAGGCTTAATATAAATATACAGTAATAATATAAAAATCACCTTGACATTTTTACATTAAGAGACCCATAAAAATATATGATTTTCAAGCCTTTCATCTTTTCCAATTAGTAACCAATGTTATTGTTTACGATTGTCTTTTAACAAGCGTCCATAAAACGATCGTTTTGCAAAACGGACGAACAAAATGGTATAATAAATATAAAATGTTCCGTATCAGGGACACGCGAGCTGTTTAGTTGGCGGAAGCTGAGATCATTGTATGTGCCTAATGTTTCGTGAATTCATAGTCCCTTTGATGGAACACGCCGCGGCGGTAATGAGGGCGGGTGCGTCATCAACGGTTTAACCACCGGTAATGAGACATTATTGAATTGATAACTAAAAAAAAACATTACTCTGTAATTGTTCATATATCAAACGAAAAAAGATATTCTAAATTGTTCTATATGTACTTGTCACCATACATTGTGAACGTGAAATAGAAAAATGTCTTATATTTTATCAAATATGTTTCCATTTCAATATATATGAAATACAAAGAACATTTCCACGATTAACAGGAGAGAAAGGTAGTTTTATAATTAAATAAATATTTCTTTACATAAAAGCTATTGGTTTTACATGCTATACCATATATCAACAAATTAACAAATTAAATATGTTTTCTAAGCAAACAAAACTGAAAAGGTTAAAGTGTATATATATATATATATATATATATATATATATATATATACACTTTAACCTTTTCAGTTTTGTTTGCTTAGAAAACATATTTAATTTGTTAATTTGTTGATGTATGGTATAGCATGTAAAACCAATAGCTTTTATGTAAAAAAATATTTATATATAATATATATATATATATATATATATATATATATATATATATATATATATATATAAAATGTGTCATACATGTGTGACACTTAAGTAGTTTGTGTCTGCATCGAGAACAATGTAAGAAACTAGATACGAGCTTTAACTTAGTTTGGACTAGATAAGTGAACGTAGAGTTATTTATTTTATTAAATATACTAAAAGACCTTTTTTTTACTACATTATTATTTTTACTGTATTATTATAACATTACTGCAACCCCTAATGAGAGTTAGAGGAGTTTAATTAGCTGTATTTATCTTAACTTCACAGAAAACCTCTGAAAAACTGTGAAAGGTGATTCGTTAAAATACGCCCCGATTGGGTTTGAACTCACCGTTCCCCAATGCTCAATACGAGAAGGACGACGCCTCTAACCACTAGGTCACTGTGCTGAGTAAATTATTTTAGTTTTATTTATTATTTTATCACAGCACAAACCGACCTTACTTTATCAATTTAAATCTTTAAGTCTGGTTGGAATACAGGCGAGCAAACTATAGTCTGTAATTACAGGTAATCCTCTGATAGACATAGCATACAATATATTCCCTCATGTAGCTGTGTTTATATATAGCATGGATGGTCAAATTCCATGACTCCCTACAATATTGTTGTTTTCTTAGCTCATATTTTTAAGTGACAGAACAATCTTGATATAAAATTTCAATTGAAATAAACTGCCTATTCAATTTAAACGGCCCTACTGACCTTTATTAAATAGCTGTGTGGATATAAACCTTGTAATAAACATTTCATAAATATGCTCCATTCATTTTTATTAAATCCGGCGACGCCCATTAATTTATATACCTAAGTAAGTGTATATTAGTAATGTCGCTCAGACTAATAAGAATATAAACACAGCACGTCAATAACGCATTATGTACCGTGTATATATAAATGTGGATTTTTGGTTTAAATTTACCCCACAGATTTTACATTTAGTGCTTACAAAAGTAACAAATTCAGTAATTAGCGTGCAGTGCATGGTTTTATGTTTTAATTTATTATGTGAAATTTAATTTCACGAATTTAAACCAGAAACCGACTTTTATTTTGTAATTGATTCAATTCTGCCTGGTGCTTAAAGCTCGGATTTCGCCTATACTTTCCTTGTGGCGAGAATTGTGTAATTGTTTCCAGCTTCTAGGTAAAACTACGCCTTGGAATAGCATACAATTTATGCAAGTTAATAAAAACACTTCCTCCTGGGTATTGAAACTTAGTTTGCAAGAATTGATAACCAAAATTTGTAGTTATAGCATGTTAACGATTCGACTGTATAGAAGCAAGCAATCTAGTAGTTTAATCACTCCCAAATATATATTAAATAATCATATATCGAAAATTCAAGATAATCGGGACCTTTATATCCGTAAGTATATTAATATTTGAGAAATTGCTGCGCAAATAAATATCTCCTTAATTTTTAATGCTGGAAACATCTACATATGTTTGGTGCAACAGAATAAAATATACAGGCGTGTATATATATATATATATATATATATATATATATATATATATATACATATATATATATATATATATATATATATATATATATATATATATATATATATATATATTTCACAATAATAGTGATTAGGTGTCTCTAACAACTAGTCAGTCTCGTACTGAGGCATTGGGGAGCGAGAATTCAATTGTATATATATGCAATTTGAATCAATCTTCTAGCGTTAAGATTGTCGGGCTTGGAATTCTCTATAACTTTCCAATTTGAATCAATTTTCTAGCGTTAAGATTGATTCAAATTGCAAAGTTATAGAGAATTTCAAGCCCGACAAACGACCTTTTGAATATTTTTTTGCTATCTCTTACCTTTTTGCTAGAAAAGGACTAGAATCCTATAAAAATGTAAATTTTGAGCGGAGGAGATGAATCGTTCATTGAAAATGATGTACCCATAATAGATGAAACAACTATTCAATTTCTCTAAATATTGAGCCTTTCCACGGTTTTTCGGCCGTATCTTTTTTCATTTTAAGTGTTAGTTTTCCGGAAAAATGCAAAAATATGAAGAAAAAAAAAGAATATTGAACCTTGTCACAGTTTTTCCGTCGTAACTTATTTATTTTTAAATCTAGAAGGATAATAATTATTCTGTATGTATACTATAGTACCTTTTTGCTAGAAAAGGACTAGAATCCTATAAAAATGTAAATTTTGAGCGAAGGAGATGAATCGTTCATTGAAAATGATGTACCCATAATAAATGAAACAACTATTCAATTTCTCTAAATATTGAGCCTTTCCACAGTTTTTCGGCCGTATCTTTTTTGATTTTAAGTGTTAGTTTTCCGGAAAAATGCAAAAATATGAAAGAAAAAAAAAATTTAACCTTGTCACCGTTTTTCCACCGTAACTTATTTATTTTTAAAACTAGAAGGATAATAATTATCCTGTATGTATACTATAGTTACTATAGTATATATACAGGATAATTATTATCCTTCTAGTTTTAAAAATAAATAAGTTACGGTGTATAGTATAGTATAGTAAGTCGTGCTAAATTTCTAGAATACATTAAAACATCACTTTCCACCCATATGCGGCCGTTGTGATCCATTAAAAAAAAACTGTGAGCTCTTATCGCCGATCTCCATTATAGCCGGGCCATAAGGTCGCCGCGTACTTCGGCCCCCGAATAAAAAAAAAGAACTTAACCAAATAAAACACAATGTGCGAACCATATGCCGACACGGAGCGGCTTAAAAAAATAATTTGTATGCATACTCCTCCGCATGCATTTCACTTACGGAAAAAATAACATGGTTACATGATGACTCACTTATTGCGACATCAATTACTTCTTGTATTTTTATGTTTTTTTATAGTCAATTACTCATACTCTTACAGGTTTAATGAGTTATTATTGTAATAAGTAAATATTAAATTTATAATTAAAAAATTACTCATTTCTACTTATATAAAAATCTAATGTGGCTAGTACGTATTTATCAACTTTTTTTTCTAAATAAAAATAATCATGGATTTTCAATTTTCCTTATATAGACATCTACAGTTTAACAGAAACCAATTACAGATGATATAATAACAACATAACAAATAAAAGAAAGAAAAAACATAACACAAAGATATATAATGAACATTCAAATTATATATTTTTAATAGCACTTACCACAGAGGCGTTCGGCATATTAAAAATATCAATGTCAATATATGTGTTAAAAACATGCGATAATCTGTACAAAGGACAGTTCTTATATATATTTGTTTTCACAGTGGTCTCATAAAATAAATCATTGCATCTAGTATTTAGCGAAGGAACTCTTATATTAAATAATGACAAGAACAGTTTATGATCTATCTTGTTAGTAAATAATTTATATAAATACAATATCATATTTATTATTCTCATTTTTTCAATAGATTTTATACTGAACATTAACAGTAGTTCATCATGTGGAAAACCCCTACACGGATATACACGGTGTGTTTTAAAGTAGAGAAATTTCAAAAATTTTCTTTGTAATTGTTCTAATTGAATTTTATATTTATCGTAATATGGCGACCATATAACGCATGCATATTCCATTTTTGATCTGACTAATGAATTATATAAAGCTATAATTGTATTGATATTACTAAACTTTTTACAGGACCGAATAATGAAACCTAATATTTTGTAACATTCATTAGCTACCTTGGCGATATGATCATCAAAGATAAGCTTCTGGTCGAAAACTACCCCTAAATCAACACATTTTGTGCACCTATTTATAATCATATCACCTATTTTATAATCATATAAGAGTATTTCTTTGCGATATGAAAACGACATCACATTACATTTTTTAATATTAATTTTAAAACTATTATTATCACACCAATTTATCACATTAATTATATCACTTTGTAGTTGATCACATTCCGAAGTACAAGAAACTTCTCTGAAAATTTTAAAATCATCTGCAAATAGTAATCCTTGGCTATTTACTAAAGTATTGCAAATACCATTTATATGCAATATAAACAATAAGGGTCCTAAGTTACTACCCTGTGGCACTCCAGTTGATACATTTATAGATGTTGATCTACATATTTTTAACACAACTATTTGTTTTCGCTGACAAAGATACGATTTTATTATACATTTAAGATATTCATCAATCTCCACACTATTCAATGAATTAATAATATCATTATGGGCAACTCTATCAAAGGCTTTTTCCATATCTGTGTAAATTACATCCATCTGGCTATTATTTTTAAATGATTCGTGTATGAATTGTGTGAAGTTACATAAATTTGTTACAGTAGATTTTCGACGAAGAAATCCGTGTTGAATCTCAGTAATTTTGAACTTGACTTGTTCATATAAACGATTATAGATAATTATTTCAAAAATTTTAGATAAAGAACTACATATACTAATCGGTCTATGGTTTGTTATTAATGTTTTCTTGCCTGATTTAAGAATTGGAATAATTTTGCTTGTTTTCCAATAACTAGGAAAAATACCGTTTTGTAAGCTTAAGTTAAAAATATATATAAGAGGATGCATGAAATAATCAGCACAGCCCTTAACAATGAATGGCGGTATATCGTCTGGTCCACTGGATTTACTGCAATTTAACTTTATGACTGCATCTTTGAATTCAGTAATTGATATTAAATCATTATAAAAATAATCTTTAATATTAATATTGCTGCTATTACATTCAATATTACGCTCAGAAGGATCATTCGTATATACCGATGCAAAATAGTTGGCGAATGCATTGCAAATATCAGTGCAGTCACTGAATACGTTTCCATCAATAACCATAGTATTTGGAATACATCTATCATTCTTTTGATCTTTTACAAAGTTCCAGAAATTAATTGGATTAGGTATCAAATCATTTTGAATATTTACCAAGTATTTATGGTATTCCTTTCTGATCATTTGTTTAGTAATACTACGTAAAGTTTTATATTTTTCGTTCCAACTTCGATCTCCTGTTTTTTTGTACATATTTAAGCAATGCTCTTTGTTTTTTAAATTAGTAATTATAGATTTATTAAACCATTTTGGAAATTTTTTATTTTGGTTTGCTAAACTAGTAAGCGGTACCGATTATGATTATTATGTAAATCTGTATACGTTCCTAATTTTTAAATCTATATATGACTATTCTCAATATCAATAAAGAAGATAACTTGTCATATAGTAGACGCCACAACTATTCAATTTCTATTCTCAATATTTTTAACAAACAACACACTTTATCTAACTCTATTTTTTTTTTGAAGTGACACTAACCCCAGTATTCACCAACGTTCCATAAACGTTTAGGGTTTAAACTCACCCAATTTCCAAATCAGTGTATAGCGAACTATGATCAATATGTGCCTTTTGGAAATTTCGTTCTCTAAATTTGAATGAATATAACTTGAAACCATAAACATATACAGTTATTGAGTTATCACATTCTGTATTAGTATTTCATATGGACCAACAAGTCGAAGCCAATTTTGGTCGATCGCTCAAAATGTTGGAAAATTAGAAACTGATTAGACTATTTGTTAAATAGAGTACTAATGAGATTAAGTCTTGATCGCGACAATTTTTTAAGTTAAAAAGTCGATATTAAATATAGACTCAAGCTCTATTTTTTGCATTAAATTTTCATCCAATTTTAATTCATATATAGGGAAATCTGTTTGCAATAAGACATTAAATTTTATTAACACCACAATGATACGGTATTACGCTAATAATATGCTATTACAGACCAATTTAAATCCAATTAAGAACATTTTCCTGTAATTCGGTAACAATTAGAAGCGCCGCAACGCGTTTGTAATTCTATATTGCCACCGAGCCGCATAAGAAGTGCGTTGACTCATAACCGAATAAAAAAGCGGCCTAGACGCAAAGTAGGACGCACGCACATTTTGCGCAACGTCATCTCCCCAAATAAAACTTTCCATTTGTGTGATATCGCTCACACACACGCATAATTCGGGACGCAAGAGTTTATTTGAAAAACTCAATGCTCTTACTCAACAATTTAGTTGTTACATTTATATGTATATATGCAGAAACGTGTGTTTTAAATGGGGGAAATTAATAATAAAATTGATGATTTACGAGCAGACCGTGTTCTGTCATAATATTATTGTAATGCTCATCTGCAGCTTTATTGTTCACTAGTATTTACATGGAATTTAGGTCGAATTGTTAGTGGAATGTATAATAAAAGTATTTTGTGGAATGCATAATAAAAGTTTAAAAAATCTCTTTCAATATCTGTCCATTTTGGTCTACAATATACTACTTTTTTGTTTGATAAATGGAATATATTAAATACCCGTAAATTTAATATATTACATTTATCAAACCAAAAAGTAGTATATTGTAGACCAAAATGGACAGGTATTAAGGATACGTCACGGTTAGTCAAGTATATAGTTTGATGTATTTTATTTCCATTTTCTGTAAATTTTAAATTTCTGGCCACATCCAATTTTCGGTTGTTTTAAATGTACACAGCTTGAAATAATAACGAATACAGTCGTGCTTGTGTTTTCTATTAGGTTGTTTTTTTACAGACCAACAGGGAATTAAGTCAAACAAACGTCCCCTTTTAATTATCACTAGACGGCAATTGTTGTCGGTGCCGCCAAGTGTAAATAAACACCTCTTGTTTTTGTGTATACGGAAAGATAAGAACGTGTAAACTGAGGGATATGAATTTCTGCATGATAATCACAATATGATAAACATTCAAATATCGCGTGATTATTTTTTTTTGTATGATAACGTTGGCAAAAAATGTGTTAAGCTGGCGATTTGAGATCTGCATGTAAACTTCAGTATAAATATACAATAATAAACCCGAATAAAAATTATAGACACAAGAGTAAAGAGAAGTTACGAAATTGGAAGTGATCACTATCTAGTAGAGACGAAAATAAAGGAAGACTACCAAGATAGCGATAAAAAAAAGCAGAGACCAAATATAGCAATAAACTACAACAAGATAAGAACATACAAATTAAGGGAAAAAGAAATAGCAAAAATCTATAAAGAGAAAATAGAGGAGAAATTAGTAAAGGGCAACTATAGACAAGAAGTAGAGGAAATGTGGAATAAATTAAAGAAAAATATACTGGAGACAGCACAAGAGACATGTGGGACAAAGCAAAACACAAACAAGAAGCAGCAGACAGCATGGTGGTCGCAGGACATAAGAGAGAAAATAAAGGAAAAGAAAAAAGCATGGCAAAGATACCTAAATGACAAAAATAGTAAAAACTACGAAGAATACAGTTTAAAGAGGAAAATAGTAAAAGATAAGGTCAGAATAGCAAAGAGCAGGGAATGGGAAAAGTTCGGAGAGACAATGGAGAAAAATGCAAAGGAAAACCAAAAATTATTCTATAAAACACTAAAACTAAACAGAAAAGAAAAAGGGCAAGAAGTAAATTATATACCAGACAATCAATCAATTGCTGAAGGACAACGAAAAAATACTGGAAAGATGGAAAGAATATTTTGAAGACTTACTATCACAAAATGGTGGAAATGAACAGAAGACAAGAGACCAGAACGACTCGGAAGCAGATATAGAGATGATCAATGGAAAAGAAATACTAGAGATAATAAGGGAAATGAAAATAGGGAAATCACCAGGACAAGACCAGATCACAACGGAAATGATTAAACATATGGGACCTGCAGGTAATGAAATACTACTAAAATTAATAAACGAAATATGGAGGACGAATAAAATACCCAGAGATTGGCAAGTATCGTTAATCGTACCGATACACAAGAAAGGCGATAAGACAAAATGTTCAAACTATAGGGGTATAACACTCATAAGCATAGGTATGAAGATCTTAGAAAAAACAATTAACAAAAGAATACTAGCAAAAATAGAGCAGACGCTAGAAGAATCGCAATGTGGATTTAGGAAAGGAAGATCCACACAGGACAACATTTTCACGATAAAACAAATCACAGAAAAAAGAATTGCAAATAATAAAAACACATACCTAGGATTCATCGACCTGGAAAAAGCATTCGACATGATACCAAGAAATAAATTATGGAAAATCCTGGAAGAGAGAGGTGTCGAAAGAAAGACAGTCGAATTAATACAAAACATATACAACAACAACACCAATGCAATAATACACAAGGGACAAACATCAAGAACATTTCAGACAACCACTGGACTAAGACAAGGAGGCGGGCTCAGTCCTACATTATTTAACATATACATGGATGAAATAATGAAGAGCATGAAACCAGAAACCAAAAAAGCAAACATAGGGCACAAAAACATGCAAGTTGTAAAAATATCGGAAGGAGCATTCGCTGATGATGTAATACTGATAGCAGAAAATGAAGGTAATCTGCAGCACAACCTTAGTGTATGGAACAGACACCTAGAAAAGTATAACATGAAAATAAACTATAGCAAAACAAAAGTGATGGTAATAGGAAACCGGAAAGAACAAATAAATATAAAGATAGAACAACACACAATAGAACAAGTAGAAGAATTCAAATACCTGGGAGTAGCACTGACAGAAGACGGAAAAATGGAAGGCGAACTTAGTAACAGAATAAACAACACAGCTAAAACATACCACGCATTGAGCAATAAAATGATTAACAAGAAAGAGATCAGCAGAAGGACAAAAATAAATATATATAAAAGCATATATAGACCTATACTGACATATGGAAGCGAGATGTGGAAGCTAACGAAGAGGGACAAAAGTAGAATACAGGCAATGGTAATGAAATATCTCAGAGGAGTAAAACAAGTTACGAGAAGAGACAGAATAAGAAATGATGACATCAGAGAAGAACTGGGAATTGAAGCTGTAGATAAGTATATAGAAAAGAAACAACTAAACTGGTGGGGTCATTTAATTAGGATGGACAAAAAGAATCAAACAAAACAAGTATGGGAAGCAAGAACTGAAAATAAAAGAAGAAGAGGTAGACCAAGAAAAGAGTGGGACAACATAATAGAGGACATAATAATCAAGAAAGGAAAAACAGTCAAGCAAGCAAGAGAACTGGCGAAGAACAGAAAGGAGTGGAAAGAATTCACAAATGTATAAACAACAGTAATTGTAAACTATAATAATGTTAATAATGTTAATGTAATAGCCTACGCCGAAAGGTAAAAGGCAATTGATAATATATATATATATATATATATATATATATATATATATATATATATATATATATATAAAAATTATTTTTTGTACTCATCTCCTAAGACAAGTCATTTCCCGCATAGATTTGGGTGCGGGAAATACTACTTCCCGCACTAGTGCTCATTCGGGAAACTTGCCTCCCTGCACTAATAATATAAATTACCATTCTGTGTACAAATTGATAAACTGTCACATAATAGTATATAAAGTGTTACAATTACACTCATTGTAATACATGTTTTTCAACAAAAAAATAACAAAAAACTTATTATTATTACTCTTTATAGCTAATAGAGTTTTTCAGATATTTTCTATGAAGTTAAGGCGACTAAACTTCACAGAAAACATCTGAGAAACTCTGAAATGCGATTCATGAAATATCGTCCAGAATGGGGTTTGAACTCTCGCTCCCCAATGCTCAGTACGAAACGGGCTGTGGTTCTTTCTAACCACTACGCCTTCGAACTATTTTTCCTATTTCGCTTAATTTTATTCTTATTTATATAAGTTTTCGTAATCTTTTCGTAAATTGATTTTATTATTGATTCGAAATCCTATTGGTGGTAACAAAAATTAGTTTTGAGTAATGATTAGGATACAATAATAATTCGGTTAGTAAAAAAAAGTTTCAGCATCTGAAATATTTGATATGCTTTCTAATTAGAATATAAAACTTTTAAAATTTTTACTTTCCGAATAACAACACTGCTGTTAAGGAAGGCTATTGTTATTGCGACAGATTGCTAATTTTGACTTTACGTTTCAAGACAATTTAGGGAGATAATTAAACTACTTGACCAATTTCTTTTAATTTTTTAACTCGCCTTTATACAACCCTGTTTTACAATATAGATACTATTTCGGTGCTGCGTTTTGAGTATTTCCATAAAGCTATTTTCAAATTACCTTTAATATTATTACAGAAATATAATAATGGCGCTTTTATAAATATCTCTAGGCATGCATATGATTCAACAAGCATCGTGTAAACGGGACACAATATAAGTCACATAACGCCCGCGTGTCGGGGCGCATAACAAACGCGGATAGCACTTTTGTATGGAAATTACTGGCTCGCCCACCACCGGAGCATTACCACCGGGCGGCGTCACGGTGGAGGAGATGTTTTACGGATAATGTAACCGAGTTGGCCTATAAACAACGTCTTTAAAACATGCATAGGGCAAAATTAAGACCAACAAAAATTATCTAGAAGTATATTAGCTACATTTCATACTATAACATCTTCAAGTGAGTTGATGGTGACATTAAATAATAATAATAAAAACTCAATGACATAGAATAATTTCCCATAATTTTGTTGTGTATATTAATTCAAAATAGAAACCGATGTTTCTAGCTTATTAGGGTGGTGCAGCAATAAAACGCTATTTAGTTCAAGTACAATTTACTTCCTTTTTTGCCAATATTTTTTAATTTTTGCTGTACCACCCTAATAAGCTAGGAAAATCGGTTTCTATTTTGAATTATAATTATACAGCAAAATCAATATTTACTCTTAATTTATATTAATTTTGTTGTTAAGTTATTTGTAAAATTTAGTTTTTTAGGAATTTTTAAACAGCAACTTTAGGCATAGTTTGAGGTCTCAATATGCACTAAAAAGATACATAAAAGTTCATAATAAATATAGTGTGAGCGCTCACACTATATTTATTATGAACTTTTATGCATCTTTTTAGTGCATATTGAGACCTCAAACTATGCCTGAAGTTGTTGTTTAAAAATTCCTAAAAAACTAAATTTTACAAATAACTTAACAACAAAATTAATATAAGTTTGTCTATGAGACACCCAACTTTGAGTCTGTTAAAGAAACTTATATTTAATATATCTAGAAATTTCTATAAAAATTTCAGCGTTAAAACTCGAGTTTGAGTGGTTTTAATGAAATTTGTATGTGGAAAACAAGAAATATAACACACACAAAATATTTTACTTAATAAATGTATAATAATAATGGGATAATGGGATAATAACGTTTTTTTTTTGACAAAAAATGAAGTCGCTGTTTAAAAATTCGTATACAATTCAAATTTTCGTATAACTTTGAAAAAATATGTATGTTAAAACATTCATATTTATTCGAGTTGTTTAAAAACAACCTTATTTTTACTGATTGGATCTGTTTAATTTATTTTTATATTTATTATTTAGTTTATTAATTTTATGTCAGTATAAACCCACCTTTACTAAATTATAATTTTTTAAATACATCATAAAACCTTGATTAATACGCATTTACTAAGTGGCACGTGCCTCAACGTGGGTGCGTTTTAATTTATTTATTGATCTTAAACGCGTAATCGGAAGAGGACCGGCTGTAAATACTCGAACGTAGTGACATAACTCTGTAAATGAATAATTTAAATATTGATTCAACCTACTTACGACTTAAAATGACACAGTTTGCAGATTTTATAAACATCAAAGAAAATTATTTAATAATTTACTCCTATATTATCCGTCGGAAAGGACGGGAGTAGTTTTCGAAGAAGTTGCATTATCCACCTTTACCTACAGTATGTTAATTCGAGTTAATTCGAGGTCAATCTCGTGGTGGTAAAGGCGACTTTATCTAGCAAGGATTGGATTTTATTGGTAAATTGGTAACTCCAGTATATATACAATGCCTAGAGCTTAGGCGAAACTAGTTGTTTTAAATAATTAAATAAGTGGTAAAAAACATAGTAGTTTTATTCATCTCCTTTATTGAACAGTATTATTTTTTTTAAATTTATTTATTCTTTTTTTTTCCTTTGACCATACATATACAGTACAGTAATATTTATATAATTGTAAAAATTAAAATAAATTGCATATCTACAAATAAAAGAGAAAAATTTAAAAAAAATTGTAACTTTCTTCCCTCGGTCCTCGCCGCGAGGTTTGTGGTGGTGAATCATCCTCGGGCTGTGGGAATTGAGTGTTTGTGTTAGGTAATTTTTGTGTTGTGTTGTGTTTTTTGTTTTCAATGTTGTTGTTGTGTAAACATATAATCACGGGCTATAATATTTATACAATCAAGCCTAAAAATTTTCCCCCGAATAAGTATTCGCTAACATACAAGTCTACAAACGTAATCTAGATTATTTTCTTTACACTTCAAATTACACCCCCACACCAGAATCAATTTACAATTTTTGTAGCCATTAGCGCGCTTCTCATTTCCATTAGTGCGCGACCTAATTCCATTTGGCGTGTTCGCGAGCCGTTTGTAACTCACCATTTTTTCAAATGAAAATAAATAGCCGGCTGCGAGCACGTTTTTCTCTTCCGATTGCCCAAGCCAGGCAAAATCCTCAAATTTAATGAAAGTTTATTTGCGGCCGCCACATAATCGATTTCATAACGACCAGTGTAAACATGCCAGTAGGTAATATAATGTGTGTTACGGCACGGTCTTGTCTGTTTGAAGATTAAGAATGGTTTGCAATGTTTGTAGAATTACGTTGGTATGAGATCATTTACATTTTATGTTGTTTATAAAAGAACAGGCTGTTGTGATACGGAAACAGTTGTAGTACTGAAATGTGGAATATTTTGTGTGTCTTTTTGCAAATATGCATTTTACGATCATCTTCTCAAAATTGAATTCTCTCTTCAAACTACTGAATCAGTAGTTTGAAGAGAGAATTCAATCCTGAGAAGATGACCGTAAAATGCATATTTGCAAAAAGATACACAAAATATTCCACATTTCAGTACTACAACTGTTTCTGTGTCACAACAGAATTAATCCAAACAGCAAGCTTGTTGGAAATCAAAGAAAACCTGCTAGAATTTCTTCCACATAAATCGATTTTTAAGTTCTACTCATGGTGGAGTTGGTATTTGCTTCTTTCTTTTAATTCAGGTTGTAAATAGCAGTTAAATTTTATTGGCGCAGTCGTGTAGGATTCCGATAATAACCGTTATATTTTCAATTTTCAAAACATATTGTACTTTATGAGTGAATTTAAAGGACAAAGGGTATGAAAATTACAATTATAATGGTCTACACCTATAAATATATTGCCATTTGTTAGATTTTCTCGGCGCAGTCGGATAGCATACCAAGTAAACTATTATACAAACTTAGAATATGACTGTTTACACATAATCCTATACGACTGCGCCAAGAAAATCTAATAAATGGCTATATATTTATAGGTGTAGACTGTTATAATTGTAATTTCCATACTATTTGTTCTTTAAGTTCGCTTATAAAGTACAATATGTTTTTAAAATTGAAAATATAGCGGTTTACTCGAAATCCTACATGACTGCGCCAAGAAAATATAACAGTTACTTACCATGGTTTGAAAATTACAATTATAACGGTAATTTTGTTTTGTTAATCTTTAAAATCGATTCATGTAGAAATTCTACCAAATTTCCTTCTATTTCCCATACATTTGATTTTAGGATTCGTTCCCTTCTTCAAGCAATCGATTTAATTAATTTTGTGGATAAATAACAACAAAATTAATTGAATAAATTGATAATTTTTGTGACATTCAAATGTATTTATTTTACAACCCCATCGTTCAAAAAAGTTGAATATTTTCCCCAAATAGAGATATATTAATTTTAATTAATATATTAATTAATATATAAAATTATATAATAATCAATCAAATAAATTGTATTTTATATAGCTAAACAACTTAGCTGTATCAGTTTTAAAAATAATAGTGCATAGTAGGATTACTATTACTTGCTGCATTAACATCGCGACAGTGTTAATTACCGCTACTGGATTAATTTACGCGTGTAAACAAAAACTTGAGATGGAGCGTGTAATTAAACTCAATACGTCGCAATTAAACGTGAACCGGCAGCGCGTATTATCTCATCCCATTGTAATCCTTAGCAATGCCAATTTCGTGATTCACTATGAAGCTATTTCATCGCGACTTCCATATTTGGTTAATGGTAATCATTTCCTAATCCAGCACGAGTTGAATTGTGTAATCATACATCTGTAATGTCTTTATGAATATCATAATAATATTGAATGTAAGAGGTATATACTACCAGTATTGGATTTTTACCTATTTTGTCATGATAAACACTCGTATTAAGAAAAAGGCGTTATACTAGTTTAATGCTAAGCTGGGCACTAGGAGCAGGTTTAAATTTAGCAATTTCTGACCTAAAGGTCAGGAGAAGGCTTAATGAAGGGGGATTGGAATGATGTGGAACAGCTATTGCTGGGTGTTAATTTTATCCTGGAGTTTATTTACAAATATTTTTTCTCTCTGATTATAATCTCTTTGATTGCACCAAAATGAAATAAGTGATCAAAGAATAATTATTATTTTTGTTAGAGAGGTAGAAAAGCATGTGCGTATACCGCCTTCTTAAAGATATATAGCTTAGTCCTCTTGATTAAATTTTTGTGGTAAATTGTGTTAGAACAGAACTAAAATATCCACATGTAACGTCAAGAAGTCAAGAATGTGTATGCGTGTAGGGTGGGCCACACGCTCTTCCGAATCTCTGTTGCCACACAATGTCTTATTTTTGTGTTCATCTTTGTGAGAAATCATTCTCAATAATTCCAGATAAAAATCATATTCTATTAGAATCAATAAATTTGCTATTCGTTCGATTCAATTGTTCTGCTGCTATAAATAAAATTGCAATCTCGTTGCAAACTGGTTGTGTGACTGACTAGTTTGCAATTCGAGTTACAAAACAGTTGCATCGTGTAAGGAAGGCTTAAGGCAGGGGTATGTATAGCTTATTGTATATATTTGTATTGGTATAGTTTACTACTATAGTATTTTGACGTGTGGTAGTGTATATGATGTGAGTGTTACTACTTGAGAAAATCGTCCTCGAAATTCGCTGTATGAATAAATGTATCACGAGTTGAGCTGTATGTATGTATGTGAAAAATAACAATAATATTGAGCATGTTTTGCATGTGTATTTTTACTTTCCGAATACATCACTGATGTAAAGGAAGGTATTGTTTTACCGAAAACGTGTTCACGTTTTCAAACTAAGATTGTGGAAATATGCGATAACTTTCCGGGAAAAAAATTACGCCAGAAGGAAGGTATTGTTGCCGTGTACAATTTAGCAAAAAAAAATTTCAATTTTCGTTACGTTTTATGCCCATAATAGTCGAAATAAACCCGATTTTTGCGATGTCTGTGTGTGGTATGTATGTCTGTCTGTCTGTCGTCTGTCTGTCTGTGAACAAAATTCCGGGAAAACGACACAACAGATTGCGACCAAATTTGGCAAATACCTGCGGACACTATTCAGGACGATCCAGCGAAAATTTGAGCACAATCGGTTCACTAACAGCGAAGGAATCACAATCAACACGACGAGATATTTGATCGCAATCTGTTGTGTCGTTTTCCCGGAATTTTGTTCACAGACAGACTGACAGACAGACAGACATACATACCACACACAGATATCGCAAAAATCGGGTTTATTTCGACTATTTTGGGCATAAAACGTAACGAAAATTGATTATTTTTTTTGCTAAATGATACACGGCAACAATACCTTCCTTCTGGGGTAATTTTTTTCCCGGAAAGTTATCGCATATTTCCACAATCTTGAACACGTTTTCGGTAAAACAATACGTTCCTTTACATCAGTGATGTATTCGGAAAGTAAAAAGTTATGCCCGAAAAACCGGTATTTGGCACCAAAATTACGTCTTTTGATCAGTTTTTTGTATTTTCCGGGAAAACGATAAGAGTTAGTGGAAAACTTCCAATGGGCCGTTTGTCGGGCTTGAAATTCTCTAGAACTTTGCAATTTGAATCATCTTTGTAGCATCAAATATAAAAAAGTTATGCCCGAAAAACCGGTATTTGGCACCAAAATCATGTCTTTTGATCAGTTTTTTGTATTTTCCAGGAAAACGATAAGAGCTAGTGGAAAACTTCCAATGGCTCGTTTGTCGGGCTTGAAATTCTCTACAACTTTGCAATTTGAATCATCTTTGTAGCATCAAATATAAAAAAGTTATGCCCGAAAAACCGGTATTTGGCACCATAATCACGTCTTTTGATCAGTTTTTTGTATTTTCCGGGAAAACGATAAGAGCTAGTGGAAAACTTCCAATGGCTCGTTTGTCGGGCTTGAAATTCTCTACATCTTTGCAATTTGAATAATCTTTGTAGCGTCTAATATAAAAAAGTTATGCCCGAAAAACCGGTATTTGGCACCAAAATCATGTCTTTTGATCAGTTTTTTGTATTTTCCGGGAAAACGATAAGAGTTAGTGGAAAACTTCCAATGGGCCGTTTGTCGGGCTTGAAATTCTCTACAACTTTGCAATTTGAATCATCTTTGTAGCATCAAATATAAAAAAGTTATGCCCGAAAAACCGGTATTTGGCACCAAAATTACGTCTTTTGATCAGTTTTTTGTATTTTCCGGGAAAACGATAAGAGTTAGTGGAAAACTTCCAATGGCTCGTTTGTCGGGCTTGAAATTCTCTACAACTTTGCAATTTGAATCATCTTTGTAGCGTCTAATATAAAAAAGTTATGCCCGAAAAACCGGTATTTGGCACCATAATCACGTCTTTTGATCAGTTTTTTGTATTTTCCGGGAAAACGATAAGAGTTAGTGGAAAACTTCCAATGGGCCGTTTGTCGGGCTTGAAATTCTCTACAACTTTGCAATTTGAATCATCTTTGTAGCATCAAATATAAAAAAGTTATGCCCGAAAAACCGGTATTTGGCACCAAAATTACGTCTTTTGATCAGTTTTTTGTATTTTCCGGGAAAACGATAAGAGTTAGTGGAAAACTTCCAATGGCTCGTTTGTCGGGCTTGAAATTCTCTACAACTTTGCAATTTGAATCATCTTTGTAGCATCAAATATAAAAAAGTTATGCCCGAAAAACCGGTATTTGGCACCAAAATTACGTCTTTTGATCAGTTTTTTGTATTTTCCGGGAAAACGATAAGAGTTAGTGGAAAACTTCCAATGGCTCGTTTGTCGGGCTTGAAATTCTCTACAACTTTGCAATTTGAATCATCTTTGTAGCATCAAATATAAAAAAGTTATGCCCGAAAAACCGGTATTTGGCACCATAATCACGTCTTTTGATCAGTTTTTTGTATTTTCCGGGAAAACGATAAGAGTTAGTGGAAAACTTCCAATGGGCCGTTTGTCGGGCTTGAAATTCTCTACAACTTTGCAATTTGAATCATCTTTGTAGCATCAAATATAAAAAAGTTATGCCCGAAAAACCGGTATTTGGCACCAAAATTACGTCTTTTGATCAGTTTTTTGTATTTTCCGGGAAAACGATAAGAGTTAGTGGAAAACTTCCAATGGCTCGTTTGTCGGGCTTGAAATTCTCTACAACTTTGCAATTTGAATCATCTTTGTAGCATCAAATATAAAAAAGTTATGCCCGAAAAACCGGTATTTGGCACCATAATCACGTCTTTTGATCAGTTTTTTGTATTTTCCGGGAAAACGATAAGAGTTAGTGGAAAACTTCCAATGGCTCGTTTGTCGGGCTTGAAATTCTCTACAACTTTGCAATTTGAATCATCTTTGTAGCATCAAATATAAAAAAGTTATGCCCGAAAAACCGGTATTTGGCACCAAAATTACGTCTTTTGATCAGTTTTTTGTATTTTCCGGGAAAACGATAAGAGTTAGTGGAAAACTTCCAATGGGCCGTTTGTCGGGCTTGAAATTCTCTACAACTTTGTAATTTGAATCATCTTTGTAGCGTCTAATATAAAAAAGTTATGCCCGAAAAACCGGTATTTGGCACCAAAATCATGTCTTTTGATCAGTTTTTTGTATTTTCCAGGAAAACGATAAGAGCTAGTGGAAAACTTCCAATGGCCCGTTTGTCGGGCTTGAAATTCTCTACAACTTTGCAATTTGAATCATCTTTGTAGCATCAAATATAAAAAAGTTATGCCCGAAAAACCGGTATTTGGCACCAAAATCATGTCTTTTGATCAGTTTTTTGTATTTTCCGAGAAAACGATAAGAGCTAGTGGAAAACTTCCAATGGCCCGTTTGTCGGGCTTGAAATTCTCTACAACTTTGCAATTTGAATCATCTTTGTAGCATCAAATATAAAAAAGTTATGCCCGAAAAACCGGTATTTGGCACCAAAATCATGTCTTTTGATCAGTTTTTTGTATTTTCCGAGAAAACGATAAGAGCTAGTGGAAAACTTCCAATGGCCCGTTTGTCGGGCTTGAAATTCTCTACAACTTTGCAATTTGAATCATCTTTGTAGCATCAAATATAAAAAAGTTATGCCCGAAAAACCGGTATTTGGCACCAAAATCATGTCTTTTGATCAGTTTTTTGTATTTTCCGAGAAAACGAGAAGAGCTAGTGGAAAACTTCCAATGGCCCGTTTGTCGGGCTTGAAATTCTCTACAACTTTGTAATTCGAATCATCTTTGTAGCGTCTAATATAAAAAAGTTATGCCCGAAAAACCGGTATTTGGCACCAAAATCATGTCTTTTGATCAGTTTTTTGTATTTTCCAGGAAAACGATAAGAGCTAGTGGAAAACTTCCAATGGCCCGTTTGTCGGGCTTGAAATTCTCTACAACTTTGCAATTTGAATCATCTTTGTAGCATCAAATATAAAAAAGTTATGCCCGAAAAACCGGTATTTGGCACCAAAATCATGTCTTTTGATCAGTTTTTTGTATTTTCCGAGAAAACGATAAGAGCTAGTGGAAAACTTCCAATGGCCCGTTTGTCGGGCTTGAAATTCTCTACAACTTTGCAATTTGAATCATCTTTGTAGCATCAAATATAAAAAAGTTATGCCCGAAAAACCGGTATTTGGCACCAAAATCATGTCTTTTGATCAGTTTTTTGTATTTTCCGAGAAAACGATAAGAGCTAGTGGAAAACTTCCAATGGCCCGTTTGTCGGGCTTGAAATTCTCTACAACTTTGCAATTTGAATCATCTTTGTAGCATCAAATATAAAAAAGTTATGCCCGAAAAACCGGTATTTGGCACCAAAATCATGTCTTTTGATCAGTTTTTTGTATTTTCCGAGAAAACGAGAAGAGCTAGTGGAAAACTTCCAATGGCCCGTTTGTCGGGCTTGAAATTCTCTACAACTTTGCAATTTGAATCATCTTTGTAGCGTCTAATATAAACAAGTTATGCCCGAAAAACCGGTATTTGGCACCAAAATCACGTCTTTTGATCAGTTTTTTGTATTTTCCAGGAAAACGATAAGAGCTAGTGGAAAACTTCCAATGGCCCGTTTGTCGGGCTTGAAATTCTCTACAACTTTGCAATTTGAATCATCTTTGTAGCATCAAATATAAAAAAGTTATGCCCGAAAAACCGGTATTTGGCACCAAAATCATGTCTTTTGATCAGTTTTTTGTATTTTCCGAGAAAACGAGAAGAGCTAGTGGAAAACTTCCAATGGCCCGTTTGTCGGGCTTGAAATTCTCTACAACTTTGCAATTTGAATCATCTTTGTAGCGTCTAATATAAACAAGTTATGCCCGAAAAACCGGTATTTGGCACCAAAATCACGTCTTTTGATCAGTTTTTTGTATTTTCCAGGAAAACGATAAGAGCTAGTGGAAAACTTCCAATGGCCCGTTTGTCGGGCTTGAAATTCTCTACAACTTTGCAATTTGAATCATCTTTGTAGCATCAAATATAAAAAAGTTATGCCCGAAAAACCGGTATTTGGCACCAAAATCATGTCTTTTGATCAGTTTTTTGTATTTTCCGAGAAAACGATAAGAGCTAGTGGAAAACTTCCAATGGCCCGTTTGTCGGGCTTGAAATTCTCTACAACTTTGCAATTTGAATCATCTTTGTAGCATCAAATATAAAAAAGTTATGCCCGAAAAACCGGTATTTGGCACCAAAATCATGTCTTTTGATCAGTTTTTTGTATTTTCCGAGAAAACGATAAGAGCTAGTGGAAAACTTCCAATGGCCCGTTTGTCGGGCTTGAAATTCTCTACAACTTTGCAATTTGAATCATCTTTGTAGCATCAAATATAAAAAAGTTATGCCCGAAAAACCGGTATTTGGCACCAAAATCATGTCTTTTGATCAGTTTTTTGTATTTTCCGAGAAAACGAGAAGAGCTAGTGGAAAACTTCCAATGGCCCGTTTGTCGGGCTTGAAATTCTCTACAACTTTGCAATTTGAATCATCTTTGTAGCGTCTAATATAAACAAGTTATGCCCGAAAAACCGGTATTTGGCACCAAAATCACGTCTTTTGATCAGTTTTTTGTATTTTCCAGGAAAACGATAAGAGCTAGTGGAAAACTTCCAATGGCCCGTTTGTCGGGCTTGAAATTCTCTACAACTTTGCAATTTGAATCATCTTTGTAGCATCAAATATAAAAAAGTTATGCCCGAAAAACCGGTATTTGGCACCAAAATCATGTCTTTTGATCAGTTTTTTGTATTTTCCGAGAAAACGAGAAGAGCTAGTGGAAAACTTCCAATGGCCCGTTTGTCGGGCTTGAAATTCTCTACAACTTTGCAATTTGAATCATCTTTGTAGCGTCTAATATAAAAAAGTTATGCCCGAAAAACCGGTATTTGGCACCAAAATCATGTCTTTTGATCAGTTTTTTGTATTTTCCGAGAAAACGAGAAGAGCTAGTGGAAAACTTCCAATGGGCCGTTTGTCGGGCTTGAAATTCTCTACAACTTTGCAATTTGAATCATCTTTGTAGCGTCTAATATAAAAAAGTTATGCCCGAAAAACCGGTATTTGGCACCAAAATCACGTCTTTTGATCAGTTTTTTGTATTTTCCAGGAAAACGATAAGAGCTAGTGGAAAACTTCCAATGGCCCGTTTGTCGGGCTTGAAATTCTCTACAACTTTGCAATTTGAATCATCTTTGTAGCATCAAATATAAAAAAGTTATGCCCGAAAAACCGGTATTTGGCACCAAAATCATGTCTTTTGATCAGTTTTTTGCATTTTCCGAGAAAACGAGAAGAGCTAGTGGAAAACTTCCAATGGCCCGTTTGTCGGGCTTGAAATTCTCTACAACTTTGCAATTTGAATCATCTTTGTAGCGTCTAATATAAAAAAGTTATGCCCGAAAAACCGGTATTTGGCACCAAAATCATGTCTTTTGATCAGTTTTTTGTATTTTCCGAGAAAACGAGAAGAGCTAGTGGAAAACTTCCAATGGCCCGTTTGTCGGGCTTGAAATTCTCTACAACTTTGCAATTTGAATCATCTTTGTAGCGTCTAATATAAAAAAGTTATGCCCGAAAAACCGGTATTTGGCACCAAAATCACGTCTTTTGATCAGTTTTTTGTATTTTCCAGGAAAACGATAAGAGCTAGTGGAAAACTTCCAATGGCCCGTTTGTCGGGCTTGAAATTCTCTACAACTTTGCAATTTGAATCATCTTTGTAGCATCAAATATAAAAAAGTTATGCCCGAAAAACCGGTATTTGGCACCAAAATCATGTCTTTTGATCAGTTTTTTGTATTTTCCGAGAAAACGAGAAGAGCTAGTGGAAAACTTCCAATGGCCCGTTTGTCGGGCTTGAAATTCTCTACAACTTTGCAATTTGAATCATCTTTGTAGCGTCTAATATAAAAAAGTTATGCCCGAAAAACCGGTATTTGGCACCAAAATCATGTCTTTTGATCAGTTTTTTGTATTTTCCGAGAAAACGAGAAGAGCTAGTGGAAAACTTCCAATGGCCCGTTTGTCGGGCTTGAAATTCTCTACAACTTTGCAATTTGAATCATCTTTGTAGCGTCTAATATAAAAAAGTTATGCCCGAAAAATCGGTATTTGGCACCAAAATCACGTCTTTTGATCAGTTTTTTGTATTTTCCAGGAAAACGATAAGAGCTAGTGGAAAACTTCCAATGGCCCGTTTGTCGGGCTTGAAATTCTCTACAACTTTGCAATTTGAATCATCTTTGTAGCGTCTAATACAAAAAAGTTATGCCCGAAAAACCGGTATTTGGCACCAAAATCATGTCTTTTGATCAGTTTTTTGCATTTTCCGGGAAAACGATAAGAGCTAGTGGAAAACTTCCAATGGCCCGTTTGTCGGGCTTGAAATTCTCTACAACTTTGCAATTTGAATCATCTTTGTAGCGTCTAATATAAAAAAGTTATGCCCGAAAAACCGGTATTTGGCACCAAAATCATGTCTTTTGATCAGTTTTTTGTATTTTCCGAGAAAACGAGAAGAGCTAGTGGAAAACTTCCAATGGCCCGTTTGTCGGGCTTGAAATTCTCTACAACTTTGCAATTTGAATCATCTTTGTAGCGTCTAATATAAAAAAGTTAAGCCCGAAAAACCGGTATTTGGCACCAAAATCACGTCTTTTGATCAGTTTTTTGTATTTTCCGGGAAAACGATAAGAGCTAGTGGAAAACTTCCAATGGCCCGTTTGTCGGGCTTGAAATTCTCTACAACTTTGCAATTTGAATCATCTTTGTAGCGTCTAATATAAAAAAGTTATGCCCGAAAAACCGGTATTTGGCACCAAAATCACGTCTTTTGATCAGTTTTTTGCATTTTCCGGGAAAACGATAAGAGCTAGTGGAAAACTTCCAATGGCCCGTTTGTCGGGCTTGAAATTCTCTACAACTTTGCAATTTGAATCATCTTTGTAGCATCAAATATAAAAAAGTTATGCCCGAAAAACCGGTATTTGGCACCAAAATCACGTCTTTTGATCAGTTTTTTGCATTTTCCGGGAAAACGATAAGAGCTAGTGGAAAACTTCCAATGGCTCGTTTGTCGGGCTTGAAATTCTCTACAACTTTGCAATTTGAATCATCTTTGTAGCATCAAATATAAAAAAGTTATGCCCGAAAAACCGGTATTTGGCACCATAATCACGTCTTTTGATCAGTTTTTTGTATTTTCCGGGAAAACGATAAGAGCTAGTGGAAAACTTCCAATGGCTCGTTTGTCGGGCTTGAAATTCTCTACAACTTTGCAATTTGAATCATCTTTGTAGCACCAAATATAAAAAAGTTATGCCCGAAAAACCGGTATTTGGCACCAAAATCATGTCTTTTGATCAGTTTTTTGTATTTTCCGAGAAAACGATAAGAGCTAGTGGAAAACTTCCAATGGCTCGTTTGTCGGGCTAGAAATTCTCTACAACTTTGCAATTTGAATCATCTTTGTAGCGTCTAATATAAAAAAGTTATGCCCGAAAAACCGGTATTTGGCACCAAAATCACGTCTTTTGATCAGTTTTTTGCATTTTCCGGGAAAACGATAAGAGCTAGTGGAAAACTTCCAATGGCCCGTTTGTCGGGCTTGAAATTCTCTACAACTTTGCAATTTGAATCATCTTTGTAGCATCAAATATAAAAAAGTTATGCCCGAAAAACCGGTATTTGGCACCAAAATCATGTCTTTTGATCAGTTTTTTGTATTTTCCGAGAAAACGATAAGAGCTAGTGGAAAACTCCCAATGGCTCGTTTGTCGGGCTTGAAATTCTCTACAACTTTGCAATTTGAATCATCTTTGTAGCATCAAATATAAAAAAGTTATGCCCGAAAATCCGGTATTTGGCACCAAAATTACGTCTTTTGATCAGTTTTTTGTATTTTCCGGGAAAACGATAAGAGTTAGTGGAAAACTTCCAATGGGCCGTTTGTCGGGCTTGAAATTCTCTACAACTTTGTAATTTGAATCATCTTTGTAGCGTCTAATATAAAAAAGTTATGCCCGAAAAACCGGTATTTGGCACCAAAATCATGTCTTTTGATCAGTTTTTTGTATTTTCCGAGAAAACGATAAGAGCTAGTGGAAAACTTCCAATGGCCCGTTTGTCGGGCTTGAAATTCTCTACAACTTTGCAATTTGAATCATCTTTGTAGCATCAAATATAAAAAAGTTATGCCCGAAAAACCGGTATTTGGCATCAAAATCACGTCTTTTGATCAGTTTTTTGTATTTTCCGGGAAAACGATAAGAGCTAGTGGAAAACTTCCAATGGCCCGTTTGTCGGGCTTGAAATTCTCTACAACTTTGCAATTTGAATCATCTTTGTAGCGTCAAAATGTCAAAAAAAATTAAAAACCCAAAAGTTGAATATGTCGAAAATGTTATACAAAATTAAATAAGTAATTCGGAAAGTCGTGTGGTGCCCACACCAGATATTTTAAATTTATTTAAAAAAACTGCTATCTTTATAGGGCTATTAGCCGTGAGGTCAAGGGAGAAGCTCAGAGGAGTTTAATCACCCGGGATTTACCTTAACTTCATAGAAAACCTCTAAAAACTGTGAAAGGTGATTCGCGAAAATTCGCTCCCCGCTGGGGATCGAACTCAGGCTCCCCAGTGCTCAGTACGAGACGGACGACGCCTCTAACCACTCGGTCACTGAGCTGGGTTAAGGAAAACATTTATATACATTTTCTAGAATTGTATTATTTAAATTAAACGTGCGTAAAACTCATTTCACCACAAATCACTGATAAACGGAACACGGGTCTGTTACAAAAGTGATTTAAGATTGCCTCTTACGGAATTCGCTTCGTGCAGTTATTAGCAATATATTTTACTTTATCATTCCGTTTCCGTGCTAATAGCAGGCCCTTATAGGAAGATTGTTGATGTTTCGAAATGAAAATTGCGCATACATGTACGCTACAAACGTGCCTTTGCATACTGTTTCTGAATAAACAATGTAAAATTATTCATAATTCCCAGAGAGTCGGTTCATATACTTACAGGGAGGTTTCAATGTTTACGGGTCATTTAAAGGCCATATGTAGGCCAGAGGTGGGCAACCTTTTTAATAGAAGCGCCAGGTTTGACTTTCTAGCTACACTGTGATTGCCAATTTTATTCTTTCTGTATAAATAATTTATATAACCCAGCTCAGTGGTCGAGTGGTTAGAGGCGTCGTCCGTCTCGTACTGAGCATTGGGGAGCCTGAGTTCGATCCCCAGCGGGGAGCGAATTTTCGCGAATCACCTTTCACAGTTTTTCAGAGGTTTTCTGTGAAGTTAAGGTAAATACCGGGTGATTAAACTCCTCTGAGCTTCTCCCTTGACCGGCGGAAAAGCCTCACGGCTGATAGCCCTATAAAGATAGAAGTTTTTTTTTTAAATTTATATAGGCGGAAAGGCCACTGGCCAATAGCATTGTTTTCTCTCTAATTTCTAAAAGGTGCTATACAAATATCGAACACATCAATTTTAAGCTAAATAGTTAGACATCTACTATATGACAACTAATTGTAGTTTATTTTTCAGTATTTAGGGATTCCTCTAGGTGTTAAAACTTTGTTCATAAACAAATTTTACTCAATTCGCACTAACTCTGGTTATAGTGGTTTAAAATTCTTAAATCTTCGCCAATTTTTTTTTTTTTTTTTTAATTTTTTTTAAATTTTTTTAAAAATTTTTTAAAATTTTTTTTAAATTTTTTTTTTTTTTTTAATTATTATAATTTATTTGGTAATCATATTTGATAAACTGAATATTTGGATAGGCGATTTTATTTTGAAAGTGGTGTAAGTTCATTTTTAGTTATTTTCGAGATAATTTAAAACCAAATGAACAAATCACAAAAGGGGTTCTGAATCTGGAAATTTCTATTACCATTGCAGATTTAATGTAACCAAGAGTAGTACACACCGTATTTTTAACATATAAATTTTACTTTTATGTTACTTATGGGCCCACAAGCAAAATAGATTTTTCAAATTTCCTATGTTATACCAAACATATAAATATTACTTTGGTATAACATAGGAAATTTGAAAAATCTATTTTGTTTGTGGGTCCATAAGTAACATAAAATCATGGTAGTGCGTATACCGCCTTCTTAAAGATATATAGCTTAGTCTTCTTCATTTAATTGTTGTGGTAAATTGTGTTAGAACAGAACTAAAATATCCACATGTAACGTCAAGAAGTCAAGAATGTGTGTGCGTGTAGGGTGGGCCACACGCTCTTCCGAATCTCTGTTGCGCGCACAACATAATTTCGTCGAGGTCATTGGCCAGACAGGTATTATTAGCCACGGTCTTCATCTACACCACGCTCTCGCGCTCCACCGACATACAAATATCGCGTCGGGAGGAATTTTATCCATTACAAAAACGCATATTATTTATAACCCCATCACACTTCCACCAAGTGGAAACCTGAGAGGATTACCAAAGCGGTGGGCGGTTTTTCTTAAATTGCCTTAAAAAGGCACCGACACAAGTACCACCAACCATCGTTTTTATGGCTTAATTATAGAGAATTCATTGTTAGATATAGTATTTTAGTCATTCATATTCGCTTGTCGGAAGAGCTTTCGATATTTAACTTTCGCGCGAATTTACTTGATATGATTGATTATTATCGCGAAGAGGCGCTATAAAATAAACTGCTCTGACCGCATTTCCAACGTTGAAATAATATACAAATGCCGCCGAACAACCTTTAAAAGGACGACATTTGAGAAATTCGGCAACTGTTGCAAAAACACAATCTTAACAGTAATAAAATGTAATATTTAAAAAGTTAAATATCATATGTATTTTATTTTTTATATTAACGGCTGTTGTGTGTTTAAAAAAAAACTTCTATCTTTATGCTTTTCCGCCGGTCAAGGAGAAGCTCAGAGGAGTTTAATCACCCGGTATTACCTTAACTTCACAGAAAACCTCTGAAAAACTGTGAAAGGTCATTCGCGAAAATTCGTTCCCCGCTGGGGATCGAACTCAGGCTCCCCAATGCTCAGTACGAGACGGATAACGCCTCTAATCACTCGGCCACTGAGCTGGGTGTGTGTTTTTATTACACCAAATTTGTGGCTTAAGAGCCAGATTTCACAACTACTCTGTATTAACTCCATATTAAATATTTATAATATCTTCCAATTTATCACTAAATAACACGCGGATAGTAGTACAGTGATTTTTTGTTTGTTTCAGACACACTGTCTTAGCAGTAATCCAGACGAAGTCATTGCTGCTTTATATACTGGTAAGTTTTTGTATATATTCGAAACTTATTAAATGAAAAGGAAAACATGTAGATGTGTGCACTCTTTCTTATGAAACGGGTGATCCGGGTTCGAATCCCGGTCTGGGTAGTCGGTAGCATTTGTCGTTGGGCTACAATTTTCGATACGTAATATCCTTAAATCCTGTTAACATGAGATTCAAATCAGAAACAAAAAAAAATTGCACCGCATAAACTCAACTCCACCTTTTATGCAAATTATAATTTGAGTGAGTACACTTTGTGTGATTTCTTTTTAATCTACCTAAAAGGATTTGCTTGTGCTTGTTAATTTGGCCGCGGCCTCGTCAGACGGGAGCCGCAATCTTCGCGTGCGTCGTTAATCAAAAGCCACCGCGTGTTGTGTACTACTGTGTGTGTGTGTGTGTGTGCAACTCCGGTCTGCAGAACGAGTTGAAAAAAAGACGCTGCAATAACTAGGCCAAAATAATAAACGGCAGAGTAATTCTCGTCCTTGACGCTGTCGTCGGGTGCGAAATTGCAAGTTGCAGGATGCGCTTGCACCGAAAAGATCAACCGGTTCAAGACGCGGCCTAATTTATAATAGCGGTTTCTATGAATTTGCGTGTGTTGTGTTGTACAAGTTAATTTCACACAATTCTATTGGGTAATAAAAAAGATTAAGGCTTTTGACGTAATATAGAATAGTTAGTTATTTAAAGAAACATCTAGCATAGGGATTATGGTCAGGACAAGCCTTACTGCAGGGCTAAATTGATTATAGCCCTGGGGCGCAATTTTTGGTACACAGGTTGTATTTTCTTATAAAGATTTTACTTTATTTAATCATATGTCTTCTACCGCTTCTACCGTAAGGTTTAGGCGTATATCTTATGAAGAGGGACGCATTATTTTTAGCAGCCCATGGGCACTCATTATCTTAGGACAGCCCTGGTAAACGTAAAGGATTTGTTACTACGTCCCCGAATGGTGTTAAACAAAACTTCTATCTTTCTAGCCTGAAAGCTTTTCCGATGGTCAAGGAAGAAGTTAGCTCAGAAGAGTATAATAATTATATTTTTAGGTTTTTTGTTCGATTACGCTCTTCCTCCTTCTCAGTGCTGTTACCAATCCACTGATCTGGACAGTCTGGTGTGAAGAAATTGTTGGTGGTTATATTTTAGGACGTCTATTTCTACTGTTTCTATATACTTCCTTTCTTTCTTTGGCACATAAACATCAGGCGTTTTTATTACAATACTTTCGTTGCGCGAAGTATTGTACGAGATGGACAGTGCCTTCAACCCAATTCAGTAGGTAGGGCGGGTGGTCCCTACCAATCAAACTACGCCCGTCTACTATTTCAAACGACTTGAACTCTGCACTATACTGTTATCCATTTATTTATATTCTATTCAATTAATTCAATAATAATCAAATTCTTGTTGGTCAGTCAATTGGACTGAATTGACTGAGCAACGAGCATTTGATTATTATATGAATTTTTTCGAACCGAATTGAATTTTTATTATTAACAATATTAGAAAATTTAACAAATTCTACCCAACTTAGTGGCCTAGTATATCTACTAGGCTTTGAAATCAAGTAAGCATTAATAACAAACATGAGACAGAACACAATTCATTACCAAATATTCTAATTACAATATTATTAATAAGCCCTGAAATTATTCATAACTAATGCAATAATTAATCTCCATAAATAACTTGCGTGATGGCCATCGGGGGCTTGGTGCACCGTCCCACTAATTCGGATCGCCGTTCACGTCCAATAAATTAATCAACGAGGCGAATTTAAATTTAATTACATTTCGATCACCACCGCACACGGAATAATAAATAAACGCCCGTGTGCACTCACTCACGAAACTGACCTTGATTGTGCGCGCTTGGGAATTACTATGAAAATTTATGTTTTTGCGGAAATTAGTTATTTTCGTACACACACAAAAAATCCTGAAGAATTACTATATAAAAATATCTGGTGTGGGCTTACCACACGACTTTCCGAATTAGATTGATAAAAATCTATCTTTATAGGACTATTAGCCGTGAGGCTTTTCTGTCGGTCAAGTGAGAAGCTTAGAAAAGTTTAATCACCCGGTATTTACTTTAACTTCTCAGAAAACCTCTGAAAAACTGTGAATGGTGATTTGCGAAAATTCGCACCCCGTTGGGGATTTAACTCAGGCTCCCCAATGCTCAGTACGAGATGGACGACGCCTCTAACCACTCGGCCACTGAGCTGGGTTTACATTGATATTATTCGCTCTTTTAACATTTTCGACATTTTAAACTTTTTCTCCTTTTTAATATTTTGACGAATTTTTGACAAATTTTGGACAAATTTTTGAAAAAAATTTGACAAATTTTTGACAAATATTTGAGAAAATTTTGAAAATTTTTTGACAAATTTTTGAGAAAATTTTGAAAATTTTTTGACACATTTTTGACAAATATTTGACATATTTTTGAGAAAACTTGACATTTTGATATTTATATACATCACCGCCGATGACATACTTGTTTACTGCACTGAACGAGACTTTGAAGCGGCCCGCCTAATTATGTGCAGGGATCGAGTTTTCGTCTTTATTAGTAAACCAACAACAACAACAACAACAATATTCAGATAGGATATCACCCTACCACCTTACAGAGCGACTCGTTTGCAACAACATGGGTTAGGGTACCATCTAGGCCCGACTATCATCATTTCACCGAAGTCTGACTGATCCCTGGGCCCGAAGAACTGAATCCAGTCATTTTAGTGAACCGATTGTGCACAAATTTCTTTCAGTTTCACTGGATCGTCCTAGGTAGGGTTCTCAGTTAATTTCCAAATTTGGTCGCTGTGCCATTTTCCCGGAATTTTGTTCACAGACTGACAGATGGACATACATACAAACCCACAGACATCACAAAAAACGGGTTTATTTCGACTATGTTAGTTATGAAACGTAAAGAAAATTGATTTTGTCTTTCACAATAGAACAACCTTTTCTGGAAAGTTATCGCATAGATTCTTGAAAACTTTCTACTACAAAACACATTTATTAATTTATTTAATTATTTATTTATTTATTTAATATAGACATCTACAGTTTAACAGAAACCAATTACAGATGATATAATAACAACATAACAAATAAAAGAAAGGAAAAAACATAACACAAAGATATATAATGAACATTCAAATTATATATTTTTAATAGCACTTACTACAGAGGCGTTCGGCATATTAAAAATATCAATGTCAATATATGTGTTAAAAACATGCGACAATCTATACAAAGGACAGTTCTTATATATATTTGTTTTCACAGTGGTCTCATAAAATAAATCATTGCACCTAGTTTTAAGCCAAGGAACTCTTATATTAAATAATGACAAGAACAGTTTATCATCTATCTTATTAGTAAATAATTTATATAAATACAATATCATATTTATTATTCTCATTTTTTCAAGAGATTTTATACTGAACATTAACAGTAGTTCATCATGTGGAAAACCCCTACACGGATATACACGGTGTGTTTTAAAGTAGAGAAATTTCAAAAATTTTCTTTGTAATTGTTCTAATTGAATTTTATATTTATCGTAATATGGCGACCATATAACGCATGCATATTCCATTTTTGATCTGACTAATGAATTATATAAAGCTATAATTGTATTGATATTACTAAACTTTTTACAGGACCGAATAATGAAACCTAATATTTTGTAACATTCATTAGCTACCTTGGCGATATGATCATCAAAGATAAGCTTCTGATCGAAAACTACCCCTAAATCAACACATTTTGTGCACCTATTTATAATCATATCACCTATTTTATAATCATATAAGAGTATTTCTTTGCGATATGAAAACGACATCACATTACATTTTTTTAATATTAATTTTAAAACTATTATTATCACACCAATTTATCACATTATTTATATCACTTTGTAGTTGATCACATTCCGAAGTACAAGAAACTTCTCTGAAAATTTTAAAATCATCTGCAAATAGTAATCTTTGGCTATTTACTAAAGTATTGCAAATACCATTTATATGCAATATAAACAATAAGGGTCCTAAGTTACTACCCTGTGGCACTCCAGATGATACATTTATAGATGTTGATCTACATCTTTTTAACACAACTATTTGTTTTCGCTGACAAAGATACGATTTTATTATACATTTAAGATATTCATCAATCTCCACACTATTCAATGAATTAATAATATCATTATGGGCAACTCTATCAAAGGCTTTTTCCATATCTGTGTAAATTACATCCACCTGGCTATTATTTTTAAATGATTCGTGTATGAATTGTGTGAAGTTACATAAATTTGTTACAGTAGATTTTCGACGAAGAAATCCGTGTTGAATCTCAGTAATTTTAAACTTGACTTGTTCATATATACGATTATAGATAATTATTTCAAAGATTTTAGATAAAGAACTACATATACTAATCGGTCTATAGTTTGTTATTAATGTTTTCTTGCCTGATTTAAGAATTGGATTAATTTTGCTTGTTTTCCAATAACTAGGAAAAATACTGTTTTGTAAGCTTAAGTTAAAAATATATATAAGAGGATGCATGAAATAATCAGCACAGCCCTTAACAATGAATGACGGTATATCGTCTGGTCCACTGGATTTACTGCAATTTAACTTTCTGACTGCATCTTTGAATTCAGTAATTGATATTAAGTCATTACAAAAATAATCTTTAATATTAATATTGCTGCTATTACATTCAATATTACGCTCAGAAGGATCATTCGTATATACCGATGCAAAATAGTTGGCGAATGCATTGCAAATATCAGTGCAGTCACTGAAAACGTTTCCATCAATAACCATAGTATTTGGAATATATGTATCATTCTTTTGATCTTTTACAAAGTTCCAGAAATTAATTGGATTAGGTATCAAATCATTTTGAATATTTACCAAGTATTTATGGTATTTCTTTCTGATCATTTGTTTAGTAATACTACGTAAAGTTTTATACTTTTCGTTCCAACTTCGATCTCCTGTTTTTTTATACATATTTAAGCAATGCTCTTTGTTTTTTAAATTTGTAATTATAGGTTTATTAAACCATTTTGGAAATTTTTTATTTTGGTTTGCTAAACTAGTAAGCGGTACCGTCTTTTGAAACACATTTGTAACACTTCTGTAGAAATATGAAAGAGCATTATCAACATCCTCCAGCAAATATAATTCAGACCAGTTTATAGTTTGTAGCTGATTACTTAGTTGCTGAAAGTCTGCTTTTAAAAAGTTAAAGCTTCTTGTTTTCGATGCATTGCATTCTTTTTCTTTAATGTTTATCATTATAGTAATTTCTAGTGCTGGATGATAATTATCCTCATTCAATAGACGACAGCTATCACGCACAACATTAATGTTATTCATATTACTAATAACTAGATCAAGACATGCACCAAAGTATATTAACACATCATTATATTGCAAGTAATTATTGAAACTTAAAAAGTTATCTAAACCCATAACATTGTAATTATGAATTTCATTAACAAAATAGTTGACATAATGTGAGATATTGAAATCACCTAATATTAATACTTTTTTGTCACTTAGTCGATCCTCAATTTGCTCAATTACGCCCTACTATTTTTTGGCGGCAGTGAAAGTCAAAATGATTTAATTTTCCATCCTAGCCCATGAAGAATTTTTTTCAAATTTTCACCATTTGTTGCTAACTGCCGCCAAAAAATAGTAGGGCGTAATTTTTTTATTTTTTATTCCAACATATGCTGACCTTGTAAGTATTAATCATTACAGAAAATATAAACACATTCCTTAGGTTCTAATCGATTTTATTAATTTTTTAGCACGCCGTATACTAACAAGTTTAGGTTCAAAATTAATTTAAAAAAAAACTAAGGCCCGCGCATATTTAAAAAAATATTTTTAATGATTACTATTAAATTCTAAACAAAACATGAAAATTTTGAAAAAAATCTTCGTGGGCTAAGCTGCTAAAAATTACAAAATGTTTTCTTGCAAATTTTATTCAATAACAACTAACTAAATCAACTTAATTTTTGTTTACTCTTATATTATGGTTACCAAGACATGTGTAAACAATTGTACCAAAAATCAATTTTTTTTAATGCTCCACTACTGGAGAATCATAATCCGCGTTGCGACCCCGCGCGGCCGCCGAAATTATAGAAAATGGATAACTTCACTTCGGTAAAAATGTCAATGTAATTCGGATTTTTTTAAAATAAATAGGTTTTTGCTAGATAGAAAATTGTCGTCCTCTTTTGTTTATTACTACGAGTCTGTGTGTCTGTGTGTCTGTGTGTCTGTGTGTCTCTGTGTCTCTGTGTCTCTGTGTCTCGATGTCTCTGTGTCTCTGTGTCTCTGTGTCTCTGTGTCTCTGTGTCTCTGTGTCTCTGTGTCTCTGTATCTCTGTATCTCTGTATCTCTGTGTCTCTGTGTCTCTGTGTCTCTGTGTCTCTGTGTCTCTGTGTCTCTGTGTCTCTGTGTCTCTGTGTCTCTGTGTCTCTGTGTCTCTGTGTCTCTGTGTCTGTGTGTCTGTGTGTCTGTGGGTCAGTATATGTGTAATAAAAAAAATAGAATACACTGTTGATATATTACCAAATTATAGACCCCTTGTGTTGTAATAATAATTACATATTTCCCAACAGTTGCCCATTTACAGTGTCTGTGTGTCTGTGTGGCTGTGTGTCTGTGTGTCTGTGTGTTTGTGAGTCAGTATATGTGTAATTAAAAAAATAGAATACACTGTTTATGTATTACCAAATTATAGACCCCTTGTGTTGTAATAATAATAACATATATTTCCCAACAGTTACCCATTTACAGAAAAATAAACACAGAAGGAAGTTAAAAATAATAATGAATGAATTTATAAATATAAAAGTATATACCGAATAAAATACTATGCCAATGTTAGTATTACGTTTTTTATATGTGACGAGGTGTCGTTGTGTAGATCACAATAATGTGATATATTATTAAATATTCTGCACAAGTTGCAAGTTTATAATCAGGGTATTAACACACCTAAGTTGTACTTTCCTAGAGTACAGTAACAAACTAATTTGAGGAATCTAGCATAAATCCTAGGTGCTGCAAGATTGATTTGTGCTAATAAATCCAGTAATATAAACAATTATAAACAGCTACAATGTTTGGTAATATTTCATTATAGTGCCTAATAAAATTATATAATCCTATTATTACTAATTGATTAAATTAGCATGAATTTTTTCAGATGTGTCAATAAACAAATGTTACAACTCTCTGCAGCTACTTATGCTCACATTTTATTGCAGTAATAATGCGTCCCTATAAAATGACGTAATCGATTAACATAAATGTAAATGAATTAGATTAGCCGAGCATATGGAACGGCAATTTATTATAACATTATACTTTTTTCTCTCTGTCATCTGGGCGTTCACGCACGCACACAATAATTACGTCCCACTTGTTGAAAGCGTGTCAAGTTCAAGTTGCTCTGGCTGTGTTGTCTATTGAATCACAGACAATTCGGTTTGATTTGTTTATTTATTTTTTTCACGCGAATTACATACACAGATTTTATTTGACCTAATTTTCTTAAATAATAGCACAGCGTTGTCGATTGAAAATTTAAGTTACCAATAAACAGTAACAATATTTAGAAATAAGTAAGTGAATATTTATTTTCTGAATAGGAAAGTATGGTTATTGAGAAGAAAAAAAGGGAATCGCATTTTTTTCTCCACGTTTCTTGACTTTGCTAGACGAAATAAAAGTATTTTTCGAAAATGTGTGTCTACACAGCCAGACATTTTCAAAAAATACTCTTTGGTCTAGCAAAGTCATGAAATGTAGAGTAAAAATTAGCGATTTTTTTTTTTTTAAATTCTTTATAAATGTGTATGTGAGTATTTGCAAATTTTTCACCACGTTTCATGATTTTGCTAGACGAAATAAAAGTATTTTTCGAAAATGTGTGTCTACACAGCCAGGCATTTTCAAAAAATACTCTTATTTGGTCTAGCAAAGTAATGAAATGTAGAGTAAAAATTAGTGATTTATTTTTTTGAAAAATTCTTTATAAATGTGTATGTGAGTATTTACAAATTTTTCTTCACGTTTCATGACTTTGCTAGACAAAATAAAAGTATTTTTCGAAAATGTGTGTCTACATAGCCAGACATTTTCAAAAAAATACTCTTATTTGGTCTAGCAAAGTCATGAAATGTAGAGTAAAAATTAGCTATTTTTTTTTTTTTTAAATTCTTTATAAATGTTTATGTGAGTATTTGCAAATTTTTCTTCACGTTTCATGACTTTGCTAGACGAAATAAAAGTGTTTTTCGAAAATGTGTGTCTACATAGCCAGACATTTTCAAAAAAATACTCTTATTTGGTCTAGCAAAGTCATGAAATGTAGAGTAAAAATTAGCTATTTATTTTTTTTTTTGAAAAATTCTTTATAAATGTGTATGTGTTTGAGTATTTGCAAATTTTTCTTCACGTTTCATGACTTTGCTAGACGAAATAAAAGTATTTTTCGAAAATGTATGTCTACATAGCCAGACATTTTCAAAAAAATACTCTTATTTGGTCTAGCAAAGTTATGAAATGTAGTAAATTAATGAGTAAAAATTAGCAATTTTTTTTTTTGAAAAATTCTTTATAAATGTGTATGTGTTTGAGTATTTGCAAATTTTTCTTCACGTTTCATGACTTTGCTAGACGAAATAAAAGTATTTTTCGAAAATGTGTGTCTACACAGCCAGACATTTTCAAAAAATACTCCTATTTCGTCTAATAAAGTTATGAAATGTGGAGTAAAAATTAGTGAGTTATTTTTTTGAAAAATTCTTTATAAATGTGTATGTGTTTGAGTATTCGCAAATTTATCTCCACGTTTCATGACTTTGCTAGACGAAATAAAAGTATTTTGTTGTTTGGTAAATATATATAGATAGTATAATAATAGTTACATGGGCTCAGAAGAGTTTGCGAGATAATTATTTATTATTTTCTTAAACGACGGGAATTTCATCTTGTTTCTAAATAAAATCTATTATTTCTATTATATTATTATTTTTATTATTATTTCTACAATGTTTTGAGGTGACTAATTATATTAATAAATTATATATATATATATATATATATATATATATATATATATATATATGTATATATATATATATATATATGTATATATATATATATATATATATATATATATATATATATATATATATATATATATAGAAGTTTTATATACATTAATTATAAACAGACTTATTATCATTGACTGTAACTCCCAGCATTAACTATTTCCGCCTAATTAAATTCTATTAACAATTAATTCCAAGTACCTATTAAGATTATTGAAAAAAAAAAGCTCAATAACGCGCAAGCTATGCATGTCGTGCTGCGACTAATGGACGTGCAATAATTGAGGCAGGGGTGTGGCTGAAAACACAATGAATTCATTGCGTCCATAAGGCGCATTTGATTGCAACATTAAAATACATTTTTACATGTGGAAAACTATTAAAGCTTTTTAAAGGCCAAGCGACCTCTTGCGGTGTGCACTAATTAAAATTATATTGCTGCTTTATATATTCAATTAAAACGCCACACGAATGTGCGTCGTAAAGATAGACTGGATGGATTGTATGGAATGATTTATTGAAATGCTAAAATTGTATGGGCAATTAAGAAAACCTTGATGGTAATTAGCGACAGAGGTGGTAATTTCAATAAGTGTGTAATGTGTTGTGTTGAAATATTATGTACAAATGGTTTTGTGAGTAAAAAGCTGGAGGGTAGCATAGCTGCAGACACGTAGGTCTCAAAATGGGCCCATTGTGAAACCTCCCTTTAAGGCTACTCACTCGTCCCACCAGTCAATTTTGCGTGCGAGCTGAAAAACTCTGGCGGGTGCACCTACTACTTTTCGATTATATTTATACTTACGTTTGACTGTGATAAACAAAATAATTCAAACCCAATCGCTCTTAATAATTGTATCCGTAAAGAAGCCCATAAAATCACAACAAATTGCCCGATTAAAATACAAGCAATTATTGCGGCACATAGAGATAAATTACGAATATATAGGAAGCGTTCAAACAATGTCCCTTCTGTTGGACAGCCAAGAGCGCGTTACAACACCACAGTTCATGGAGTCAAATTACTCGTAATAGCCGATAAGAAAAACCATTGCTGTCCGCCGACAGATTTATACAAATCCGCAACTTTGAGCGAGCGTTTATTATGATTGAAAAAAAAATGCGTAAACATACACACGCAAAGCGCTTAATTAATGGCTAATTACGGCGGTGATTCAATAAACATAATGAGTAGTTGCGATGAAAGAGTTATTTGAGTTTCTCCCATTATGAAGATTATGCGAAAATTTGTTAATTAAATTCATGTTTAAACAAAATAATTCTTATTATTTTGTTTAAATATGGACAGCAGTAACATATTATTATTTCGGTCAGAATCTCCAAGGCAGTCACAACAAAATAAATACTTATGGGTTCAATTGCTATTGATATATTTATGGAATTGTTGGTGTATACGGGGTTAAGCTACAAGACTAGCTAGTACCTACAGAGTGTATCCTGCCGAATTTCCCACTGTCTGATTCGTACTGAATCCAATTCCATTTCGATGTTGTTTCCATTGTATAAGGCACCTTACACGGTCAACAATACTGTCAGTCCTAGTACTGTCAGTATTTGTTTCAATTCTCCTTTTATGATTACCAAGTAATCAATTATCCGGATAAACATCACTATTCTATTCATTCCCTCATTACTATACCTTACACGATAAGTAATATTGTCAATATTTTAGAGTAACGAAAATTTTAAACATATTATCGAACAGTAATATTATATATATATATATATATATATATATATATATATATATATATATATCAATTGCATTTTACCTTTCGGTGTAGGCTACCATAATATTATCCTTGTTCTAAAATATTGACAGTGTTATTGATCGTGTAAGGTGCCTTTTATATTTCCTTTCCATTATATATTTTCCTGTTTATGGTCATTTTACCTCACTAATCCAAAGATTGTAATTACAATTGTTGGCTTTCATGAAAATGTTATTGCAATATTAATTTTTAAGTATTGTAATTATACTAGTTTATGAGTGGTTTTGTTCATGAGATTATATTTATATAACATGTCAGTATATTTCTATTAGCAATGAGTTTTTTTTTAAATAAAACGTTGAAAATATGTTTTGTGATTTAACATGTTCAACGTGTTCAGAAGCGTGTTATTGTGGAGCCCTGGCAGTGCTTTAAAACGTTTAAAAAACTAACACCGACCACCCCGGCGCGCCTTCAAAACAAATTAAAGGCACTTAAAACAAAGCGCCCCCCGTTAAGCTCTCCGGCCGGGGTCTCGAATTATAGAATTCCTTAATTTTCGGCTCCGCCGAGCGGTGCGTTAATTTGTTACCATCGCACGTGTTGCCTCTCGGGCTTGTTTAATTACCTTGCCGCTTGTTTAATTGCTCGTATTTAATGAATGAACAAGAATTTGTGTAGAAAATACAGATACGTTTTAGAATTAGTACAAAAATTACAAAAGCGTGTATCTAAACTCATGAACAGAATTAACGCATTAATGACAAAAAACATTTTATAGGTCCCACAAGCTACAAAACTAGCCAGTACCTACCAATAGCTTTCATAAACATGTTATTGCAATATTAATTTTTCAGTATTGTAATTATATAAATTTAATGAGCGATTTTTGTTCATAAGTTTATATTTGTATAACGTGTCAGTATTTTTCTATTAGCAATGAGTTACCTACCTATAGGTTTCATAAACATTTTTCATAATTTTTCAGTATTGTAATTATATAAGTTTAATGGGTGATTTTTGTTCATAAGTTTATATTTGTATAACGGGCCAGTATTTTTCTATTAGCAATGAGTTACCAACCTATAGGTTTCATAAACATTTTTCATATTTTTTCAGTATTGTAATTATATAAGTTTAATGAGTGATTTTTGTTCATGAGTTTATATTTGTATAATGTGTCAGTATATTTTTATTAGTAATGAGTTTTTTTTTCTTCAATAAAACGTTAATTGTTTAAAGTATCTTGATTCAAGAAATATTGATTATTCACTTAGTCCCGTCTCTTATTTCTCTGAAATCGACAAATAAAAGTGTCACAGCCGTTGATTACCCGCAGATGCGTCAATTGAATCTAATTGGAATTTATCGTCGCCACCGACATTGGGGAAACTGATATCGCCCACCGAGATGTTATCATCGTTCATTCCGTTTTTCACTCGTATTTGTGGAGACGCGCGGCAGACGGCCGTATCCGGCGACGCCAGCTATAAATAATTACAAATATCCCACTGTACTTACGGATTTAGGGGGGCACACACTATGGTTGTTTATTTACTCACACAACACATACACGGCTCGTGTACGGCCTTGTTAGTGATATATAATTCCTGACGCAATTTCCTCTTACCTGAAAAGATAAAGATAAACAGTGTTAAAATTAACGGATATAATACAGTTTTAGGCTTTATATTTATACATATTTGTGTTTCTACTTTTTTCTATGGGTCTAAAAACCCAATCAAGGCCTAATTTACACATTTTCGTTACCTAATGTTTGCATATATTAGCATGTGTTTGTACAAAACTTCTACAATTATTCGCTTACCATAGCATACAAATAATATACCAGTCAAAATAGCTCGCGACAAAATAACCACGACAAAATAACCACGACAAAATAGCCACGACAAAATAGCCACAGCAAAATAACCACGATAAAATAGCCACGACAAAATAACCACGACAAAATAACCACGACAAAATAGCCACTCAAAATAACATGGCAAAATAACTACGACAAAACAGCCACGACAAAATAACCACGACAAAATAACCACGACAAAATAACCACGACAAAATAACCACGACAAAATAACCACGACAAAATAGCCACGACAAAATAACCACGACAAAATAACTACGACAAAATAGCCACGACAAAATTGCCACGACAAAATAGCCACGACAAAATAACCACGACAAAATAGCCACGGCAAAATAACCACGACAAAATAGCCACGACAAAATAACCAAGACAAAATAGCCACGACAAAATAGCCACGAGAAAACAGCCCTGAGTATTATTGATGGATATTACAGGAAAGTCCATAAACAAATTAATGATATAATTCAAGTCATGAACAGACTGGATCCAGGATCAGGGCCGGTCCTACGGGCGTGCAAGGTGTGCAAAGTTAGGGATGGCCAAATTCAGCCCGGGGCATGAGCTATCGAAGGAGTTTTAAACATAAAATTTGAAGCTCAATGAGATATCTTCATTATCTAGAAATATATGGCATGAAAAAGTTGTAATTTGTATTATCACACATTCCTGCAAAAATATCTATTCATGATAAAGCAATTTTAATTTTTTTTATGTTATTCTTGTTTAAATATGTATGAACAACTCATTTATAAAGACCGCAATGAGATGTCTTGATTATCTTCAAAGATATAGCTTGTAAAAGTTTAAATTTGTTTTATCACACATCCTATAAGAGTACCTATTGATCATGATGCAATATTAAGACTTTTTGTGTTATTCCAGTCTACAAATGTATGGAAAACTAAATTATAAAGACTCCAATGAGATATCTTCATTGTCTTCAAAGATATGGCTTGTAAAAGTGGAAATTTGTATTTTCACACATTCCTGCAAAAATACCCATTCATCATGATGTAATTTTAAGATTTTTTGGGTTATTCCTATCTAAAAATTTATGAAAAACTCAATTATAAAGACTCCAATACGATATTTTCATTGTCTTCAAAGATATGGCTTGTTAAATGTGAATTTTGTTTTATCACACATTCCTGCAAAAATACCTATTCACCATGATGCAATTTTAAGATTTTTTGTGTTATTCTTATCTAAAAGTGTATGAAAAAGTCAATTATAAAGACTCTTATGAGTTATCTTCATTATCTTCAAAGATATGACTTGTGAAGATTGAAATTTGTTTTTCACACATTCCTGCTGAAATACCTATTCATTATGATGCAATTTTAAGATTTTTGTGTGTTATTCTTGTTTATAAATGTATGAAAAACTAAATTATAAAGACTCCTGCAAAAACACCTATTCATCATGACGCAATTTTAAGATTTTTTGTGTTATTCTTATCTAAAAATGTATGAAAAACTCAATTATAAAGACTCCAATGAGGTATCTTCAAAGATATGACTTGTGAAAGTAGAAATTTATTTTTCACACATTCCTGCTAAAATACCTATTCATTATGATGCAATTTTAAGTTTTGTTTTGTGAGTTATTCTTGTCTATAAATGTATGATAAATTAAATTATAAAAATTCCAATGAGATATCATTATTATCTTCAAAGATATACTTGCAAACGTTGAAATTTGTATTATCACACATTCCTGCAAAAACACCTATTCATCATGACGCAATTTTAAGATTTTTTGTGTTATTCTTATCTAAAAATGTATGAAACACTCAATTATAAAGACTCCAATGAGGTATCTTCATTATCTTCAATGATATGACTTGTGAAAGTTGAAATTTGTTTTTCACACATTCCTGCTAAAATACCTATTCATTATGATGCAATTTTAAGTTTTTTTGTGAGTTATTCTTGTCTATAAATGTATGAAAAATTAAATTATAAAAATTCCAATGAGATATCATTATTATCCTCAAAGATATGACTTGCAAACGTTGAAATTTGTATTATCACACATTCCTGCAAAAATACCTATTCATGATGACGCAATTTTAAGATTTTTTGTGTTATTCTTATCTAAAAATTTATGAAAAACTCAATTATAAAGAATCCTATGAGGTATCTTCATTATCTTCAAAGATATAACTTGTGAAAGTTGAAATTTGTTTTTCACACATTCCTGCTAAAATACCTATTCATTATGATGCAATTTTAAGTTTTTTTGTGAGTTATTCTTGTCTATAAATGTATGAAAAATTAAATTATAAAAATTCCAATAAGATATCATTATTATCTTCAAAGATATGACTTGCAAACGTTGAAATTTGTATTATCACACATTCCTGCAAAAACACCTATTCATGATGACGCAATTTTAAGATTTTTTGTGTTATTCTTATCTAAAAATGTATGAAAAACTCAATTATAAAGACTCCAATGAGGTATCTTCAAAGATATGACTTGTGAAAGTTGAAATTTGTTTTTCACATATTCCTGCTAAAATACCTATTCATTATGACGCAATTTTAAGTTTTTTTGTGAGTTATTCTTATCTATAAATGTATGAAAAATTAAATTATAAAAATTCCAATGAGATATCATTATTATCTTCAAAGATATGACTTGCAAACGTTGAAATTTGTATTATCACACATTCTTGCAAAAACACCTATTCATCATGATGCAATTTTAAGATTTTTTGTGTTATTCTTATCTAAAAATTTATGAAAAACTCAATTATAAAGAATCCTATGAGGTATCTTCATTATCTTCAAAGATATAACTTGTGAAAGTTGAAATTTGTTTTTCACACATTCCTGCTAAAACACTTATTCATTATGATATAATTTTAAGTTTTTTTGTGAGTTATTCTTGTCTATAAATGTATGAAAAATTAAATTATAAAAATTCTAATGAGATATCATTATTATCTTCAAAGATATGATTTGCAAACGTTGAAATTTGTATTATCACACATTCCTGCAAAAACTCCTATACATCATGACGCAATTTTAAGATTTTTTGTGTTATTCTTATCTAAAAGTGTATGAAAAAGTCAATTATAAAGACTCTTATGAGTTATCTTCATTATCTTCAAAGATATGACTTGTGAAAGTTGAAATTTGTTTTTCACACATTCCTGCTCAAATACCTATTCATTATGATGCAATTTTAAGATTTTTGTGTGTTATTCTTGTTAATAAATGTATGAAAAACTAAATTATAAAGACTCCTGCAAAAACACCTATTCATCATGACGCAATTTTAAGATTTTTTGTGTTATTCTTATCTAAAAATGTATGAAAAACGCAATTATAAAGATTCCAATGTGGTATCTTCATTATCTTCAAAGATATGACTTGTGAACGTTGAAATTTGTTTTTCACACATTCCTGCTAAAATACCTATTCATTATGACGCAATTTTAAGTTTTTTTTGTGAGTTATTCTTGTCTATAAATGTATGAAAAATTAAATTATAAAAATTCCAATGAGATATCATTATTATCTTCAAAGATATGACTTGCAAACGTTGAAACTTGTATTATCACACATTCCTGCATAAACACCTATTCACCATGACGTAATTTTAAGATTTTTCGTATTATTCTTATCTAGAAATGTATGAAAATCTCAATCATAAAAACTCCAATGTGTTATCTTCATTATCTTCAAAGATATTCTCAAATTTCTGTGAAAATACTTATTGATCACAATGCAATTTTAAGATTTGTGTGTATTATTCTTATCTAAGAATGTATGAAAAACTCAATTATAAACACTCCTATGAGTTATCTTCATTATTTTCAAAGATATGGCTTGTAAAACTGAAAATTAGTATTATAACACATTCCTGTAAAAATACTTATTCATCTCAATGCAATTTTAAAATGTGTGTGTGTTATTCTTGTCTAAAAATGTATAATAAACTTAAATATAACGACTGCAATGAGGTATCTTCATTATCTTCAAAGATATGACTTGTGAAAGTTGAAATTTGTTTTTCACACATTCCTGTTAAAATACCTATTCATTATGATGCAATTTTAAGATTTTTGTGTATTATTCTTGTTTATAAATGTATGAAAAACTAAATTATAAAGACTTCAATGAGTTATCTTCATTATCTTCAAAGATATGGCTTGTAAAAGTTGAAATTTTTATTATCAGACATTCCTGCAAAAACATCTATTCATCATGACGTAATTTTAAGATTTTTTGATGTTATTCTTGTTTGAATATGTGTGAAAAACTCAATTATAAAGATCCCAATTAGATATCTTTATTATCTTCAAAGATATGGCTTATTTAATTTTAAATTTGTATTTTCAATGTTTTCTGCTAATGAAAAGTATTCCTCATTATATAATTCGCAGTTTTTATTTATAACACTAGTCAAGAAATGTACTAAGAACTTAATTTTAAAAACTCTAAAGATCTTAGTGATCTATCTTTATTGTCTTTAAAGACATGGCTTATTAAATTTCAAATTTATATTATCAGTCTTTTCTGCTAAGGAAAATGGTTTCTCATTATGCATTATGTAAATTTAGGATTTTTTTTGGTACACTGGCCCAAAGGTGTATCAGGAACTCAATTTTAAAAACTCAAATGAGATATCTTCATTTTCTTCAATGATATGGCTTGCTAAATTTGAAGTTTGTATTATCAGTATAGTAAATAATTAACTATAATCTCTTTGTGTAGCTAAAGCTAAAGCTCTAATCAATTTTATTATTCATATTCTAGTAAATCTAACCAATTTTCGTATTCTAGTAAACCTGAAAGTTTGATTATTTACTGGTTTTACCAAACCAAACTAGTAATAGTAAATAATTAACTTGCAACGAATTAAAGCTGTAACATGTATTAGTATGTATGGTCTATATGTAAGCCGTCCATATCGCTATACTTCAGTACTTAATTAAAAACTGTGATCATTATCATCGATCAGCGCCAATTACAATCGCATTGTGTCAACGCAGTAATGAATTAAAAGCACAATTAAGCACTTATCCTCCGTTTGTTTGGGTGTCCGACACCAACACTGGATGACTCATGACCCAAATTGCAGAGTCCCAATTAAAACCGGTGGGGGAGGCGGACAAACAATGCCCCGTTTGGCACGAGCGCGCTCTCGCCTTTTCGCACCCGATCTCGATTATCTGTTGCATAACTGGCGAGAACAATGGGATCGTGTTTTGTACGTATAGGAATGTTGAGTGATTAATTAGTGTGAGACTCAAAAGTTCTACAATACGGTACTAACGATATCCGAGATGATGAAAGGATGCCATCAGGGGCGCCTTGTTATTTTTGTCGACCGTTTTACCCCCCAATTTTTCGTTTATCGCCCGGCTCCAAGGAGATAGTTGTTTGGTTAACGAAACGAGGAATATTGTGTGAACTCATCCTGCCTTATACGAGTTGAGAGCGGTGTGTTGTTAGGGGTTGCGGTGAATGGAGATAATTTTTGTAAAATGTTCCTGAGGGGACGAAGGATAACAATATCGAAAATCAAGTAGATTTTATAGTTATGTTATATGGTATATAATAATAATGGGTTGGAATCCAGCACTTTCCCCGGGGGAGAATGTCTTATTGACCTCCCGGGCGTTTTTGAAGATTCCCCACTTCAAGCCAAAAAAAAAAGGTATATAATAATGTTAAATATGAATCCTTATGAACAGAAAAAAACCTCTGGCCGATAGCCAGTACTTATAGTGCGAATTTCGTTAGTAATTGTAGTAGTACCAGTAGTACTGTGCGAACATAAAATAAATTAATCAAAGATTTAAGAAATTTAAATTTATAATATTATTTTACATTCTATATTTAATTAGGCTCAAAATAAGCGATTTTTGAATCATTTACACCCAAAAATAAAGTCTGGAGGAAGGTTTTTATTGTACGAGCTGTTTGAAATTAATCGATTCAGTTATAAAAAATTATAAATCATCAAAGATTAAAGTAATTTAAATTTATCATATTATTTGAGGTTCTATATTTAATTAGGCTCAAAATAAACCATTTTTTGATAATTTTCACCTAAAAATATTGTCTGCATAAAGATTTTTATTACACGAGCTGTTTGAAACAAATCTTACTTATCGTCGAGTTATAAAAAATGAAAAAAAATCAAAGATTTAAATTTTTGATATTATTTTATATTCTATATTTAAGTAGGCTTAAAATAAGCGTATTTTTTAAAATTGTCATCCAAAAATAAAGTCTATATCAGTGGTTTTTAACTGGTGCTCCCTGAGCTTGTTGCAAGTGCCCCGACAATTTATGAATGCCGAAATTGAATGTTGGCTGATCTACTGTATCTGATAGGCTTTTGGTGCTCCGCGAGTTTTTCTAAAGATCAAAAGTGTGCTCCCTGACTTCAAAATGGTTTAGAATCATAGACAATAAGAAGAGCGCTCCGTAAATTCACGTGAACATCACGCGTATTTATACACAATTCCTTTCTTGCACGAACTATAGTATGAGAAATTTAATGGTTTTGGCGTCTACTACGTGGTAATTCATTTTCAATAAAGGAGATGAATAAAACTACTATGTTTTTTACCACTTATTTAATTGTTTAAAACAACTAGTTTCGCCTAAGCTCTAGTTTGTAACCATTAGTGTTTACAGGGTAATCCCCGAGGATGGGTTTTCCACCTTCTTTTGTCTCACATGTCTATATATTTTTTCTTTTAGGTTATTTTTATTTTTTTATTTTACTTCTTTATTGCTGTTCAATTGTATACTGTTTATTGATGTTTGTAAACTTATATAAGCGCGCTCGTTCATTTGTACCTTCAGTCATCGGGTAAAACTTGACAATGCCTAGAGCTTAGGCAAAACTAGTTGTTTTAAACAATTAAATAAATGGTAAAAAACATAGTAGTTTTATTCATCTCCTTTATTAACTATAGTATGGTTTTACTAAACACAAATTGAATAAACATAACTTTTATGAGAAGCTTCTTGTTTAAAAAATCGAACAAATCAAAATTTCAGATGTAGTATTTTAACTATATATTACATTTCTGTTGTATTGCGAATGATTTATAACTAACAAATATTTAAATGTCCAACGCCTCGACCATTTAGCTGCATAAACATATGCGGCGAATCGAATGTAATTATCGCATGACGAGATGAAAGAAGTCCAATTTTAGAAACAATGCGCACAAACAGGAATATCGTGTTCAGGCCACTGAGGGCTATTTTCAGCAGGGCGTACTACTACCAAGCCCCGTTTCTGATAGCAATGCTATTTTCGTGAGCATTTTCAAGCGGCGGCCTTCATGAATCGCGTTTCAAAGGCGACGATCGTAAAATTACTAGCGGAAGTGGAGTGATGTAAGTTAAAAACGATCATAAAAAAAATTTACTAGAGTACATTCTGTTGAAAAGCTACGTGCTTTTTTAATTTAGAATTTTATTCTACCGGACTTCAGGTCTACTCTGATGATATCTAACAAAATCGAAATCTCTACTAAACTAAACTAAACTAGTATTTGTAGTTGTGCTTGTTTTGGTACTGGTACTTATATTCATATTTGACATGTTTAAATATACTACTTTATTTTCTAACTTTGATAGCCTTACATTTCTCATATTTTATTAAATTTTCTTACATTTCGTTGGTCCCCCGTATTCTACAATTTTTTATCACTTAATTTATTTCATTTTTCAACGTGTGTGGTGCACTGAAAGCCTCCCAATTGCAGACGTTTTAAATTTATAGCATCGTTTTTTTGGCTTCTATTTTTCTTGACGTTGCGTATTTTGAAACAATCACACGATAATCGTTCGCGCTTACATGGCCATAAAAATCATACCGGCTAACCCTCATGAGTGGAACGTGACTTTTTTGCGTTTGCAACGCCACGCGTTGTGTTTCCCTGGGGCCCACGGTTTATTTGTTTACCAACGGCATTGCATGCATATGCGTGTGATTTCGGCAGACCGTAAAAAAACATGGTTGTGGCTTATCAATAAAGGCGAACAAGAGGACGCTTGTTCGGACCGTCACAAGCAACGGTATCAATCAACAATCATATAGCAAAAATTTAAAATGACATGTTTCGTTATTCTAATGAAAGTAAGTATGAACCGGATATTGAGAAACGACTAACTTCCTTATATTCCGGCTCTAATACAAGGAAGTAGCTCATTTCTAGTAGTAGCCAAACAGACAGGGCTCTTGTGTGGGGCTATACAGGGGAAAATGTCAGATTATTCCTTATAATCCGCGAAAATCTAATAAACTTACATTATTAAGATATTATAAACCAATTCCACGTATGTTAAATGATTTTTTTTTAAACTGTACTAATTCTCGACAACATATTCTGATTCCCGCCTCAACGAGTGCAATACTAGAAACACCTGTTTCACTTCCAACCAAGTATGGGGCCCCACTTTTTACTTTGTGGTAGGTTCAAATCGGTGCCAGATGAGGACAGCCAGCTTCTCGTAATCATCATCACAACATGGTGACCTTATTATAGGGAATTATTCCGCCACACGAAATGTCAGCGCTCGTCTAGCCGCTTGACATATTCCCATTGAACACTATACACCCCTTTTTTATCACCAGGCATTTTTCCACTGCCGCGCCGCTCCCATTATTAATTTATTCGTATGACCTGAATGCGTGGCGACAAATCGGCTGCACTATATCGTTCTGGAAGATGCGGGCGACAAATTGGTTCCGTGGGAAAACCGACTGGACGCTCGTAAATATTATTAGTTTCGCGTTGGATAATGTGGCGCGTGTTGTTTACGTAAATTGTTATCTTTGTGTCCTTTTTTTTGGGCTGGAGATGCATTAAATTATGATGTTTCATCAAGTTTAATGATAAATAAGTAATTAATATTGTATAGTACATTCACTATGGGAAAGATTACTTGCTGAATCACTACTATATATAGAATAATAATAATAATAATATATATATATGTATGTATCTTTTAAATAAATAAATTACTTAAATTACTATATTTTATCATAAAAATGCATTGATATTGTAGAAAAATGCAAGGAATTTGAATTAAATAAAGTTAAAGTTTGAATTGTAAGCCAAATATCAAATTGCCATGACTTTGCGAAACGAGTAACGTTTCCATGATGGCCGCCGCCGTTGTCATGGAAACAAAACAACATTTGCGGGCCCGCTAGCTCTCCATGGGCGCCATATTAGTTATTCATACTATTTCATTTACAAATATGTTGTGTGATTTAATAATGGGACACGACGACGTGTGAAAATAAGAAAATTGACTGAAATCCTGCAACTGAAGCAGACTCAAATGTATGTGCCTTATAAACGCGTTGCGATGAGGTTGCTGAAACGAGGTTAGTACTCTCTTATCTCTTATTAAACAAATTATAGAACAATTCGTAGATATTTTACTTGTGATGCCATTTAAGAATTGTGATGCCAGCTTAAGAGTGCAGGCTCTGGTGATTTGGTTTTAACCACTAATTTCCAAAGGGTAGCTTATTTCAAATTGATACTGTGATATTAAATAATCTTCATGCTGAACGTTATATAGGGGGCATTCTTGACGAGTGCCATTTGTGCCCTATATTGGTCTATATTTTTGCTAATGCAAGATAATACCTGACCTCACAATACCCGGATAGTTCAAACTTATTTAGAATTCATAACATGGCAGCAACGCGAACGAAAGCAAGAAAAGCAAGAACAGTAACTGCAGTAGTAGCAGCAGTAGCAGCAACAACAACAACAACAACGACAAGAGCAACACATGCGCATATTTATTATAATAATAATAATATATGGTATCGCGCTCGTCGTCGTCGTCCCCTTGTTGCGTACTATAAGTTGGAATCGACACCGTAGCAAGTCCGGACCTCAAGGGCTAAATATTATTATTGTGTTCAAAAACTATTGTTAAATATTTTAAACAGTGACTGAATTAGATATGACTTGTAATTCTTTTAGTAAGGTTCTTTTGATAACAAAGAGTGTACATCTTCTATAAGTTCAAAAGTTGTACAATCACCTGGAAACCGTCGTTTTCTTTTGAGAGTACTAACCTCGTTTCAGCAACCTGATCGCAGTGCGTTTATAAAGCACATACATTTGAGTCTGCTTCAGTTGCAGGATTTCAGTTAATTTTCCTATTTTCACACGTCGCCGTGTCCCATTATTAAATCACAAAATATTTCATTTACAACGAATAACTAGCATGGCCCCCATAGAGAGCTACCGGGACCACAAATATTGTTTTGTTTCCATGACAACAACGGCGGCCATCATGGAAACGTTACTCGTTTCACAAAGTCATGGCAATTTGATATTTGGCATACAATTCAAACAAACTTTATTTAATTCAAATTACTTGAATTTTTGTACTCGATTTGAATGTATTATTTATGATAAAATGTAGTAATTTAAGACAGAACGAATCAGCGGAAATAAGGAATATTTTAACACACAATAAATAAGAAAATTCACCTGCCACTTAGTTCTCAGTATGCAATTATTTTGTCACCATAAACATTATTATGGGAAATAATATATATTATCTATATGCCTTTTACCTTTTGGTGTAGGCTAATGGGAAATAATACTCATATATTATTTTATGCCAACATAAACCCACCTTTACTAGGCTAATATTACTAGTTCCGGTATTATATGGCACTCTTTATATGTTATATGTGTGAGCTCGTTGCAATTTAAGAATTAATTCGGCCACAACTATGAAATGTGGTTCAAAATCTCTTCGCCCAAGTGCAGGCCACATGCTCGCGCAATTAATACCATCGACATGTGCGGCCGCGGGAATCTCGCGACTTTTCCAATCTTGCCGGCACATGTTGCGCATCCAGAAACGCCGTTTTGCCAGCGGCGATTTATTTTTAGTGGCACCGTAACGCGCTGCGTTACGCATGCATAAATAAATAATCACGGTTTCAAAGTGGATGGAGTTATGGTTTTATAGTTTTTGAACAAGGAATGCATGAGGAAACCAGTTGGTTTAACGATACTAGGATACTAAACATAATTTTAATGTCCATGGGTTGAACATATATTTCCCCCGAAACTTCCAAGGTATTTTCTTTAATGAAAACAGTTGTGAAAACTATTAGTTGAATTATTAAATAAAAGGTAGTGTTTTTTCTATGATGTTATTATCACTAACTGGCCTTTGAAGCTGACTGCAAGCTTCCAGCAGTTGTAAACAACCGCTAATAATTTTGCCAGGGATCACGTAAATTCGTTAGAAGCCTTTACAGATGAGTCCAACTTGTGTCTGTATAATTGCAATAGACGTCTTCGTGTATATCGATGACCAAATGAGCGATATTCTCAATGCAACATAATGAATACCACTTTATTCGGTGGATTGTCTCTAATGGTCTGTGGGGGGTGAATGGTGAATTTCTATGACAGCTCGCACGAACATCGAAATTTTGATTTAATCATGTGGTAATTATGTACGGAACAACATAACTTGTGTAAACTTCTTTTAAGTGATAACACTAATAAACGATTATTATTATTATTATATGATCTGATGTTATGGCATCTTTACGACGTTTTTGTTCCCCCAAGTTTAGAATTTATTTTGAATCGTCTATTCAATATATCGCATATAGTGTCCTTGAATCTCTCATCTTTCCCCCACATCTACTCTTCGGCTAACAATCGATTGGTCGCGGTTGGGCGAGTTGTCGCCGATGAAAGTGATTCACCGCCGTGGTGGCGGCGGCCGATTCACGCCCTGCAGGCAGCACTACGCGATCGGAAACGCGCCCTATAATTAACCCAAACAAACGCGCGCACATGTTTTCTTGGTGGCCGGCCAAAAGCGACCGCAAAGAGCGGCGATGATGTCAGAATGACGCGATGACATCATTGCCTCGTTGCTGCTGCCCGTTTTGGGTGGCGAAATTTTTTTGAATGCTCATTTGCATGCATAAGAGAGGAAGACTAAATTGGGAACTTTGCATGGACGGAAGAAAAGTGGACGGTTATGTTAGAATAATAACGTTGTACAAGTTAGGCATATTAATGAGTAGTGCCAAAAATTATAGAAAATATATTTCAATCTTATAATTAATATGGTTTCGCTCGTTTTGTTGTCCAAAACTGTAGTTTAGTTGGATTTCAGTCCATTTACGGCCAAGCTATGAATCCACTCTCAAAAGAACACATTTATATTTTTCTAATTCAAATATATATATATATAATGTTTTAACATAATTCGAGTGCAATTTTTTTTAAATTTATTAATTCACGAAAAACACAAAAAAGTTTAGGTGCAATTTGTTTCTTTATTTTCTAAAAATTTCTCGTTGCATATTATTTGTTAAATTATGTATATTAGTAAAAATATTTGACGATATTTATTTGACAATATTTGTTGAAATTTGACGATATTTGACAATATTTGAAGCCATTTGATCATATTTGAAGATATTTGACCATATTTGATGATATTTGACAATATTTGACCACATTTGACGATATTTCACACTATTTAACAATTTTTGACAATATTTGACGATATTTATTTGACAATATTTGATGAAATTTGACGATAATTGACAATATTTGAAGACATTTAACGATATTTGATCATATTTCAAGATATTTGATGATATTTTACAATATTTGATGATATTTGAAGATATTTGACAATATTTGAACACATTTGACGATATTTGACACTATTTAACAATTTTTGACAATATTTGACGTTATTTATTTGACAATATTTGATAAAATTTGACGATAATTGACAATATTTGAAAACATTTAACGATATTTGATCATATTTCAAGATATTTGATGATATTTTACAATATTTGATGATATTTGAAGATATTTGACAATATTTGACCACATTTGACGATATTTGACACTATTTAACAATTTTTGACAATATTTGACGATATTTATTTCACAATATTTCATTAAAATTGACGATATTTGACAATATTTGAAGACATTTGACGATATTCGATCATATTTGAAGATATTTGACCATATTTGATGATATTTGACCATATTTGATGATATTTGAAGATTTTTGACGATATTTGACAATATTTGAAGACATTTGACTATATTTGATGATATTTGAAGATATCTGAAGATATTTGACAATATTTGACCACATTTGACGATATTTGACACTATTTAACAATTTTGGACAATATTTGCCGATATTTATTTCACAATGTTTGATTAAATTTGACAATATTTGACAATATTTGAAGACATTTGACGATATTTGATCATATTTGAAGATATTTGACCATATTTGATGATATTTTACAATATTTGATGATATTTGAAGATATTTGAAGATATTTGAAGATATTTGACAATATTTGACCACAGTTAACGATATTTGACACTATTTAACAATATTTGACAATATTTATTTGACAATATTTCATGATATTTGACGCTATTTGACAATATTTGAAAACATTTGACGATATTTGATCATATTTGAAGATATTTGACCATATTTGATGATATTTTACAATATTTGATGATATTTGAAGATATTTGACAATATTTGACCACATTTGACGATATTTGACACTATTTGACCACATTTGACAATATTTGACACTATTTAACAATTGACAATATTTGACGATATTTATTTCACAATATTTGACGATATTTATTTCACAATGTTTCATTAAAATTGACGATATTTGACAATATTTGAAGACATTTGACGATATTCGATCATATTTGAAGATATTTGACCATATTTGATGATATTTGAAGATTTTTGACGATATTTGACAATATTTGAAGACATTTGACTATATTTGATGATATTTGAAGATATTTGAAGATATTTGACAATATTTGACCACAGTTAACGATATTTGACACTATTTAACAATATTTGACGATATTTATTTGACAATATTTCATGATATTTGACGCTATTTGACAATATTTGAAAACATTTGACGATATTTGATCATATTTGAAGATATTTGACCATATTTGATGATATTTTACAATATTTGATGATATTTGAAGATATTTGACAATATTTGACCACATTTGACGATATTTGACACTATTTGACCACATTTGACAATATTTGACACTATTTAACAATTGACAATATTTGACGATATTTATTTCACAATATTTGACGATATTTATTTCACAATGTTTCATTAAAATTGACGATATTTGACAATATTTGAAGACATTTGACGATATTCGATCATATTTGAAGATATTTGACCATATTTGATGATATTTGAAGATTTTTGACGATATTTGACAATATTTGAAGACATTTGACTATATTTGATGATATTTGAAGATATTTGAAGATATTTGACAATATTTGACCACAGTTAACGATATTTGACACTATTTAACAATATTTGACGATATTTATTTGACAATATTTCATGATATTTGACGCCATTTGACAATATTTGAAAACATTTGACGATATTTGATCATATTTGAAGATATTTGACCATATTTGATGATATTTTACAATATTTGATGATATTTGAAGATATTTGACAATATTTGACCACATTTGACGATATTTGACACTATTTGACCACATTTGACAATATTTGACACTATTTAACAATTGACAATATTTGACGATATTTATTTCACAATATTTGACGATATTTATTTCACAATGTTTCATTAAAATTGACGATATTTGACAATATTTGAAGACATTTGACGATATTCGATCATATTTGAAGATATTTGACCATATTTGATGATATTTGAAGATTTTTGACGATATTTGACAATATTTAAAGACATTTGACTATATTTGATGATATTTGAAGATATCTGAAGATATTTGACAATATTTGACCACATTTGACGATATTTAACACTATTTAACAATTTTTGACAATATTTGACGATATTTATTTCTCAATATTTGATTAAATTTGACGATATTTAACAATATTTGAAGACATTTGACGATATTTGATCACATTTGAAGATATTTGACCATATTTGATGATATTTTACAATATTTGATGATATTTGAAGATATTTAAAGATATTTGAAGATATTTGAAGATATTTGAAGATATTTGACAATATTTGACCACATTTAACGATATTTGACACGATTTAACAATATTTGACGATATTTATTTGACAATATTTGATGATATTTGACGCTATTTGACAATATTTGAAAACATTTGACGATATTTGATCATATTTGAAGATATTTGACCATATTTGATGATATTTTACAATATTTGATGATATTTGAAGATATTTGACAATATTTGACCACATTTGACGATATTTGACACTATTTGACCACATTTGACAATATTTGACACTATTTAACAATTGACAATATTTGACGATATTTATTTCACAATATTTGACGATATTTATTTCACAATGTTTCATTAAAATTGACGATATTTGACAATATTTGAAGACATTTGACGATATTCGATCATATTTGAAGATATTTGACCATATTTGATGATATTTGAAGATTTTTGACGATATTTGACAATATTTAAAGACATTTGACTATATTTGATGATATTTGAAGATATCTGAAGATATTTGACAATATTTGACCACATTTGACGATATTTAACACTATTTAACAATTTTTGACAATATTTGACGATATTTATTTCTCAATATTTGATTAAATTTGACGATATTTAACAATATTTGAAGACATTTGACGATATTTGATCATATTTGAAGATATTTGACCATATTTGATGATATTTTACAATATTTGATGATATTTGAAGATATTTAAAGATATTTGAAGATATTTGAAGATATTTGACAATATTTGACCACATTTAACGATATTTGACACGATTTAACAATATTTGACGATATTTATTTGACAATATTTGATGATATTTGACGCTATTTGACAATATTTGAAAACATTTGACGATATTTGATCATATTTGAAGATATTTGACCATATTTGATGATATTTTACAATATTTGATGATATTTGAAGATATTTGACAATATTTAACCACATTTGACGATATTTGACACTATTTAACAAGTTTTGACAATATTTGACGATATTTATTTCACAATATTTGATGAAATTTGACGATATTTGACAATATTTCAAGACATTTGACGATATTTGATCTTATTTGAAGATATTTGACCATATTTGATGATATTTTACAATATATGATGATATTTGAAGATATTTGAAGATATTTGAAGATATTTGAAGATATTTGACCACATTTTACGATATTTGACACTATACAACAAGTTTTGACAATATTTGGCGATATTTATTTGACAATATTTGTTAAAATTTTACGATATTTAACAATATTTGAAGACATTTGACGATATTTGATCATATTTGAAGATATTTGACCATATTTGATGATATTTTACAATATTTGATGATATTTGTAGATATTTGAAGTTATTTGAAGATATTTGAAGTTATTTGAAAATATTTGACAATATTTAACAAGTTTTGACAATATTTGACGATATTTATTTGTCAATATTTGATGATATTTGACGATGTTTCACAATATTTAAAGACATTTCACGATATTTGAAAATATTTGACCATATTTCATAATATTTTACAATATTTGATGATCTTTGAAGATCTTTAAAGATATTTAAAGATATTTAAAGATATTTAAAGATATTTAAAGATATTTGAAGATATTTGACAATATTTAACAATATTTGACCACATTTGACGATATTTGACACTATTTAACAATTTTTGACAATATTTGACAATATTTGATGAAATTTGACGATATTTGACAATATCTGAAGACATTTGACGATATTTGCTCATATTTTAAGATATTTGACCATATTTGATGATATTTTACAATATTTGATGACATGATTTACTGTTAAATTGTAGAGGCTTCCAACTTATTAGTGGCGTCCATAACAGACCTAAAACGGTTCTTAGTTTTTGAAATTACAGAAGGAATATTCTATTATATTTTAAAATTGCTAATATTTATCTATTTACAAATAACAATCGTATTAAGTATTGTTAGAACACCATATAATTTGTATCTCAAAATTGAATGAATTTGTAATAAATTATTCAGTAATTTCTGTGAAAAGTATTTAACTTCATCGCACGCAAAATTGACTGGTGGGACGAGTGAGTAGCTTTAAAGGGAGGTTTCACAATGGGCCCATTTTGAGGCCTAAGTGTTCTACCCTTCAGCCAACTATCCAGAACTATCCAGACTATTTAACATCATTTGGAGGAAGTTTGGGTTATTCATAACAATAACTCCTCTGACAATTTAAATAGTCGTTTAGCAAGCAAATTAATTTCTTGTTTGATATTATTGAGTGTAATATAATAAGTGTATATTATATTACACTCAATAATATCAAACAAGAAATGTATTTTCTTGTTAAAAGACCATTTAAATTGCCAGAGGAGTTATTATTATGAATAACCCAAACTTCTTCCAAATGAAGTTAAATATTTTTCACGGCTATTAATACACGTAACATCCCCTAGGCATATTTTACCCCATTAACACATTCATTAATAACGCAACTTCGTGACAAAATAAATGACACCTATGCCCGGAACTGCGTGTACTCATTAATATTCCAAACCCTTTCTGGAGGGGTGTGTTAAATGAAACTAATGCGTTCACATAAATTGTGCAAGTATTTCTGCATGTTAAACATGATAAAGAGAACTCTACAGTTTTACCATTTAAAAATGTATACAACAATAGATTTGAAAATATTGTCGAGATAATTTTGGGGTGTTGTCTCGTCAGGGAAACACCTGTTAACATGTTTAGTTAGTTAACAATATTGTGTTCTTTAAACTCTGTATCGTCTTTATTCCAAATGCTAGAGAGATGGTTTATATGTAAACATGTAGAGTATTTCTAGCCCTACAGGTTGACGCTAGGCGTTCTTCTCTAGCTCTTAAGCCCTGGTTTCCTAGGAAAGCGGTTATTTACACATCACAAAAATCGTATTAAGTATATGTACTTCAACAACTCGCAAGTTTTAAACGTAATTCATTGCGTTTTTGCAATATGTTGAGGTATTACTCTTTAAGGGAAGCCATATTCGTTTATATACGTGTTTGTGACGCAAAAATTACATCAAATATGGCCGCTTTTAAGCGACTGTGCTTCTAGGAAACCAGGAATTTAATGTTTTCGTGCTGAAACGATGAAAAGAAAGAAGAAGACTGTTTCTGTAGCGTCCTATTTAAAATGCTTAGAGAAAGGGTTTATATGTGAAAATGCAGAGTATTTCTAGTCCTATAGATTGATACTAGCCACTTTTCTCGATCTCTTACCATTTTCACACAATACCGTTGAAAAAAAGTAAATATGATGAGAGTATTTTTAACAAATTGCTATTGCAGATTTTTAATTATTTAGTTTGATTAACGAATAAATAATTCTTTGCTATTTTAGGGTCTCCCATATCGACCAACCAATTTAGACCTTTTAATAGCTCGATCTTAATTAACATTCCAGCGGGGCCATTGTATGTGAAATAAGTAATTCATGCTTATGCGCGTGTGTGTGTGTGTGAGTGGTGCATGCAATGCACCACCAGGCAGGCGAACGGCATCTGGTTAAGCCTGTAATAAGCTTAATTGGTTGGATGGCCACTTTTAAATGTTATCGTGCTACCAATAAGTACTTTTTTAATTAAACATTTCAATATCAAATCTATGTAGGCATAAATTTATTTAACTGTTAACGACGATTTATGACGAGCCACCCCCCCCCTGCCACCTCAAGAAACTATCTATTTGACTATATTTGATGATATTTAACGATATTTGACGATATTTGACGATATTTGACAATATTTGAAGATATTTGACGATATTTGATCATATTTGAAGATATTTGACCATATTTGATGATATTTTACAATATTTGATGATATTTGAAGATATTTAAAGATATACCTACAAGAAACTATCTAATAAAACTGTTGATAACAATTTACCAGAAAATGTTAATAGAAAAAACCTTTATTTGGCATAATCCCTTAAAAAATACAAAAACCCCCCAATATAGAATGCTCATCAACAAAAATATAAATTAACAGCATATACATAAATAACCCTACCCTACTTCTGCCCTCGCCACTTTCCTCTCCCACGTCAGCCTCCTGCAGATTATCACGTCTTTTAATATCCATTATTTCTTATATCATTTTGTACGATTTTTTAACTTACTTTCGAAATTTGTAAGAAAACATATATGTTTATAAATGTTTTATAAGATTGGCCTTGTGCTGATATCTCAAGCACTCGAAATTCTACAATTCTTTTCAGGTATATGTACCTGAAAATAATTGTAGAATTCCGAATGATAGTTCTACAATTCTTTTCAGGTACATATACCTGAAAAGAATTGTAGAATAGTTAAAGCATAATCCGCCGACGCGTTTATTGTGGAACATTCTGTATACCTATATCAACGATTACCTTTCTCTGTTATGCATAAATGATATAAAATAACAATAACGAAGCCAAAATAATTTCCTAGATACATAGGATTCAAATGAATTGAGAATTAGATTTAGATGATGTAATACTCTCAGGCAACTGTACATATTTCTTCGTCTGCATCTACATTCGGATTAATATGATTAATAATTCAACATGGTAAATTTTATTAGTTGGAATTACGCGTGTAATAAGCACCCAGTGGTCAGTGCTGAATAATAAGCTGCAAACGGGCGCACGTCCGATTCAAGGTAGCGCTTTTGGAATTTATAAGCATCGGGGAGAGCGTGTCTTTTTGTATATGCGCGCACAGGAATTCTTCATCAATAGCGGAATTCCCATTGTACCTACTTCAAACGTTTAATAATATATACCAATATGAATTTACTACTTAGTATATTTGATTTTATTTTCAAAGAAATACTTACTTTTGGTTATATTTTTAATTTCTAAATGTATGTTTTTTAGTTTTAAGTTTAAGTTTAAAAAAAAATAGTACATTAATATTGGGATTATTATAAGGTTTAACTATCTGTAATTGTATTCATTGCTTCAAAAAAATGATACATTCCATTCCAAGGATGAGCAACCTATTTTTACAACTGGCCAGTTACAAATTTAAAAATGTGGTGCATATGGCCGCATATAGAAAATTTATAATATGGCAAACACTTATTTACTTCACTTCACTTTAGTCGATACCAACTGCAAATTTTATGCCGGCCGCCATTCAAATTTGGTGTTCCGTTTAGCCCCGAGTTTTCTAAAATCTATAATACATTTTCCTTGTTTCAGGTATTATGTAGTAGCTGTTATGGAAACGGAGCCATTACTTTAAATACTGGTGAGTTTTTGCATATATAATTTATTTGAAACTTTTTGAAAAGGGAACCCCTGCAGGATTATTAATTATAAATATTAATCATATATCTATGAAATTTGATAGACATGAATTTATAAATGACGTTTTTTTGTTTAAATTTACCACGTTAATTCAATTCCAAATTATCCCTGTATTTTTTTTATTTTTTTATTTATATCTATCATGCAGTGAAGGGTGGCATGATTTTTTATTTTTTTTAATCTTAAAAATCTTAAAATTTTTATATCTTGTCCATTTGCGAAACAAATAAACAAATAAAAATGAGAATTAGTGGAAATATATATATATATATATATATATATATATATATATATATATATATATATCTTTTCTGCTCTTTGCCAGTTCTCTTGCTTGTTTAACTGTCTTTACTTTCTTGATTATTATTTCCTCTATAGTACGTGTAGTACGTATTATATACAACAAAAATAACGTAAATCTGAGTTCGCGTGGTAGCAAAAGCCGACATTAATGAACGCACGGTATATTTTATCACAGACTCATGCTAAAATCAGTAAAAGCTTGTCAACATGAAGTCCATTAATTAATGCACTATGCACTTATCAAGTTATTTATATAATTACATAATTACAATCATTGCAAGTGCATAAAAATAACTTTCTGCGCAACACCGGAGAATTCGCTTTTAATAGCTATTTTATCAATTACAACAACAATTTTATTTACGTACATTCATAGAGTGCAGTATTGAGTCTCTTAAAAGCTACATTACTTTGAACACCTGTATGTGTCCGGAGGCGATTGCTGTTACGGAACAAACAGCGAGAGACGTTTTCTTGCCTCCCACTTGTTGTGACCCGCGCAATCAATTATTTGGTGGGATAAAGTTCGACCGAATCGAATCTAAACACTAATTGACTTTTGTACAGGGTTTGTCAATCTATCAGGTTCAGATTAGAATGAATTATTATTAAGCTACATCAGCGGTGAGCAAATATTTGTATACAATAGTTATTATAATAATAATATTGTTTATTTAGCATATATGCTACAGAACGTATACTGATCTATACAGATGTATAATAAACTCGGTTTGCATGACACAATTTCATGTAACTAATAAATACATACAGGGTGTTTCAGGAGGAGTGTCCATAATTTTAGGAGGTGGTCATATCGACCATTTTAAATAAAAAGCATATATGCTACAGAAAGTACACTGATCTATACAGTTTTATAATAAATACGGTTTATGCGATACAATTTCATACAACTAACAAATACATACAGCGTGTTTTAGACTCCTCCTGAAACACCCTGTATGTAGTCCATAATTTTAGCAAGTAATAATATGGACTATTTTTTAAATTAAGTCAACTAAACATAAGGTAATAAACAAATGCAATTGGCCTATTGATTGCATTTATTATTATTTCAAGGATATGAAAGACACGAAGAATTAAGTCAAAGTAGATTTTCAAAAATCCCATCACCGGCAATGCACTTATGAAGTCGTTTGCTAATACTACTTGTACCTTTCCTAAGGTCGTCTTGTTCTTCAAAATGTGTATGCACACACACACATGCACATCTTATAATAGTATTATAAAATAGGATGAAAATAAGAATGAGGAATACAAAATAGAGTTAATATAATATTATAAACTTCCTATATCGCAATAAAAGTAGCTTGACAACAACAAAATCTATTTAAATAGAATAAAATCTACTTAAAATATTATCAAATAAAATAATTCAAAACCCTTTGCTTCAAACACATTGTATATCATTGTACATATACTGTTAGTCAGCTTTGTATTTATCTACCAACAGTGAGCATTGCCGTTTCATTCTCTTGTGTCCGAAGAGTGTGATCTCAGCAATTCCATTGCGTGTCCACGAATGAATAATGCATTACATCAGCGACGTGATGGCACGGGCCGCTCAATTTTTTCCCATGGACTTTTGTTTATTTAGCTATCGCTGACAAAATATTTGTGGGCGTAGTACTTTCGACCTCTGACACTTTGGTTTCATAATAATATAATTGCAATTTCGTTTCTTAAAATTTCAGATTTTTTAATTATAATATAGACAAGAAATCAACGTCTTTAATGCATTTGTGTATACAATACCACTAACAATAGAATATAATGAATACCAGTATGACATAAGGTTTCTGTTACATTCTTTACGTAGTGTACTTTTTGTATTTTCTATTATTTTTCTATTATATTCCGAATTTCGCGAATTACCTTTCACAGGTTTTCTGTTGAGTTCTCTTTTTACCGATAGAAAAGCCCTATAAAGATATGATTAATGTATAAACAATAAAATAAATATATTAATAAATAAATATCATCTTGGTGTTCATATAATTGATATATTAATCAATTATGTAATAAATAAGATAATACTGTTATATTAGTGTAAAAAATATATAGTAAAAAATTAGGGGTAGAACAGCCCTATAAAGATACAAGATTTTTTGCTATATCTAAAAATCGCCAAGGTGGTGTAGGCGAGTTTTAGATATAGCAAAAAAACTTGTATCTTTATAGGGCTGTTCTACCCCTAATTTTTTACTATATATTTTTTACACTAATATAACAGTATTATCTTATTTATTACATAATTGATTAATATATCAATTATATGAACACCAAGATGATATTTATTTATTAATATATTTATTTTATTGTTTATACATTCATCATACCTCAGATACGAATATACAAAAACATTAAATATGTTTAAAGAGACAAATAGCAAATTAATTCCATCCCAAATGTTATTATGACTATGTGCGTATAGATTAACATATAGGTGCACTATAAATTTCCATCGTGAGTCACAATTTACAAATAAGAGCATTGATAAAATCGCGATATCTTTCGATACAAAACATACAGTTCGTAGCAAAGCGTGCCACAAACGTTATTATTATCGTTTAATGTCTAAACAGATAAAACATTGGAATTCTGCCAATCGGTCGACGACCTCCCCCGCACTGTAGTTGCAGTTGGAGACGGGCATTAGATGAAATTATATAATAATGCGATTGATTTAATATTTATGGGTCGCTTTTGTGCGTTCTCGAGTGCTGCTGACAGGGACATTAATATCGGGAGAATTATTATAATGCCGCCACTTGTCCGCGCGCGAGTGTTATTTATGGCGCCCTCGCTAATTGAAACGGTTCGAGGCCTAATGTTTAATGAGATGTACGCGTAATTATTTAGTTTTTATGTGAGTAATACGATTAACAGTGTTTGAGATTGAAGTTTTGCGGTTCGTTTGCATTTATGGCTGCTATAAAATCTGTTGTCAGATCATTCACCATGATATGTTAGTAAACATAATTAACTAATTTATTTATTAATTATTAAGACTCGGTTTTATAAAGGTGAGGTAACTATAATGATTATATTGATAGATGTTACCTAAAACATTGTTAACTTTCCATTTCAAAGCATCATGTATCGTTGTATATATATATATATGTATATATATATATATATATATATATATATATATGTATATATATATATATATATATATATATATATATATATATATATATGGCAACGTCGTATTATGTGTCAAAGTTGTCAAAAGTGACTTGATTAGAAATTAACTCGAGAGATATCTGCTTTATACAACCGAGCCTAAATAAAATATAAAGAATTAAAAAAAAGACCTTTATTGGCATTTCCCTCACTGTCCTTCCACATCACCAACCACAACAAAAATATAAAAATAATAGTAAACATAAATGTACTTTTTGCGAATTGTTACTTTTATTTCTATTTGTATTTTTATTTTAATTTTTATGTATTTTTGTTGTGGTTGGTGATGTTGAAGAGCAGTTTTTTTTTGTGAGGAAAATGCCAATAAAGGTCTTTTTTTAGTAAACATAAACCTTTATTAGGCATAGATAAACACACAAATTCAATCATCTACCCTGTACAGAATTCAAAAACAATAAAATATGTGATGGAGTGAAAGTAGAGTGGGTTTGAGACTGCAGAAAGGTTAAGATAAGATGGGAAAGGCGTGAAAATCTGCAAGAGGCTGATGTGTGAGAGACATTTAGCGAGGACAACGTGGGTCTAGTTTTGTTCACATAATGTTATGTAAGGGAGTTTGTATTTTATTTTTATTTGTATAAAAAGAATAGTACTGCTGAACAATAGAATCAAAATGCAATAGTAGAAGAAAAACAAATAACTTAGACACGGACACAGAGAATATCAAACACAAACCCTCAATACCCACAGCCCAAGGAGGAATTAAAACCACAAACCTCGCGGTGAGGACCGAGGGAAGAAATCACCATTCATCTTTTTTTTGTGTAGCATAAAAACACTATTTTAGTATTTAAAATAAATGTACAAAATTAAGTTAGACTTCTTTGAACGAAACTAAAACTAAATTATTTTAGAAAATATAAGCTAAACCCCATTTATTTTATTGATTGTTGCGCAACTATATAAACCATAAATACAGTCTATATATTTGTATCCGCCAGCTGTCGAATGTCCGGTCAATTTAGACGTTTCCCCGGTTTAATGAGCTGAGTAATATGTGACCGACACACACAAATAGACAGACATAGGGCAATTTTATAATTTTAAACCGCATCATTTGGGATGCACTCGATGACATTATAATTTCAGAGCGATGTCCGAATAATTTGTATAGAGCCCACACACAGCGAGTAATTTACCTGGGTGATTTTGGCTGATAAAATTTCCCATCTACCTCCCTTAATTGGGCCGTTTATACCACTAATTCCGGCAAGAAATTGATTCTATGGCTATTATCTAAATTGGTTAGATTGAAGGCTGTAATTTGTGTAATCTTAACGTGATAATTACAGGCTGTTAACTGGCGAATTGATTTTCTTGATAGGAGTTTAGATTCTATTAAGTTTATTTAAAATTGAAATATTATGTCTAAAGCTCGTTTTAGAATTTCTGGATTCAAAAGTTGTTCAAGAAATTAATTAATATATTGACATTGATATAAGAAATGTTCAAATTTTGTCTTAATCGATTTGGCCGTTGTCCCGAAATTTTTTTCACAGACCTACATATGTATGTAGGTCTGTGAAAAAAATGTCTCTGTGTATGTACGTATGTATATACATACATACTCAGAGGCATTTTTAATAAATGGTGTGATGAAAAGGAAATGTGTGCCGCCATTTTTTTTTTAATAATTAAAAGTGTACCGCAATAAATAATTGGCTGCTGAAAAACACTGGTTTAGATAACAATTAAATTAAATCCTATGCAATTTTTAGTGAATTTGTCAAAAATTCAGTTCATTTATTTATTATTCCGTTTATTTTATTTTTGTCCACAAACCTAATTTTGTAATTAATAATTGTAAATGTAATTTGCCTTATTTCTTAGATTACATGAATATAAGCGGTTACTACGGTTGTAAATAAACATTCTGGGAAATTGGTCGCGCAAATCGCCATTATGAGGAAGTTTACTTTATGAAATAACGCAGAGCAAAACCGCAACGGTACAGCTGCGAATAGATGGCTAAAAATAAAACTTTAATGTTTTCTACATGTATTTGCATGCCTGGGCCAACCAGTCCATTTAATTCCACCGTGTGCAGTAGGTAGAGTCTACTAAATACCATTTTTGATTGTCTGAATAATTATACTTTTGATATTGTGTGTCTTATTTATTAAGGTTGTTTTAAACAAGACCATCTCTTGACTCAAAAGTTAGTGAAGATGCGAGACAATCTAAATTGTCTCGTATCATACAGCGAATTATTTGAAATATTGAATTGGATTATAGATCGAATGGAAAAATGTAACGCATTCTATTTGTCAAGAACAAATTGTTTGGGAGGAGAATATATGAATTTCTTGAACAACTTTTGAGCTAAGAAATTGTCTTGTCTAAAAAACGACCTTTATATTATTTGATTATATTTAAAAATTTAAAAATTTAAAAATTTAAAAATTTAAAAATTTAAAAATTTAAAAATTTAAAAATTTAAAAATTTAAAAATTTAAAAATTTAAAAATTTAAAAATTTAAAAATTTAAAAATTTAAAAATTTAAAAATTTAAAAATTTAAAAATTTAAAAATTTAAAAATTTAAAAATTTAAAAATTTAAAAATTTAAAAATTTAAAAATTTAAAAATTTAAAAATTTAAAAATTTAAAAATTTAAAAATTTACAAATTTAAAAATACATGTTAACCTATTTATGGCCTAGCTATGAAATCACTCTCAAAAGAACAAATTATTTATATTTTTCTAATTCAAATTTTAACATAATTCGAGTGCAATTTTAGAAAGAATTCAGTTTTCTTTCTAAAATTGCACTCGAATTATGTTAAAATTTGAATGAGAAAAATACATTTTTTTTTCGTTATTGTATCCCTAAAATACTCAAAATGAACCCGATTTTTACAATGTCTGAATGGAGCTTTTTAAGTTTATTTATTTATATTTTTTTGTCAATACATATAGCATAATCATAATTATAATAAATTTAAAACTAAAATTACTTCTATGAATTTCTTGAGCAACTTTTGAGCTAAGAAATTGTCTTGTCTAAAAAAACGACCTTTATATTATTTGATTATTATATAATAAAATTTAAAAATCTAAAAATTTAAAAATTTAAAAATTTATAAATTTTAAAAATTTAAAAATTTAAATACCTAAAATACTCAAAATGAACCCGATTTTTACAATGTCTGAATGGAGCTTTTTAAGTTTATTTATTTATATTTTTTTTCTCAATACATATAACATAATCATAATTATAATAAATTTAAAACTAAAATTACTTCTAGTATATTTACAAAAAATATAAGTGATTTGTTTCTTCCCTCCGTCCTAGCCTTGAGGTTTGTGGTTGTGATTGTATGTTGTCAGTCAATGGTACACTCTTATTATTATTATTATTATTATTATCATTACTATTATGAAGACTATGTAGTATGGCGCCGTGTAGAGGTTCTAAAAATTGCGCGTTCTGATAAGAGTCCAGAAATATATTTACGAGCGCGCGCGTTTTAATCAAACACATGTCGACCGCTAAATGATTAATTGGTGAGTGGCAGAGGTCACCGTTTTCATTAACAAATAGCCCCCGGTCTTATCTCTTCTCTTACGCAACAGACGTAATGCTCAATCTATTCATCTAAAAATAAATAGTGCATTAAATAATATAAATATAATTCCAGTTGCCGTTACAGTCCATTAAGGACTTTAGCACTATGTTATAATTAGTCATGGGCACTATTGCATAGAAACTATCGGAATATCGAATAGAAACTATCGGACTATCGAATAGATACTATTGGACTATCGTATAGAAACTACCGGCTTATCGAATATAAACTATTGGACTATCGAATAGAAACTATCGGACTATCGAATAGATACTATTGGACTATCGAATAGAAACTACCGGTTTATCGAATAGAAATTATTGGACTATCGAATAGAAACTATCGGACTATCGTATAGAAACTATCGGACCCTCCGAAGAACGGGCATGTGTAGAAAAACATCCCAAATGATCTGTAATCATTTTTTTCTGCGACCTCTCAAATAGTTTTAGCGGTCTCACTTTGAGAATCACTGGAATAGATGATAGACTATCAAACTATCGATACGTATCAATAGTATAGTTATAGACACAACGAGATGCAGACGTAGATAACTACTGACATAGGTTACAGAATAGGGGCACTGGGCCATATAAAGTAATTTAATAGGATATATCAAACAAGTAAATAGATCCATCAATAATTTTTTGGGATGTTGGTGAATGAATACAGGCAATAGACTCTTACATAGCTCTATTTAGATATGCTAATGTCGCTTTATATCTCAAACAGCGAAAAATAAAGTTTGAATTCCGGATGAGAAAATCACTTGATGACTTTTTTAATACTGGTCGTACATTACCAGTATAATCTAAGTTAGTACATACACATCTGTTGACTATAGTATTGTAAATGATTTTTATTAGATTATACTGGTAATGTACGTTTTGAAAATGAGAATGTATAAACATAATAAAGCTGGGATCAACAAAAGCAGATTATTTATTATTAATAATCTACTTTTGTTCATCCCAGCTTTATTATGTTTATACATTCTCATTCTCAAAACGTACATTACCAGTATAATCTAAAACAAATCATTTACAATACTATAGTCAACAGATGTGTATGTACTAACTTAAGAGCACACACGTAAACTCTACGTAGTATATAGTTTTTAAATAATTCAATGAATAATACTCGGCAGCAGTGAACAAACAATGCGGTGAAAATATGCAGTGAATGGCGGCACAAATTTAAATTTTAATCTCGCACTATGCAGATTGACTGCACAAACAGGTTTCACCAGCGAGCGGCTTCTGATGGACTTGAAAATAATACAAAAATTGTATCAATCGAGCGTAAAACGCGTCTGACTGCAGAAAAACAGTGTTTGCTGAATAAGAATAAGAATAATCTTTATTTAACGAAAATGCAACAATAACAAGTAATTTTGTAAGTTACTATTACTCTCGTCCAGACAAGTCATTACAATCCTTTTAGAAATAAGCAATACAAATTTTTATTATAAACATCCAAAATAATTTATATAAATAAACATCGGATATAATAAAAATTAAAAAATTAATTTATGGTACACTCAACATGATAATTAAATATTTGAAAGCCGCTTGTGATTATCACTTTCCGGTTCCATTCCACAACCCCACAAAATTCTGAGAAATTGCTTGAAAAAATTATTTTTTGGAAATATCTTATATTTTTATATATTTATATTAATGAACTCGAAACGTCGTGTGGTGTCCACATCAGATAAATCAAATCAAATCAATTTAAATATAGTCCAGTCAATGAGTGCTCATAAGGGGGTACACCCCCCTTATGAGCACTCATGAAGTGTATGAAAAATGCGTATATTAGTTGAACTTCCAACAGTTATCGAAATATATGTTATATACGAAAATCGATAATTTTCGAAAAAAATAATCTTCTCACTTTTTGTTAAATATTTGCTTCTAGTGCCTCCCACGACTGTTTCTCAAAAAATGGTTAAAAATAAAGTTGAAGAGCATTAAATGTACTTCAATTTTAAATATACTTTTAATAATAATAGATTTATTGCTCTACAGATTTACATCCATTTACAGAACAACATACAAAATAAGAAGAAAATATACCATGGTACATACAATATATCAGACATACATACATTGTACCTGAATTAACTTAACTCTACAGTGCTTACATTCTTTTTATATGAATAAAATGTTTGATGAAATATATCAATATTTTTGTATAATTATAAAAAAAAATTGATTTTAGATCTTACATATCTGGTGTGAGCTATGTTTTACTCAATTACAGTATTATAATTGTGCTATTTGTTCCATGATATTGCGCCATACAATTTGTCGGTAATTTGGTTTTTATTATAATTTAATAAATCATAATCGAGTGACCTAAAACATACGGCCATTTTGGATAATGACGTAGTAGATTAATAATGGCCGACTATAATCATGGATAGCTATAATTTTGTTTGTTGTTGGCTTCCCAAAAGTCCCGGGATGTATCTGTAAGTTTTGAACGAGTAAAGAAAAATAATTGAAAATTTGGGGATCACTAAAGAGTTATAAAAACTACATTCTTAAGGTCGTTTTAGATAAGACAATTTCTTAGCTCAAAAGTTGTTCAATAAATGAATTCATATATCCTCCCCCCATACAATTTGTCCTTGACAAATAGAACGCGTTATATTTTTCCATTCGATCTACCATCCAATTCAATATTTCAAATAATTTGCTGTATGATACGAGACAATTTAGATTATGTTGTATCTTGACTAAATTTTGAGTCAAGAAATTGTCTTGTCTAAAACGACCTTTAGATAGTCTGTTTAAATATGTCCATTTCATAACTTCGCATCGATTTATAAACCATTTTTACATTATCATACAATGTGTCTCAAATAATTTACTTAAACTTTATACACACACATAAAATTTGATCGAATACCTACAATTGAATGATCTGTAAACAGAAAATAAAATCGTATCTATTTTATCCGCCAGAACTCCGATTTAATTTATAAATATGAATTCACCGCTTAGTAATCTAAACATTTAGATTTCGGTCTTGTTAAAACATAAAATTAAATTAAATCGGTAAAGAGACCTTACGGCTATCGATATTGTATAATGCGCACGGCCAAAAAATGTATCCGAATGAACGAAAGCACCCACCGTTAAGATGCAAATGAATGAATAAAATTATGAATGAATCGGGTTACACGCGGTGTGACGCTTCCGTTGGTGTGGCACATTTTTACCGAAAATAAAACACAATTGTTCGCATTTATACAACCTACGAGTAGCAAACTTTTGATAAGGAACTGGTTTCAGAATTTTTCAAGATTAGAATGCTTGCAGACGATATCATTTTAAACACAATATTTTACATAAGCGAGGTATGATCATACAAATCGTTCCAAAATAAAAATAACTATTTAGTTTTTAGTACTTATTTCGCACTTGAGGACATACATTTAATGTTTGAACCGTCCGATATACGAGGATATACGATATACGAGATTCGATCAAAAAATTCTACTAGTTTTCAGTGGATAAAATTAATAGATAGATTTATTCATGTATGTGTTTTTTGTATTTACAAGAACAGGAACAGCAATACATAAGTCAAAGAGAAAAAAATAAAAATAGATAAAATAAAAGTAACACATTAAAATTACTGCTACATAAATTTGAGAATAATGACAAAACTAAAATACATTTAATACATTAAAAATTGTTCAATAGACAGCAAGTGACTAGGTAAATATATATATATATATTTTTTTAATCGAAGCCAATATTAAAAATTACACTATATACATCTAGAAATTAAACACTAGTAAAAGTACATTTAACACATTAAAAAATAGATGGCTTAGAGACACAAGTGGATAAATAATACAATAGAATAAATTAATCACCTGACATTCACACTATATATTAATAAATAAATATATATTTTTTTATATGAGCCTGTGAGAATGCAAATGGTGGAAGTCACTTTTGAATGATTTCAAGTCTGTAACTGCACACATCGATTTACATAAATACCAAATCCAAAATCTTCTGCTTTTCAAAATAATTCAAAAGTGACTTACACCACTTGCATTCTCACAGACTCATAAAAAATATATATTTATTTATCAATATTAATTTTATCCCCTTCAAAGTAGTAGACTTTTTTGATCGAACTTCGTATATCGTATATTCTCGTATATCGGACCGTTCAAGCATTAAATGTGTGTCCTTAAGTGCCAAAATAAGTACTAAGTTTTATTTTTATTTTGGGACGATAGACATTTTCTACTGCTTTCAGCTGCCTTATGTTTTTAGGGAGAAAGTAGTTAGGACATAAATTAAAAATAAAAGTATTATATGTTGTTTCTCCTCAAAATTGTATAAACTAATGACGAAAATGTTATTTACGTGTTTTGGTCATCAATAGAGTGAAATGAATTATTTTGGTGGTTCGCAGTTTATTTATTTTCTACTACTTATTCATCAATGATTGTATAATAAAGGATATTACTAAAAAAGAATAGAATTTAATTGTTGTATCAAAGATAATAATTAGAATTTCTTGTATAAAAGTAGAATTTTCCGGTACAAGTGGGTTAACGACAGAGGCGCATATGTGCGCACTGGCATTTTCCTCTACGACGCTGTTCCCTACGCGGCGGCGGGTTTACGACTTTCCCGGCGGTCGTAAATGATACGGAAATTCGCAATAACGCGGCGTCGTTTTTCACAACAGCGTTCCCGAAGCACATGCTAGGCATTTCTGCAGGTCGGGATTTGGGTCAACCCCAATTTACATTCTTAACACTAATGACTTCAAAACCTCAAAAGGAATAATTTTATCATACAAAGGCTGCTTTATAATCATAATTTAATACACTCCAAACATTTTAATACCATTTTCGAAAAATGTTATTAAGTACGTTGCTTTGTGACATATTTTTATTCTATGTTTTTGTGAAAATTACTTATAATTTATTATTTTTATTTACATTTTATAAGATAATATAAGACTAGGTACTTATAGAAAATGTAAATAAAAATAATAAATTATAAGTAATTTTCGCAAAAACATAGAATAAAAATATGTCACAAAGCAACGCACTTAATAACATTTTTCGAAAATTATTTTTTATATAACTACCTAGTCTTATATAAAATGTAAATAAAAATTGTAAAATTATAAATAATTTTCGCAAAAACATAGAATAAAAATATGTCACAAAGCAACGTACTTAATAACATTTTTCGAAAATTATTTTTTATATAAGTACCTAGTCTTATATAAAATATAAATAAAAATTGTAAAATTATAAATAATTTTCGCAAAAACATAGAATAAAAATATGTCCCGACGTTTGACGAGAGATAATGTTTGCTACCGTTATCGCTAAGAATGAACTTGTGAATTAAAAATCACGGCTGATAGCCCTATATAGACAGAAGTTTCTTTTTTAGTTTATATGAGTTTTGAATGACCTTTCATTGACTAATAACTAATAAACGTGGTTTATTAGTATGTACTATGAATAATAACTATCCATATTTAGGCTCAGTTGTATAAAGGCAAGTAAACTATAACCCGTGATTATATTGTTAGACGTTGCATAAATTCTTGTTAATTTTCCATCTCATAAGCACAACTTTGACATATAATGCGACATTGCCAGATATAAACAGGGGTACATGACATACCCCTGGTTATATCTGACAACGTCGCATTATATGTCAAAGTTGTCAAAAGTGAGGTTAGAATCTTAGATTAGAGGATTAAGGAGAAGCTCAGAGAAGTTTAATCATCCGTGTTTGGGACAGATAGCAGATACAAATACCCCACATGATATTTACAAAAGAATTAAATTATTATGTATTGGATTGTTAAGGCGTCTACTTTGTGATAATTCATTTTAAAGAATAAATAAAACGATTTTTTACTTTGTTTTTTATCACACTTCAGTTACACTTTGCAACTAGTTTCGGCTAAGCTCTAGCCATTTTCGAGCTTTTCATCGGAGGAGTTGCAAAGTGTAACTGAAGTGTGATAAAAAACAAAGTAAAAAATCGTTTTATTTATCCTTTAAATTATTCTGTTCCTAATTATGCTATAATAATAGTGGTGTCGCTGATAAGTCTGCGACAACCCGGTATTTACCTTAACTTCACAGAAAACCTCTAAAATCTGTGAAAGGTGTTTCGCGAAAATTCGGCCTGCTGGGGATCGAACTCAATCTGTTTTCGTTTATCGCTCTGCGCCGATACGGGCTCGTAAGTGCCTTTCGTTTATCACTCTGGGCTGGTACGGGCTTATTGTTTCTTGTTCTATTTGCCGCTCACAATTCTACCTCGACCCTTACAACCGGCGGTGCACGACCGCAAGACTTGGGCGATACACCACGCCACCGGGATGTTAAACGAAAGCGCCTTCAAGCTCCCTAATGCCGGACGACGCCTCTAACCACTCAAGAAACTAATTTCTAACAAAAAAAAAACACTCGCACATATCAATCGATATCACTTCAATACATTTTTTGTAAAACCCTCAATTCCAAATTGAATCCCAAACAAAACGTCCTCTATCGCCGCCGCATTCCCGAGCAAATGGCCCGGGTGTTGCGATAAGGGCGGCTTCGACGACAAGCTCTCGTATGTCTTTCGTCGCCCGCGGGTCATATAACGCCTTCCGGGCCCGTGTTTATTTTCGGGTCGCTAATGCCAACACACACGCGCTTCCTCCGATTGCGCCGGATTAGATCGGGCCGGATTGTGAAGTGTAAACAGAGATCGTTGGGGGGCGAGGGTGCGGCCCTGTAATTACAGACTACCGGGCTATCCGTTCCTAATCTTGTCACCGGTGGCAGGGCTTTGAATACATCATCCCAATCATAAGACTGGAGAATAAAAAAGAATCCAACTGACAATGTGAGTGATTGAGAATTGAAAGGGAACAAGTATGTGTTTCTGGGAATCATCAATTATTGACGATGAGTAAGGAGGTTTTAGTGGGGGGTGATTGATGAATGAAATAAATTGATGCTGTAGGTATATAAAATATAAATCATTTTAAATTAATTCAACTTTTATAACGAGGGCTATAAACTATATTTTTATATAGATTATTCATACCTCCTGATTACAGTTTTTTAAATTTATGACGTATGATAAAAGTTATAAAAAAATTTTGTAGATGTAAAACCAATTTAAAAAAAAATACTGAAATCCATTTTCAGCATTTTTTTTTAAATTTCAGTTTCAGTTTTTCAAATTTATAACGTACAATAAAAGCTATCAAAAATATTTTTGGATGTAAAACGAATTTAAAAAGAAATTCTGAAACCCATTTTCAGCATTTTTTTTTTAAATTTTCAGTTTGTACTGTTAACGTTGTACACAATATTTTTGGATGTAAATCGAATTTAAAAAAATATTTCGTGATACATAACTTTATAAGTAACAAAATGAAATTTATTTGATAAAGATCAGTTTTTTCGTTTAAAAATGGTATGTTGCGAAAGTTGGTTACTACAATTTTCCCGCGTTAAGGTCAATAATGTTTAAAACAATTAAATTTTTTTTTAATTATTTTTAATTATTGATGTAAGGCATATATATATATATATATATATATATATATATATATATATGTTTTAGTTTAATTAGTGACCGGAAATTAATTTTAATTTTATTAGCCCCATTTTCAGTGCTTACATTTTTCAGTAACCTGAAGAAGAGCAGAATTTGCTCGAAACGTTGTAAAGAATAAAGGTCATTTTATAATAACCCCGAAGCTTTTTTGACCGCATAACTAATTAAAATATATGTATATGTATATGTATACGTATACGTATATGTATATGTATTTGTATATGTATATGTATATGTATATGTATATGTATATGTATATGTATATGTATATGTATATGTATATGTATATGTATATGTATATGTATATGTATATGTATATGTATATGTATATGTATATGTATATGTATATGTATATGTATATGTATATGTATATGTATATGTATATGTATATGTATATGTATATGTATATGTATATGTATATGTATATGTATATGTATATGTATATGTATATGTATATGTATATGTATATGTATATGTATATGTATATGTATATGTATATGTATATGTATATGTATATGTATATGTATATGTATATGTATATGTATATGTATATGTATATGTATATGTATATGTATACGTATACGTATACGTATACGTATACGTATACGTATATGTATATGTATATGTATATGTATATGTATATGTATATGTATATGTATATATTATGAAATAGTAAATTCACACATATACTACTCAACAGAAGTACCCGAAGGTTGATAGCCAGTTACAGAATTATAACAAATACAGTAACTGCTACTAATTACAACAAATAACTGCTGTAGCCCATTAGTTACATTTTAATACAGTTTGTTTTACTTTTCGGCCACTAAAATAAATTAATGCGATTCCTATTGTATTCTCTATGAGGTTAATGACTCCTTTGTGAGGGCACCCTCCTATTTGGTCTATTGCCCGACCGGTGGTCGACTAATTGTGGGCGGCAGCTGATCTTGACCGCCGCCCTGGCCGGTTATATTTCGTCGAACACATGTCAATGTTGACGGGGCGCCTTCGTGTACCCCTGTAAGGGTGTGCATCCGCAAAACAGCGGACCCAGGTATTTATTGTTATTGCCAATAGTTCAGGTAATGCTTCCTGGAAACACGATTGAGGATGCGGGTACCTTTTGAGGGGCACTTTTGTTAATATAATATCGCAGATGGCATAGTTTTTGAGATTTCAGAAAGAGAATGACAGATTTTTGGGTTTTAATAATGTAATAGATGTAGAATTTAACGAAGGTTTATTATCTTTAAATTCAATTAATCTAATTAAATAATAAACTCTGAGGAGATTGATTTTTTTTATTTGAACATACGAGGGGTGTCCCAAAAGTATGGAATAAATTCGATAAAACTTCTATTTAGTTTAGTTCCAGCAATTTTTGCAAATATCAGCAATTTAATTTTAAATTGCCAATTTTTAATGAAAGTGTCTTTTTTGTTCGACTATTTTTGAATGAGCTAATAATGTCATCAACATTTTTTTTTTAATGACAACCCCACTTTTTATATAGCCAAGCAATTTTTGCAAAAACCCTGTTTTGTTTATTTGGTTGACAAGTCTTCCTGCTTCCGGTTGCCATTTCCGGTGCCTACGTTTGTTTTTATTTGAGTTTTGTTGTATATATTCATATATTAAAAAAAATAATAAATAATTTTTAAAAAAAGTTATAAAAGACCCTAAAAGGTTAGTTATCTCAGCAAATTCCACTCCAGTTACTTTTAATTAGCACCAATGAATTAGCTACATACTCGATCCACTAATACATGCGTAGCAATTAAAGCCGGCACCAGAATAAGTTTCCCCCTTTCATTGAATCCTCCAGCCTTGGCATTAAGGCGAAGACAAATAACTGTGGGCTTGTTTGTCGGAGGCGCGAGTGCGCTGCAACGCGCGGCCCCAGACCCGCTGTCTCCCGCTGGCCCGCCGCCGGCCGCAGCCCACTTCAAGACGTTCATTCATCGCGGGCCGTTCAACTTTCTAGTTGCGAAACTTGTTCTCTCTAGCGACAACCTCAGAATACCAAACACTATTATTGCCTTAAAGGGTCGTCGAGGAAGTTACTAGTAGGCCGTAAACTTTGCAAGAAGATACAGTTTTATGAACTAAATTAGATTTGGGATCTGAACAAAAATGCCCAAAAAATCATATTGCAATTCCTGTCTATAATAAATTTATTAATAAGATTTCACTATGGTAAAATAAAATAAAAACAGAGAATAGCAAATAAGTTATAAAATTAAAAATGACATAGTAGGCCCCCCTAGATCTAACCAGGAACACTAATGAGATGCTTGAGTAAATCCCGAACATTAAAAGATATACTTCTCATAAAACAAATAAAAAACAAAAACAAAAAATTGATCTTTATGTGGCATATTCTCACAAAACTTTTAAATAGCTATTGGTAGATTTATGCAACGTCAGTAAATACGGGGCTTATGCATCTAAACCGACTATTATTTTTATAGATTTTATACCATATATTCATAGTTATTCTCAACTTTCTATTATTCAATTAGTTACAAAAAATAATTTATGCTTAATTTGTAAAACAATTGCGAGACACAATGTACTGTAGAGTTTCAGGCACTTGAAATAGTGAACTGGCATAGTTTGGCTGGCCTTGATTAATTGACTGTATACAAGAGGACATAGAAATTGCATAAGTACAATGTAGAAATTACCAACCAATTTGCCCCTACCAGCCTGACTATGCCCGTCCACTATTTCAAACGACTTGAACTATGCACAACACTGCTATTATCCACTTTCTGGGATTCAATTAATTTCATTTATTAATTTACTCCTAATTCGTAAAAAAAAAACATGTGAGAAACAATGTAATGCATAGTTCAAGTCGTTTGAAATAGTGGACGGGCATAGTCAGGTTGGTGGGGGCCGCCCACCCACCCCACCTTTGTTCGCATAGTTTTTTTCAATGGATACAGAGGTTTAATATTGTTTAAACAATTCGAGGAAGAATGTTATCGCATGAAAAAACGACGCGGGCAAAGGTGGGGTGGGCGGGTGGTCCCTACCAATCTGACTATGCCCGTCCACCATTTCAAACGACTTGAACTATGCACAACACTGCTATTATCAACTTTCTGGGATTCAATTAATTTCATTTATTAATTTACTCCTAATTCGTAAAAAAAATATGTGAGAAACAATGTAATGCATAGTTCAAGTCGTTTGAAATAGTGGACGGGCATAGTCAGGTTGGTGGGGGCCGCCCACCCACCCGAGCCGCCCACCCACCCGACCTTTGTTCGCATAGTTTTTTTCAACGCATACAGAGGTTTAATATTGTTTAAACATTTCGAGGAAGAAGTTTATTCCATGAAAAAAACTACGCGAGCAAAGGTGGGGTAGGCGGATGGTCCCTACCAATCTGACTATGCCCGTCCACCATTTCAAACCACTTGAACTATGCACAACACTGTTATTATCAACTTTCTGGGATTCAATAAATTTCCTTTATTAATTTACGCCTAATTCGTAAAAAAAAAACATGTGAGAAACAATGTAATACATAGTTCAAGTCGTTTGAAATAGTTGACGGGCATAGTCAGGTTGGTGGGGACCGCCCACCCACCCCACCTTTGTTCGCATAGTTTTTTTCAATGGATACAGAGGTTTAATATTGTTTAAACAATTCGAGGAAGAATGTTATCGCATGAAAAAAAAGACGCGAGCAAAGGTGGGGTGGGCGGGTGTTCCCTACCAATCTGACTATGCCCATTCACCATTTCAAACGACTTGAACTATGCACAACACTGCTATTATCAACTTTCTGGGATTCAATTAATTTCACTTATTAATTTGCTCCTAATTCGTAAAAAAAAAACATGTGAGAAACAATGTAGTGCATAGTTCAAGTCGTTTGAAATAGTGGACGGGCATAATCAGGTTGCTAGGAAACGCCCACCCACCCCACCTATGCTCGCATAGTTTTTTTTCATGGGATTGAATTGTTGTCTGTATTGGAATAATATATACCATATGGGTGTGCACTGTTAATTTTGTTGGTTCCGCCAGATGGCGTTAAACTTTCTCTATAAAGAGAAAGTTATATTACTTAGGAATATGTCAAGATCGTTTTAGACAAATCCTTGACTCAAAAGTTATAGTCGTTTTAGACAAGACAATTTCTTGACTCAAAAGTTAGTCAAGATGCGAGACAATCTAAATTGTCTCGTATCATACAGCAAATTATTTGAAATATTGAATTTGATGCTAGATCGAATGGAAAAACATAAAGTGTTTTATTTGTCAAGGACAAATTGTATGGTAGGAGGATATATGAATTAATTTCTTGAACAACTTTTGAGCTAAGAAATTGTCTTGTCTAAAATGATCTCTAGTGAAAAACTATGCAATTTCTGATAGCGAATAAAATTCGTAGTAATGGGCCATTCACAATAAGCGTGGTAGTGATAAGGTAGCGATAAGCAATATTTTGCATGGCTATAAAAATTCAGACGTTCAGAATTGGGCACTAATGCTATGCGATAATTATGGTAGAGATAATTACCTATGTTCTGTCATTTCTCTTACCGCTGCGATACCCCTCCCACGTTTATTGTGAATGGACCATTATACAACTATTAGATAATCCTGTATAGTATCCATATTTCAATTATAATTGTATTATTCATACAGAAGATGATTATTTTTATCACTTCAATTTATATGTAAAATTTGTATAATAACATACACACACGTATATAACAATAAATTTCTCTCACCTCTAAAACACTCTAATTCTCATAACACATTTACATAATACAATATCCTGCAATAAGTAAAAAAATATCTCATCAAAGGGCGCCTCTACCTGCGTATGCAAATCACCATATAATAAGCACCAAATTTAGAAGCGGCCTTTTGAAATCGCTACCCGTGCATTCCACAATAATAGAGTAATTTATGCCGGCGCTGGTTGAATATAAAGGGGTCCATCATTACAGCCCCCACTGCTATAAATTAAGAAGCCGACGCCGGCAAAAAAAAATCAGTGGGCAATAAATTTGAAGCCTTTTATGTGTATGATTTCTCCCCTTGGAAGCGCCTGGAGGTGTCAAAAGACGATAAGGCGGTGTTTGCGAAGGCCTGGTAAATGTACTCTGGGTTTATCATAAAACCAGCACGGCTAGGAGTGTAATAATTTTATATCAGCAGTTTTCATTTTATATAATTCTATATGCCTATAAATAAACAAGTCACTTAAAGATGTGTTTTAAGTGAGTTGTATTATACGTTTCGTTGCTCATTATATAATAAATGTGACTTACATAAATTTATTTGGTTTACATTAGCAATAGTTTCATCAAGCTATATGACTCGTTAGTGATAACCAAAACAGGATGTCGAAAAATGTCTATATGACATATATACAGGATGTTGTGTAATTCAAGGATAAAATCTGTAGTACTACCAAGTGGTAGGTAGGTAGACATATAAACATATATATATATATATATATATATATATATATATATATATATAAAGCTTGACCACCCTATATAATAAATGAGTTTACTGTCAAAATTTTAAGTGAAATTTATAAATAGTGCACAATAGAAATATTATACATGATTTTTATCCCATTTCTATTTGTCTATTTCAACATTTTTCTATAAAAAAGACTATTTTTCATTCCAAGTAATATTATCTCAAAAGTATTGTAATTGGACCCATTATTTCTTATATCATTTTGCACTATTTTTTGACGTACTTTCGGAATTTGTACGAAACAAAAAATATATTTTCATGTAAAATATTACAACTTTAATGCATCACCCTGTATATGACAATGCTATTTTCAAGAAAATAATTTTAGAAGGTGCTACTTATCAATCTAGATGTACCTGAAAAAGTTGTAGCAATCCGAATGATAGTTAAAGCACAATCAGTTGCCGCGTTCGTTGTGGGACACCATATATATATACCACTTGGTGGTACTTAACTTATTTTTATTTTTTATTATTATATTTATTACTATAATATATATATATATATATATATATATATATATATATATATATATATTATTTATTTATTGTTCTTGAGCATTGCATATTTGTATATTGGAGGGTTTCTGTATTTTTTTGAGTTGTCATGCCAAATAAAGGTATTTTTTTGGTATTTAACAGATTACCCTTAAATTACATAACACCTGTATATATTATTTTTCTAAAATCCTGTCTTTGGCGAAGAAACGTCTAACTATTCATATAGCTTGATGAAACTGTTGCCAGTGTAATCCTAATATATTTATGTAAATAAATCATACATCACTGGGAACTGAATGCAATTGTGTCGTCCATTGTGAACACAATGACAATCGCTTTCTATTTACAACTAAAATTGACATCAATTGGGAAATACATATTTACGAGCACATTGGACACCTGCACCTACCGTTTGAAATTTTCGGGGGAAAAAAATTTACCGTCAGTTTAAACCGACTATATTAATGGTGTTTTTTCTTTAAATTTTAAAACAAATCTGTATTACCATGGCCGACTTGTATTATATTGTTTCTGAGACTAAAGGTCATTTTAGATAAAACAATTTCTTGACTCAAAAGTTAGTCAATATGCGAGACAATCTAAATTGTCTCGTAGCATACAGCAAATTATTTGAAATATTGAATTGGATGGTAGATCTAATGGAACAATATAACGCGTTCTATTTGTCAAGAACAAATTGTATGGGAGGAAGATATATGAATTCATATCTTGAACAAGTTTTTAGCTATAAAATTGTCTTGTCTAAAACGACCTTAACGATATATTGGTAAGTAAAAATGCCACTTGTTGAGTAAATTTTATGATATACAGAGTGATCTACTAGCTCGGTTACAATCTCTGACAGGTGATTGTAACCGAGCTAGTAGGTCACTCTGTATATCATAAAATTTACTCAATATAATAGCATTTTTACTGCTGATGTGATTCTAAGAAAAGCATTTTATATAAACATAGTTCCGATTTGTTGGAATTATAGCACTTTTTATCAAATATGTTGAGAGAAGCCTTGGTTTCCTAGGAAGCGGTGTAAACAAAAGCGGCCGTATTTCACGTCATTTTAACGTCACACATTTCTTTTATGTATATTTAAATAAATCTGGTAATCTAGAGAGCGGTATACTTCAAAGTATTGAGAAGATGACTTACACCGGAATCTGGTGAGTTATTCAATTACTTAAAACGTATCTTGTAACCTGTAAATGATGTCAAAAACGGCCGTATTTATCGACACCGCTTGCTAGGAAACCAGGACTATAGCCATGGAATAAAAACCTTCTGAAACTGAAACATATATAAGTGTGAACCCACCTCTTAGCAATCTACATATCTAGATTTCGATCTTATTAGATCTCGTCAGTGTAGCTCAGCTAAGAGGTGGGTTCACACTTATATATGTTTTATACGATTGGCCTTGTGCTGACATCTCAAGCACTCTGTTGGAATATTATTCTCTAGAGGGCACTACCCGGTGATCCTGAAGACATGAGCATGTTGACGGTTATTACCATATGGGTGTGCATTGCTAATTGATGTAGTGCCACCAGATGGCGTTTAACTTCCCTCTTCGAGGGTAAGTTGTACTATTTCTGAAACTGAATTTATAGAAGTTTGCCATAGCGCTGGCAACTCCATTAACTGTATATTTAAAATTAATAAAAAAATTTAAATTTTGTAATTCTAAGCCCCACCAAAATGTGAATTTTTAAGATTTAAATAAATATAATAAATATAAACCAGATACCTAATCTTATATTTATTCAAATCTTAAAAAATCCCATTTTGGTGGGGCTTACAACCACAAAATTTACATTTATTTATTAATTTATTTAATTAAATATAAATATAGCCTACACCGAAAGGTAAAAGGCAATTGATAATATATATATATATATATATATATATATATATATATTTATTTAAATCTTAAAAATTCACATTTTGGTGGGGCTTAGAATTACAAAATTTACATTTTTTTTATTAATTTTAAATATACAGTTAATGGAGTTGCCAGCGCTATTGCAAACTTCAATAAATTCAGTTTCAGAAATATATATATATATATATATATATATATATATACGTCTCCGGTGTTCGTTGTTGTCGCGCTGGAAACTCCATTAACTATATATATATATATATATATATATATATATATATATATATATATATATATATATATATATTAAATATGTGTACTATAAAATTAACGTTTGCGTCACCATGAGTGAAATTTTACATCGCAAAACATCCTGCTATGAATGGCTACGTGTGTAGGAAAAGCGATCTATATTTATATTTACAGTGAAATAAAACAAATGTCGATGTGGATCGTTCGCAATTCGCTCTATAAATATGAAATAAATATAAAAATGTAAAATTGCGAAGGCTAGAGATAGTTTATGGCGGGCCATAAAATAATATTTATGCTCCAATAATTGGAAATAAATGTTCGGGGTAAATAAACAACAAAAATTCTAATCAACAGAGTGTTAATAACTTTGTTATATATGGTCGTCTTGTTTATTTATATTTACACCCCCCTTCTGGTTGTAAAATTTTAAAAATTCTTCATATTTCGACCAAATCGCGTGAAATTCCTATCATTTTTACGTCCTAGTCTAATATATTGATGTTCTGGGTGGAAATTTCAAGCGATTTACACCAAAATTGACGAATTTTTTAAATTTTTTGACCCTTCTGGTTGTAAAATTTATAAAATTCTTCAATTTTCGATGAAATCGCATGAAAATCCTATCATTTTTACATCCTAGTCTAATATTTTGATGTTGTGGGTGGAAATTTCAAACGATTTCGACCAAAATTGACGAATTTTTAAAATTTCTTGATCCATGTACTTTCCCTTCTGGTCGTAAAATTTAAAAAAATCTTTAATTGTCGACCAAATCGCGTGAAATTCCTATCATTTTACGTCCTAATCTAATATTTTGATGTTGTGGGTGGACATTTCAAGCGATTCAGACCAAAATTGACCTTTTTTTTTTAAAAATTTTGACCCATGTACTTCCCCTTCTGGTTGTAACATTTTAAAAATTCTTCAATTTCCAACCAAATCGCGTGAAATTCCTATAATTTTTACGTCCTAGTCTAATATCTTGATGTTCTAGGTGGGAAATTTCAAGCGATTTCGACCAAAATTGACGAATTTTTAAAATGTCTCGACTCATATACTCCCTCCTTCTTGTTGTAAAATTTATTGGTAGATTTAGGTACCCTAAATAATTTGATTTACATGTAGCTACGTTAATTATATGTGAAATTTTGATTTTATGTAACGAATCGCTTTTTTTGCTGAGTAATCTCCGTGAAAATCACTTAATTATCCCGAACCGACCTAGCTATTTAAAATGATAAACGATCTGGAACACTGAAAGCTGAAACGGATGCTGATTTAATTATCTCCCAGGGCATTCAAACAGGGCAAATAGAAAGCTAATAAATGCCATCAATAACTGATCGAGAGTAGGGGTGTAGTTATCAAAGGGTGGTTTTATTTATATTAGGCCCAATTAAGCACCCCTATGGACTATTACTAATCCACCATCTTCAGTGTTTGTAGAATGAATGTATGATAAAAATGTATATCATAAATTTTGATTAGTAACTATGTTTTATTTTATCAATTATTTAGTTGCAGTAGTTGCAATTCATGATTGTAGTGTTTCTTCCTTGTTTTCTTCTCTCAAGATTTAATATTAATAATAAACTACGTAAAATCTCCGTCGTCCGAGGGAGGATGATTTTTAATTACAAAAAAAAACTTATTAATTAATGATGAATTAAGTTTTTTTTGTAATTAAAAATCTTCTCAATATGTATATATATATATATATATATATATATATATATATATATATATATATATATATATATATACATATATATATATATATATATATATATATATATACATATATATATATATATATATATATATATATATATATATATATATATATATATATATATATATATAGAGTGGATGACGGGTATAAGTCCAACTGGGGAATACTGGAAACCAAGGGCCAGGTGAACAAAATTAAAGCCAAGATCTTGTGTGGTTCCGGTGTATTATGTTACGTGCCAACGTTTCGCTAGCCAGTGCCAGCATCATCAGGGCATGTACATAAAGTTAATAAAAATACTGTAAGACGTTACACATCAACCTGCACGTCTGTATCCATTGAAAAAAGTATGCGAGCGAAGGTGAATTACATTATTTTTCAGATATATTTTTGTATTAGTCTTAAATTAATAAATAACATTAATTTAATCAAAGAAAATAACGGATAATAGTGTAGTGCATAGTTCAAGTCGTTTGAAATAGTAGACGAGCATAGTTTGGTTGGTAGGGGCCGCCCGCCCACCCCACCTTAGTTCGCATAGTTTTTCTATAGGATAACACTCTTCTTGGAATAGTTTAAACAATATACAACGTTTGTATCCAATGAAAAAACTATGCGAGCGAAGGTGGGGTGGGCGGGTGGCCCCTACCAACCAAACTATGCCCGTTCACTATTTCAAACGACTTGAACTCTGCACTACACTGTCATTCGTTACTTTCGATGGTTAAATAAATGTCATTTATTAATTTAAGACTAATTAAAAAGATATATGTGAAAAATAATGTAATGCACAGTTCAAGTCGTTTGAAATAGTGGACGGGCATAGTTTGGTTGGTAGGGGCCGCCCGCCCACCCCACCTTAGTTCGCATAGTTTTTCTATAGGATAACACTCTTCTTGGAATAGCTTAAACAATATAAAACGTTTGTATCCAATTTAAAAACTATGCGAGCGAAGGTGGGGTGGGCGGGTGGCCCCTACCAACCAAACTATGCCCGTCCACTATTTCAAACGACTTGAACTCTGCACTACACTGTCATTCGTTACTTTCGATGGTTAAATAAATGTCATTTATTAATTTAAGACTAATTAAAAAGATATATGTGAAAAATAATGTAATGCACAGTTCAAGTCGTTTGAAATAGTGGACGGGCATAGTTTGGTTGGTAGGGGCCACCCGCCCACCCCACCTTTGCTCGCATAGTTTTTCCATAGGATGACACTCTTCTTGGAATAGTTGAAACAATATAAAACGTCTGTATCCATTGAAAAAAGTATGCGAGCGAAGGTGGGGGGCCCATATATATATATATATATATATATATATATATATATACATATTATCCTACTAATCCAAGCTTTAAAGTCTTTATCATCATCCTTTAGTCCTGCAGAAATTAATTACAGTCAACTTCACATTCAAAAGCTTTGCAGCACCCGGGGCGGCGGCGCCGAGAGGATGAAGTTGACGAAGTAGCAACCCCCGTCCCCCATTTGTATTAACTTAACGGCCTTCTAGCATCCTTCGTCGTCGTTACGCCGCCCCTGTTTACATCTCTACATATCGATCCGGCCATTGCCGCCCCTTTGTTTACATCTCTCCCCGTGGCCGCGTTCCACTTCGCCCGTTCGCACTGGCCGCCACGTGCGGCGACAGAGTAACCCCGTTTCGACCACCCCCGCCCCCCGCATCAGTTGTTTTATCAAATTAACCCGTCGCGCGGGCGGTGATTGATGCCGGCGGGTACGCATCGTCCGTTTAATATCCGCTTTCAAAATGAATCGCATCAGATGTTGCACCGGAAAAAAATTAACGGTGGATAATGGCGTTCGTTTCCGGGGTTTATTCAAATGTAGCATATAGATTAAATTATAATATGCCTTCACATTTTACTTCACATAAAAAAATACATAAATGTACTGAGTATTTTAATTATTATTATTATGTAACCATCCCTCTCTCAGATCACTTACGCCCGGTTTCTCCAACGAATCTTAAGTGTCAATAGTCTGTTAAGAGTAACGTTTAGATGGTGAAATAGGTTATAATCTTATCTATTTCACAGTTGAGACATTTAACGTAAGCTAGTATTACACTAGCGAGTTTGTAAAAGTAAATTTGCACAACCTTGGGCTAATTGTAAAAACTGCTCAAAGAAGATTTTAGAATCTTATTTTTGCCTTAATTTATCATCCTGATGATATTGAATTATAATACTTCAAACTAAATTGGACCATCCTTATTTAGCTAGGAGTATTTTAATTCAATATCATCAGGATGATAAATTAAAGCAAAAATAAGATTCTATTTTCTAAGCTGCGTGATCAGGATAATAATTTAAAACAAAAACAAACAAATGCTAATATAACCATTACGTATAGAGTACCCAGTATACTTTACTTATATATCTAACTTTCTAAATGTTCAGAATAAAAAATTAAGACAAAAACAAACAAATATTAATATAACCATAACGTATATAGCACTCAGTATACTTTACTCATATTTCTAAATATAATTTTTGAATCTAACTACTGCAATTTAAAGGATAAATAAAACGATTTTTACTTTGTTTTTTATCACACTTCAGTTACACTTTGCAACTAGTTTCGGCTAAGCTCTAGCCATTTTCGAGCTCCTCCGATGACTCATCGGAGGAGCTCGAAAATGGCTAGAGCTTAGCCGAAACTAGTTGCAAAGTGTAACTGAAGTGTGATAAAAAACAAAGTAAAAAATCGTTTTATTTATTCTTTAAAATGAATTATCACAAAGTAGACGCCTTAACAATCCAATACTAGCAATTTGATTTAGCAAACGCATCACATGGCTATTAAATACAAAAAGGACTCAAGTTTCGATCCTATCGTGTATATATAGGGCATATCCAGTGAAAATCGAAATAATTTGCATTTTGCTAGATTTATTGTCATATTATGTTTGTGCTAATTATGTTTACAAATAGAACAGAACAGACAATCGTTTGCATTTTTTATTCAAATTAGTTAGCCCCGTGTTTGAAATTTAAATGAAGCGACCTTCTTCAATAATTCAGTGTTTCGCTTTGCTGTCCTATCAAAATCCACTGCAGCGGAATTTAAATGAAATTCTCCAAACATTCGTACATAACTGTACGTGTTTTTTTTTTCGGACAGTGCTGTTGTAGTTAAAATTGCGGAATTATATCATGGAGTTCTGCAAACAATTTTTTTTTGGCAAATGAAAACTTTTATCATAGTATATATCTCTATGGGCAATTCAAGCTAGTCGGTACTCTATCTGGTGGCAGAAAATGATCTAAAATCCAGTGGGTAATCTCTACGCATAATATGTATTTTCTCATCATATATGTGATAATATGTGTAAGGTTTGTCTAGTTATATATTAAAAGTTTATTAACAACCACGCATTACTGTCCAAGTGATCAAAATCATGTAATTTGTATCTAATCAGCTGATCAGACAATAACAAAGGTCAGCTTTTTTACCCACTAGTTCGACAAAAACCGTTGACATTTGAATCGCCAATAAAATAAAAACAAAGACAATGTTTTGAAGCTAACCGTGACAGGTCGGTTAGCTTCAAAACATTATCTTTGTTTTTATTTTATAGAGATATATACTATGATGATGTTGACTTTTGTGCTATCAGTGCTAACATAGTAGTTGCGGGTTTGGAAATATTTTCATAAGAATAGTATTGTTTTTCTAGTATATTTTAATTACTAAGTTACCTACGAATTTTTTTTTTTAATTAATCTGATATTTATTATTTTATTTCAGCATAAACCTACCTTAAGTCAGTGAAATCATATCTAATCATATTTAAACAACTTCACATATTTCGTATTTTTGTATTTATATGGAATATATAACTTTGTTGTTTAAATAAATGCAAATTTAAATTTAACAAAAAATCTTTTAAAATCCCGGTTACAAGATTATATTCCCCAACAAGTTCGAAGCGAGAAAAATCGTTTTCACTCGATAAACCCTCGTAGTATCATCCACCATTTGCATGTTTTCGCAATAACATCTCCATCGCGCCAAGCCCCCTTCGTCTCAATCGATAATCCCAATAAAATTGCATCCTCGTCCATGTATAAAGTGCTAGTAATAAGCGGCCATCCGGTCGTAGCGAGGGTCAAAATTATAGTTGTTTACTCCCCCGGATTGACGCTCGTCTGTTCGGGCGAAACTGCGATGACAAAGTTTAGGAACGCGAGAGGGATGTAATGCAGTTCTCACTAAAACATAACGTGAGTTATGACTGAAAGGGCGGAAATGCTAGAGGGAAATCGAGTTTATCACAGACATGATGCATGGGGAAAATAAAAGAATTGTTCTTTAAAATCATAAGTTATTGCTGGAAAAAAATACGTAAAGTTAGGTTTATGCTGACATAAAAATAAGAAAAATAAATTAATATGAAATAAAACATAGTTATATACTATGTTTTATTTCGTATTAATTTATTTTTCTTATTTTATGTCAGCAACAAAACTAACTTAAAGGTCGTTTTAGACAAGACAATTTCTTAGCTCAAAAGTTGTTCAAGAAATGAATTCATATATCCTCCACCCATACAATTTGTCCTTGACAAATAGAACGTGTTATATTTTTCCATTCGATTTACCATCCAATTCAATATTTCAAATAATTTGCTGTATGATACAAGACAATTTAGATTGTCTCGCATCTTGACTAACTTTTGAGTCAAGAAATTGTCTTGTCTAAAATGACCTTTACGTATTACAAGGATTGTATAAACAAGGATTGTATAAACAAGGATTGTATAAACAAGGATTGTATAAACAAGGATTGTATAAACAAGGATTGTTTAGGACAGTTCATGCTCAGTATTTGATGTATAGCACAAAAGTTGTATGAAATTGATTGAATCAAAATAAGTTGCGAACAATAGTCTAATGCAGATTTTAATTTGCATGAAATTGTCCATGGGTTTAGTTTGTTTGGTCTTGAAAGACACACTATTATGTATATGTTAGAAGTCCGCCAAGGTCTCATGCGCAATATATCTTTTGGAATGCGGCAGACGGTCGCATTAATTTTCTACCACCGCCACCGCCGCCACCGGGAGGTTTTAGTTTCCGCATTGCACCATAAAAAGTCCCCAGTAAATAAATAGCACTCAGCTTTTTGAATGAAATTAATTTTGATTATGCATTAGTATAATTTGTAAAATAACACATATATAAGTACACAAAGCCAATGTGCTTATATCTCAAGCACTCTGTTGGAATATTATTCCATAGAGGGCAGTACCCGGTGATCCTGATGGCATGAGCATGTTGACGGTTAACACCATATGGGAGTGCATTGCTAATTGATGTGGTGCCGCCAGATGGCGTTTAACTTTCCTCCTAGAGGGTTAGTTGTATCATATGTGTATATAATCACTCGAGATAAATAAATATTTTCCAATATTTACCAATATTTCCCAATATTTTCCAATATTTCCCAATTTTTCCCAATATTTTCCAATACTTTCTAATATTTTCCAATATTTTCCAATATTGCCCAATATTTATCAATATTTTCCAATATTTTCCAATATTTCCCAATATTTTCCAATGTATTCTAATATTTCCCAATATTTTCCAATATTTTCCAATATTTTCCAATATTTTCCAATTTATTCTAATGTTTCCCAATATTTTCCAATAGTTCCCAATATTTTCCAATATTTTCCAATATTTTCCAATATTTTCCAATATTTTCCAATATTTTCCAATATTTTCCAATATTTTCCAATATTTTCCAATATTTTCCAATATTTTCCAATATTTTCCAATATTTTATAATATTTCCCAATATTTCCCAATATTTCCCAATATTTTCCACTATTTCCCAATATATCCCAATTTATTCTAATATTTCCCAATATTTTCCAATATTTTCCAATATTTTCCAATATTTTCCAATATTTTCCAATATTTTCCAATATTTCCCAATATTTCCCAATATTTTCCAATATTTTCCAATATTTTCCAATATTTTCCAATATTTTCCAATATTTCCCAATATATCCCAATATTTTCCAATTTATTCTAATATTTCCCAATATTTCCCAATATTTCCAAATATTTTCCAATATTTTCCAATATTTCCCAATATTTTCCACTATTTTCCAATATTTTCCACTATTTTCCAATATTTTCCAATATTTCCCAATATTTTCCAATTTATTCTAATATTTCCCAATATTTCCAAATATTTTCCAATATTTTCTAATTTTCCCCAATATTTTCCACTATTTTCCAATATTTTCCAATATTTCTCAATATTTTCCACTATTTTCCAATATTTTCCAATATTTTCCAATATTTCCCAATATTTTTCATATTTTCCAATATTTTCTAATATTTCCCAATATTGCCTAATATTTTCAAATATTTTCAAATATTTTCAAATATTTTCAAATATTTTCAAATATTTTCAAATATTTTCAAATATTTTCAAATATTTTCAAATATTTTCAAATATTTTCCAAGATTTTCCAATATTTTCCAATATTTTCCAATATTTCCCAATATTTTCCAATATTTTCCAATATTTTCCAATATTTTCCAATTTATTCTAATATTTCCCAATATTTCCAAATATTTTCCAATATTTTCCAATATTTCCCAATATTTTCCACTATTTTCCAATATTTTCCAATATTTTCCACTATTTTCCAATATTTTTCAATATTTCCCAATATTTTCCAATTTATTCTAATATTTCCCAATATTTTCCAATTTTCCCCAATATTTTCCACAATTTTCCAATATTTTCCAATATTTCTCAATATTTTCCACTATTTTCCAATATTTTCCAATATTTTCCAATATTTTCCAATATTTTCCAATATTTCCCAATATTTTTCATATTTTCCAATATTTTCTAATATTTCCCAATATTGCCCAATATTTTCAAATATTTTCAAATATTTTCAAATATTTTCAAATATTTTCATATATTTTCAAATATTTTCAAATATTTTCAAATATTTTCCAAGATTTTCCAATATTTTCCAATATTTTCCAATATTGTCAATATTTCCAATATTTTCAATGTTTTCCAATATTGTCGATTATGGTCAAAATGTTCAAACTGTCGAAAACATCAAAACATTTCACATAAACTTGAAAATATCTCTCCCATTAATGATAATTATTAAGTAATTTTACCAATGTCATCATTATGTGAATTGATTTGTAATGCTTGTTGTTTCAAATTCGTAATATAAATTAAAACCCTTTAATTATGTTTAATAATAATTACGATAAATATCCCAGCCATAAGTACATAATTTTCACTCATTTCTGTGGAAATTTGCATATCCATACACATTTTTACATAATTATCATTATTCGTAACGAGCACGACACGCGAACACTATGGTCAGGAATTTTAATTAAACAATTTATAAAACTGAACGCCCAACCTTTAATCGGCTGCCAACAGCACAATGCGGGTCGCTATGCTAGTGTCACAATTAAAATAATTTAACAACAGAAACGGCATTAATCTACAACTTTATCTAATTTAATTAGTTTGGTGTAATAACTAATTGATTGGTATGTAAAAATATTATTAGCAAATTATTTTCAACAACTATAACTGAAAATAGCAATATAATCAGTCTAGGGTGCAATTTTTGAGCGATCGTTACTATAATAATCATAATCATAATCGTTTATTGGTGTTATTACTGTTACAGTTTACACAAGTCAATACAATATGAGAACAAAATACACATTTACACAGTAAAAATACGTATAAACAAGAAAAATATAGATACATGTATAATAAAAGTTATTCAATTTAAAATGAAATAAATATAAAACGTATATAGATATATATATATATATATATATATATATATATATATATATATATATATATATATATATTGATGTTTGTAAACTTATATAATATTATAATACATAATATTGTACCTTCAGTCATCGGGTAAAACTTGACAATGCCTAGAGCTTAGGCTAAACTAGTTGTTTTAAACAATTAAATAAGTGGTAAAAAACATAGTAGTTTTATTCATCTCCTTTATTGAAAATGAATTACCACGCAGTAGACGCCAAAACCATTATAACCAAATAAAAATTAACTAAATTATTTGTTAAATTAGTATTAAAAACAGTAAATGTTAATCGGATCAAACGTAGAATCCTAATCATTCAGTTGTAAGTTTAGACTATAAATTAAGTATAATAAATATATGGGGCATACTATACCAAATCGACTACTTTTGCCCCCGACCCCTTTCAATTTGGCTTAAAGTTTTTTTATCTTTTTCTACTCTATGAAAAACGGTTCTCAGATTTTTTTCAAATTTTTGTACCTATCTAAAAAATGAATTTAAAAAAAGGTCTTTTTTCAAATTGCCATAGCTTTATCAAAAATTAGCCGATCGAAATGTTTCTTTTTCAAAATTTTCACTAATAAATGTATATTAAAAAAAAACAAATAAACTTTTTATATAATAGAATCTATGAAATTTTTACCGTTTTTTTTGAGAAAATTAGTAAATTTTTCGAATATTGCCATTTTTTATATTGTTTTTTTTTATTTAAAAAAAAACTCTTCAATCAATTCTGCAGTTATTCCTATAAAATCCACACATACATATTTGTGGAACTTCCAACGGTTTTCGAGATATACGTTATATACGAAAATTGATCATTTTCTAAAACAATTATTTTAACAATAAATAAATAAAACGAATTTTTCTTTGTTTTTTATCACTTGTTTATTACTGTTTGCGAATATTTTCGGCTACGCTCTAGCCATTATCAAGCTAATCACAATTATCACAAAGTAGATGCCGATTCAATTCAATATTTGAATTATTTTAACCTCATTTTTTGTGAAACATTTGCATCTATTGCCTCCCACGACGGTTTCTCAGAAAAAATGGTAAAGTGGTAGATCAGGTATATCCGTTGAAATAAATTTTCTAATGATATTTTTTACATACTAATCAATATGATATTACACCAAACTAATTAAATAAAGTTGTAGATTAATGGAGTACTGTAGTTGATTTTAATTGTGACATTGCAGTATTTTTTAAAAAGTCACTATATTATTCACATTAAATCCGCTATAATAAAATATTCAACTGAACTAATAATACGCCTTCTTTATCATGCTGCGGTAGTTTTAAACAGAACACAATTTTTTTATCGTTGAATGAATGAATGAAGGTCTGTTTGTCCCACGCACCTTCATTTCCATTCGCAAAAGAATTGCGCCAACCTTCTTTGTCGGGCGATTTTAATTGCTACATACGGGTGGTCAAATTAATAAAATCATTGCCACTAATTAACTGCAAACTGAGGCTGTGCTTTTCTGTTCAGACTGCATTAAGTCATCATTAAAATATAAACCAGACACAAAATACAGATTTAGTTCTTGATAAAATATCGGGATGGCCTCAAGTTTCAGCAATTTTGGTGGGACCTAACGTAAATTCAGTCAGTCGGGCGTGTTCGTGACATAATAAATCGTATTAATAGCTTCTTACCTTAACTACCTCGTAAAATAATCTGGGTGGGTAATAAATTAAGCGTTGGTGGCGTTACGTACCTGTAAAGAGATAAGGAAATTACTTTAGAAATGAAAAGACAAAATAACACATCTATGATATCATTTTTAAAATTTGTATAAATATTATAGTCCAGTCTATAATATATAATATTGTAGAGTACATAAATACATAATAATATTTATTAGAACGTATTCTGTGAAATTAGAATTTTTACTAAATCGAAATCATCTAATAGTCCAGTCAATGAGTGCTCAAAAAATATATTTTTTTCGAACATTATCAATTTTCGTATATAACGAAATATGCGAGAGTTTTTGACTTCAGGACTTTATTAGGAGTAATTAGAAGGTAAACATACTAAAAGTCGCCGCCCCTCGAAGGTAAGGATAAGGTGGAAGGGGGATGAAAAGATCCCATTTTTGGGTTTTTCGATTATATCTCGGAAACGGTGGATTTTAGAAAAATATGTTTTAAATAAAAATTAAAGCTAATATATGAATTTCATATAAAATCCACAAATACATATTTGGTTCACTTCAACGGTTTTTGAGATATATGTTATGCTCGAAATTATATACAAAAATTGATAATTGTCGAAAAAAATAATTTTTACCTCACTTTTTGTCTAATATTTGCTTCTATTGCCTCCCACGTTTCTCAGAAAAATTCTAAAGACAAAGTTATTTATATATATATATATATATATATATATATATATATATATATATATATCCGCTGGCATTTTCTACGTTATAACGTTTATTAAATTATTATAACTCCATGTAAAAAATCGAACTTGTGATCCAGTTGAAAATAAAGCAAAAGTATATATAAAATTGAAGTAAATTTTTCTGAGAAACAGTCGTGGGAGGCAATAGAAGCAATTGTTTGACAAAAAGTGAGGCAAACATAATTTTGTATGGTTGGAAACACATTAAAAAAAAATTCAAAATTCAAAATTCAAAATTCAAAATTCAAAATTCAAAATTCAAAATTCAAAAATATAGATTTGTCATTTGCAAAAATCTGGAAAAAATGTTTTATATGCGCAGTAATTCATATCACTATACACCTTTTAGATTATTTATCTACTTAATTTCCATCCTGTATAAAACCCAGTCTAAGTATTATTTGCTAAAAAATTACTAACTACAATTTATTGATTCAATAGACACGATGTGTCCACAGCTATATATAATGTTTTAATTGGGTTTTGACTTAATTACATACTTCTTTGCTGTTTGGCAAGTGTGCGATAGAAGGGGGGCACAAATTTAATCATTCGTAAAATGTTGCCTTTTGTACGCTCGCCTCTTGTTTTATTTAAACCTCCTGGTACCGGCATAATCCGTTGATCGTTTAATTTAGGCCAAACACAATTCGGAATGGTCGTAATAATAAATTACAATAATTACCGAATACATACTCAGAATAAATAAATGTGACTGTGTACTAGAAACAGAACTGTTGGAATAATTCATGGGAATTTTAGGCTGAGAAACCTATTTTTTAAGTTTTTGTCATTACATAGATATTTAAGAAAAGTGAAAACATTCTTGCCATATACGGCTATCATGAATATAATGAATAACATATAAAAAAATATTTATTGTTTGTTACATGACTACATACATTAACAGTACATATATTAACAGAAGTTCTTCTAAATGCTCCTCAATTGAGTAGTAGACTCTTTGAATTAATAGCTGATGTAGTTCAACTTTGAATATCTTCATTTCTTCTTTTATCTTTCGGCGTAGGCTATGAAACCCTATATATATATATATATATATATATATATATATATATATATATATATATATTGTTTTCTACATGTAATTTATGTATTAATTCCTGATTGATTGCAACTCATTAGATTCATATGAAAACATCGTCGATAATTCTAATACTGTTCACGCTTATTATTCCATGTATGTGCCAGCCCCATGAAGTATTCGTATATAATAATAATAATAAACAGCCAGCTGTAATATGTTGAAAACACAATTTATTATGCAAACGCGAATAATTACGATGAGTCATTTGTGTGGCGCGCGATGGCATTGTGGAAGTAAATAAAACGTTGCGGGAAATATTAGAAGGATATGCTGACATAAATGCATCGTATAAATACAATGTATTTATATTTGTCACTAATATATTTTTGGATTTTATTGGTTCAAATTGATTTTTTTTAAATTTAGTTCAGACATCTACAGTTAAAAAAAATCCAATTACAGATGTTATAAGCCGTTATCATTTTGTATATTTATTCCTTGTTTGTCGGTTGCAATTGCATAGTTTTGGTTAAAATTGTTTTCGATATAGTTGTATTATTTTTCATTTGTTTTTTTTTGTTGAGCTCTTTTCCTATGTGAGCCAAATAGCAGTTTATTTTGTTTACTATGCCTATGTCGTTGTTAGTTATTATTGTCTACCAATTCGTTTTTATTACTTATTTTTCACATTATCTGTTTCATTTTACATGATATTATGAAACATATCCCTCAAATATTCGCTATACTTGCATTATTTTTCATTTGTTTTTTTTAGTTGAACTGTTTTCCTATGTTAGCCAAATAGAAGATTATTTTGTTTATAATGTCTATGTCGTTGTTTGTTATTAGTGTCTCCCAATTAGTTTTGATTACTTATTTTTCACATTTTCCGTTTCATTTTACACAATACAATGAAAAATATCCCTAAAATTTTCGCTATCCTTGTATTATGTTTCATTTGTTTTTTTTTGTTGAGACAGGAAAGATTGAGAAAGATTTTCCTATGTTAGCGAAATAGAAGTTTATTTTGTTCACTATGTCTATGTCTTTATTTTATTTATTGTTGTCTACCAATTCGTTTTTATTACCTATTTTTTTACATTTTCATTTGTCACATTACATAATACAATGCAAAATATCCCTCAAAATTAACTCCTTATTTTATATTTTATTCATTATTTTATTTCTTATTTTATATTTTATTCCTTATTTTATATTTTATATTTTATTCCTTATTTTATATTTTATTCATTATTTTATATTTTATTTCTTATTTTATATTTTATTTCTTATTTTATATTTTATTCATTATTTTATATTTTATTTCTTATTTTATATTTTATTCATTATTTTATATTTTATTCATTATTTTATATTTTATTTCTTATTTTATATTTTATTCATTATTTTATATTTTATTTCTTATTTTATATTTTATTCATTATTTTATATTTTATTCATTATTTTATATTTTATTCCTTATTTTATATTTTATTCATTATTTTATATTTTTTTCCTTATTTTATATTTTATTTCCGCATAAACCCACCTTAAGACAGAAAGCGACATAATCGAGAGAGATAATCAATCTGTATTCGGGTTAATCAGAAATCTTTTGCTCAAGCGGAAATTCACATGCCCGCCGACATATCACAAAAATAACTTACGGAATGCCTGTGTATCCGGACTAATTAAAATAACCCTCGTATGGCTAATTAAAACAATTCGAGTTGATTTTAACAACGTGTGGAGTGATTTACATGGCTTGTTAAAAATTTATAGACCGAAATTTAGTTTTTGCTACTTCTGTACAGCTGTTTTTTACACATACTGACTGGAATTAACACAAACAGAGCTCTACATTGGCTGATATTCACAGTCTATAACATCAGGGTCGTGTATACTACCTGCAGCTCAAATCAGAGCCGTATTAAGGTTGTATGGGATTCTGGGAACTGGGTACGCAAGTACATAAAAAGAATTACTTCTATATTTTTTATTACTACTATACTATTTGTAAGGCGACCCTCAATTGTACACTAAGAAAAACCTACTACAATTATGTACTTGCGTACATTTATTAAGGGCCCCATACAATCTTAAACCATTTACAGCCAATCATTCTAAAATAAATATTCAACCACTCTAAAAAACAAATTATTTATATTTTGCTAATTCAAATACACCTTTAAACATAATTTGAGTGCATTTTTATTAAATTTATTAATTAATGAAAAACAAAAAAAAGTTTAGGTGCTATTTTGTCTATGTTTTCTAGACATTTCTAGTTGAATATTATTTGTATATTTATTTAATATGTTAGTATCTACACTGATCGACACGAAAATTTTCCATAAGGATAGTAACATCAAATTTTTTTTATATATTAATATAGTATTATATATTTTATTTGATTAATATTATTTGTATATTTATTAAATAAATGTTTTCTTTAAAATTGTGAAAAAAAATTCTCCACTTGCCGCTATTCGAGAAAAAAATTATATATTTAAAATAATTAAATATTTATATAATATTATATATTTTATTTGATTAATATTATCAATAAATACGGCGTCAGAGATATATTTTGAAACTACTAAAAATTAAGATACATGACAACGTACGTATCTTAATTTTTGGTAGTTTCAAAATATATCTCTGATGCCGTATTTATTGATAATATTAATCAAATAAAATATATAATATTATATAAATATTTAATTATTTTACATATATAATTTTTTTCTCGAATAGCGGCAAGTGGAGAATTTTTTTTCTCACAATTTTAAAGAAAACATTTATTTAATAAATATACAAATAATATTAATCAAATAAAATATATAATACTATATTAATATATAAAAAAATTTAATGTTACTATCCTTATGGAAAATTTTCGTAAACATAAACATTCAAGGGGGTGGCCACATTTTGTGTTGATCAGTGTAGATACTTGTTATCATTATTACCTTTTTGAAACTTTTATGAATTGGTACTATATTGCCCTTATAACATTTATTTCATAGAATCACATCCGCTTTCACCTGTCAGAAATTGACACCGAGCTAGTAGATCATCCTGTATATTTCAAAAGAAAGCATCTTAAATATATTCTAATTACTTAATTTTACTTAATTGGTATTAAAATGAATCCATATTAATCTTATAAAGCTCACTTTTGTGTACTTATTACATAATTATATTCAGAAAATTAGCCTACACCGAAAGGCAAAAGGCAATTGATAATATAAATATATATATATATATATATATATATATATATATATATTTATATATATATATATATATATATATTTATATATATATATATATATATTTATATATATATATATATATATATATATATATATATATTCAGAAAAAATATTGTAGAGTTAATGTAAACAATTCGATTTAAAAAAAAAAAAGGGTGCGTTAGGATATGCCTATTTAACGGTACCCGCCCCACCGAGGGGGATTGCTTAGTAATATCTGTAATTACACACGCACACATTAACGGGCCACAAGTGTTGCGGCGTTTGTCAGTAATAATAGAACCTGCAACTTCCTATAATTAGAAGAAAACGCGGGCACGCAATGTGCTCGGCAAGTAACTGGGAAATGAATTAGAGATTACTGGCGGTGAACTGCATGTGTGTGTTGTGTCATCGGCTGGCATTGGAATGACGATGGGGATTGTTTATAGGCGTTTTCTTGTTAATTAATTTAAAAGCTAATGGAATTGCGATCAGATTAATCCTTGAAGTTCATACCGGGGAATTCAAACGCGAGCCTCAACTATTAGGATCTTGTAAACCGTTATGAGAAACTTAAAATTTAATGTGTTCAGAATTAGTAGCGAAATTATTGTTGTCTCATTTTTTTTAAGTGCAAAATTATTTCTCTTTTATTCAAATTATTGAATGACTTACATTTTTTTCATACTTTAAGCGCGAATGACGCTGTACTAAATGTTCTACAATGTGTCAAAATGTATCAAAACGTGTCACAGCGTGTCGCATTATGTTTAAATGCGTAAAAATGTTTTAAATGCGTTAAAATGCGTTAAAATGCGTTAAAATGTGTGTTACAATGTGTCAAAATGTGTAAAACGTGTCAAAATGTGTTAAAACGTATCAAAATGTGTGAAAATGTGTTAAAATGAGTGAAAATGTGTCTAAATGTGTTAAAATGTGTCAAAATGTATCAAAATGTGTCACAAAATGTCAAAATTTCTAAAAATTGAAAATGTCGAAAATGTTAAAAAAGCCAAAAATGTCAATGTAATTCGGAAAATCGTGTGCTGTCTACACCATCTATTTTTTATACTAATTGTAAGTAGCTACTGAACATAAAACAGGCAGAAAAACCACGTCCAAAGAGGGTTGATAGCTCAATAAATATGGTTCTGGATAGTTCTGGATAGTTGGCTGGAGGGTAGCATAGCTACAGACACTTAGGCCTCAAAATGGTTGTTATAGGGTGTCCCTAAAGTATGGAATAAAGTCGATTCAACATCCATTTATGATTTTTGCAAAAAATACTCACACGTCGATTTTTAATTTTAAATTGCCAATTTTTAATGAAAGTGTTAATTTTTTTAGAAACATTTTTAAAGTAAACGTGTTAAGTTAAAATGTAAATCTTATATACACAGAAGTTGGCCACTCCTGCTCTATACTATATCATGGTAATTTAATTTAATTCCAATTCTAATTCTAAACGTTTCGTGCAATTATAATCATTTCACGAAACATTTAGAATTAGAATTGGAATTACATTAAATTACCATGATATAGTATAGAGTAGGAGTGGCCAACTTCTGTGTACATAATATTTACTTTATATCTTAACACGTTAACTTTAAAAATGTTCGAAAAAAATTAACACTTTATATAATATAACACATATTAGAATATAGAATATCACATAATTTATTATATCATATCCTATTCACAAGTTTACATTATCACATACAGCTATATGAACGTGCCTTATTTCCGAATATTGATGATATTTATTTTTTAATGAATACTAACTCTGCAATTTATAACATATAATAAAATGAACAAATTTTCCATTTCCCTTTGATGATTTTTCTCTCGCTCGAATTAAATAATCCGCACAAATAGCCTGCCCAACATTTGTGTTTATAATCCGACTGGCCGCACGCCAAACCGATTCGGCAATCGTTTAATAATACCGCAACACACACACAGCTAGTTACACATAAAAATTACGTACGTTTATAAACCAATCGCTCTGATAAACAAATGCACTACTAATAAACATTTCGTTCGCATGTACTGCCTAATAATACCATTATTATTGAGTGAGAATGTTTTAATCCTGAAAACTAGTCCGTATACACATACAACTTGTTTTATCGAGAAATTTGAATAACGAAACGCGGCGTTTGATAAGGCAAGCAATAAAAAGTATATGGAACGTTTTAAAATGTCTAAAGTATAGGGTTATTGAGCAAGAACAGATTTGTTCGTAGTGTTTATTGATGGGAATAAGAATTGGAACATCGAAAGTGTTTTTAAAGCCCGTATAACATTATCTAGTTTCTTATATCGTTTTTGGTGCAAACACAAAATATAGGCTATATGGGATGATTTGTGTAATGTTTCTATCAACGAGGCGATATTTATACATGTGTAACTATCAAATATAATATTAAAAAAATGTCAAAAAATGTCGAAAATGTCAGAAATGTAAAAAAAGTCAAAAATGAGGCTTGAATGTGGCTTGAAAATAGGTAAAGCTTTTCATTTCAACCTATTTTTGCTAGAGATCGTTTTTTCCTCATTATAAGAATATACTATAATTTTATTTGATTAGTTTTGATTTTAGAAAAAAAAGGATAAAAACTAACAATTAAACTGTGATTATAAACTTATAACTAGGATTAATATTTTAAAAATATTGGAAAATTGTTTTTTTTTTATTGAAAAATATTTCAATAAAAAAATTCAATTTAGCAATATTTTAAAAATATGTTTGTATTGGAATATTATAAAAATATTGGAAAATTGAATTTTTTTATTGAAAAATCTTCCAGTAAAAAACTCAATTTCCAATATTTTTAAAATATTCGAATAAAGAAATTCAATTTTCCAATATTTTTAAAATATTCCAATAAAACAATTCAATTTTCTAATATTTTAAAAATATTTTTGTATTGGAATATTTTAAAAATATTGGAAAATTGATTTTTTTTTATTGGAAAATATACCAGTAAAAAATCAATTTCCAATATTTTTAACATATTCCAATAAAGAAATTCAATTTTCCAATATTTTAATAATATTCCAATAAAAGAATTCAATTTTGCAATATTTTAAAAATATTTTTGTATATGGAATATTTTAAAAATATGTATTGGAAAATTGAATTTCTTTATTGAAATATTTTAAAAATATTGGAAATTGATTTTTTTACTGGTATATTTTCCAATAAAATCGAACTTTTTTATTGGAATATTTTAAAAATATTGGAAAGTGATTTTTTTACTGGAATATTTTCCAATAAAAAAAATCAATTTTACAATATTTTAAAAATATTCCAATAAAAAAAAATCCAATTTAGCAATATTTTAAAAATATTTTTGTATTATAAAAATATTGTAAAATTTAATTTTTTTATTGGAAAATATTCCACTAAAAATTAATTTCCAATATTTTAAAAATATTTCAATAAGGAAATTCAATTTTCCAATATTTTAAAAATATCTTTGTATTGGAATATTTTAAAAATATTGGAAAATTGAATTTTTTTTATAGGAAAATATTCCACTAAAAATCAATTTTCCAATATTTTTAAATATTCCAATAAAGAAATTCAATTTCCCTATACATATTTTAAAAATATTCCAATAAAAAAATTCAATTTTCCAATTTTTTTAAAAAATTCCAAACTTTTTAAAATGTTTAATACAAAAATATTTTTAAAATATTGGAAAATTGAATTTCTTTATTGGATTTTTTTAAATATAGGAAATTATTATGGAATATTTTCGAATAAAAAAAATTAAATTTTCCAATATTTTTAAAATATTCCAATACAAAAATATTTTTCAAATATTGGAAAATTGATTTTCTTTACTGGAATATTTAAAAATATTGGAAAAAGGGATTTATTTATTGAAATATTTTTCAATATTTTTAAAATATTCATCATAGTTATGAGTTTAGAATAACAGTTTAATTGTTAGTTTTTATCTGTTTTTTTTTTCTAAAACCAAAACTAATGAAATATCATTATCGTGATTATAGTAGTAGTTGTAATTGTTACAATTTGTAACTGGCTATCGAACTTCGGGTGTCCTTCAGCCGACTGAAATTCTATTTTTATTATTATTATTATTTTATTGTTGTGTTTAATAAGTTTTGGTCAAAACTTTTCAGTAAATACTATGAACATAACATAACTCTTTTATATATTTTGAAAATGAAATTGTAACATTATTTTTTAGTTCCTAATTTATTTTCTAACATTATTCTTTAGTCCCTAATTTATTTTTTAACATTATTCTTTAATCCCTAATTTATTTTCAATTCCTCACACTAATCACGTAACATTTATTTTCTTAAATTTAATAGTTTTTTGTTTAGTACTTTTTTTTAAACTTACCGGTATAAAATAGCAGCAACACTGCGGAAATCACAACAATAATCTTCATTTTGGCGATCACTAATCAAATTCTGCTTCACTAAATCCTCACTGGGGCTTTGATTTGTTGAAATATATATATATATAATATCGCGCACCAAACACGGAGGGCACTAAACGCGAACGCGGACCGGGTCGTACAAACAAACGGGAAAAGTGTGCGGACAAAACGCGCGCCTTGCCGCTTTCAGGTCGCGTTTGAAATGGCGCCTGCGCTGCTAACTGTTGCGAGCAAGTGAAGAACAGACTTTGAGACTTGTAGCGAGTTGGATGGAGTTTTATATAGTTGGGTTTATCAGCGTGACTAGGGTTTGTGGTTGTATTGAATCAGGAATAAATTCACAGTCATAATATTAACGGTAGTGGTTTTACAGAATTTCAAAATATTTAAAGTAATGCAGGAATTAATGATGAATGATGTTATAACCAGGGCCGTATCTAGGAAACCAATTTGGTGGGGGTGAGGGGGTTAAAAAATCGCAGACAAATAATTTGTAAGGAAACGATCTGAGGGGGTCTCTGGGGTTTAACCCCCCGAAATGTTATGTAAAGTATAAAATAGAATGCGTTTATTCTATTTTATACTTTACATAACATTTCGGGGGTTAAACCCCAGAAACCCCCGTCAAATACAGTTTTGATTGGCGGGGTTAAACCCCCAAAACCCCCCTCAGATACGGCCCTGGTTATAACCATATTAGCACAAAAGTCATAACTGTCAGGTCGGGTGGCTTCATAACATTGTCTTAATTTTTATATTATAGGAATTGTTTATTGAAAATTGCAATTGAAAGAAACAGTATACATTGATTATAAATCCTCATAGACTAATATGTTTCAATATCAAGAAGTATGAGGTGAATTTTATAAAAACCAAGGATGACGTGATTTTCAAATTTGGCATATCGCTTGTTTGGAAGAAAAACGACAACTCAAATAAAACCTCCCCTCAGATACGGCCTTGATTGGGGGGGTTAAACCCCCAAAACCCCCCTCAGATACGGGGCTGATTATAACCATATTAGCACAAAAGTCATAACTGACAGGTCAGTTGGCTTCATAACATTGTCTTCATTTTTATCTTATAGGGATTGTTTATTGAAAATTGCAATTGAAACAGTATACATTGATTATAAATCGTCATAGACTAATATGTTTCAATATCAAGAAGTATGAGCTGAATTTTATAAAAACCAAAAACCCAGAAAATATTAAATACTAGGTGAAATTCCCGTACTTCGACGGAGTATGATGAATTATAAAATGAAAACTATTTAAGAAAAACAATATTTTCTCTTTGAAAATATTTCCATACGAGATATAGTGCAGTTTCATTCAGAAAACAGAATGAAACTGCACTATTGTACAACGGATAATGAATAAATTACTTTTAATATGTAAAAAAAACAACTTAATTATAACATATTCATATTTCAATTAAATATTGAATAAAAAAACACCACCCTCGATGGGATTCGAAGCCACGACCCCCATTTTTGCACTGACAGCACAAAAGTCACAGGTCGGTGGGCTTAACATTGTTTTAATTTTTATATTATAGGGATTGTTTATTGAAAATTGCAATTGAACCAAAAAAAAGACCTTTATTGGCATTTCCCTCACTGCCCCTCCACATCACAAACCTCAACAAAAATATACAAAAATAAGAATAAAAATACAATATAAATAAAAGTACTTGCAATTAAAACATTATAGATTGATTATACATCCTCATAATTCTCTTTAAAATTGTTAATTTTTTATAAAATTGCCTTGAATGCATTCATAAATAGTCATATTTATTTACTACAACGTTTAAAATTCATATCACATTTTTTTGTAAACTTTTTGTGGCGTGTAACTCGAAAATTACAAAATCCAACGTATGTAGGTTTAAAAAAAGTGTTATAATTATCTTTATAATTATCAGAATTTTATAAAATTGCCTTAAGTGTATTTATAAATAGTTGTATTTAATAGTTATAATATTTTAAATTCATATCTCTACTTTTTGTGGATTCTTTGGAGTGTTAAAGTCGGAAATTACAAAATGCAACGTTGGTAAGGTGATAATAATTGCAATAGTTCTATTTAAAATTGTCAAAATTTTATAAAATTACCTTGAATGCATTCGTAAATAGTTATATTTAATAACTAAAACGTTTGAAATTCATAACAGAATTTTTTGTAAACTTTCTGCGGGGTTAAATTCAGAAATTACAAAATCCAAAGTTTGTAGGTTTACAAAAAGTATCATAATTATCACTATTATTATCAGGATTTTACAAAATTACCTTGAATGTATTCAAAAATAGTTATATTTATAGATTACAATGATTGAAAGTCATATCTCAATTGTTTGTAGACTTTTTGGGGTGTAAAGTCAAAAATTACAAAATCCAACGGTCGTAGTGTTACAAAAAGTGCTATAATTGTTTTTATAATTGTCAAAATTGTATACATTTGCCTTAAATGTATTCGCAAATAGTCATGTTTAAGAAATACAACGTTTAAAATTCAGAATTATGATTGTAAACTTTTTGGGGCGTTAAACTCGGAAATTATAAAATCCAATATTTGTAGGATTACAAAAACTGTCGTAATTATCATTATAATAATCAAAATTTTACAAAATTATCTTGAATGTATTCATAAATAGTTATTTTTAAAGACTACAACTTTTGTAAGTCATATCTCAATTGTTTGTAGAATTTTTGGAGTGTCAAACTTAGATGTATTATTATTGACATTTTGTTAGTATTACTGACTTACTGGGCTGCATACATATGTAATATGTGAAAAACTTGTCAGTATTGTTGTTTTTTTTTCGATATTAAACATGAAACTTCTTGTTGAGTCGAAAATGCATGGATGTATTATAGAAAAAATTATGAAAACCCTTATAAACTGAATTACGCGAAATTTGAATGTTTTTGAATAAATATTAGAAAAACTACCGATAAGGACGATTCTCAAATTTTACATATTTATGTTACGCAATAAACTAGTAACAGTAGTAATTTCAATTTAATTCATCGAAGGTATTTTGTTTAACCTTTTACTGCATGTTTTTGATTTTTAGAAACAAATGGACATGGTATAACAATATGTATGAATTAATGGACAAATATTTAAAAAATTATATTATTAAATTATAAGCAAAAATGTGTTAATATAAGAAGAAAAAAATCGACAATGGTTTATATATGACAAATGGTTTTTAATGCTGAAGATATCCTCTGTGCAGCTTGATAAAAAAAACTAAAAGAGCCAATCTACAAGGGCCAGTCTGCAGCTTCCTCTCAAATTATATTTCACAATACTTAACTATTAGTAGTCCTTTAAATTATTGTTGTCCTTTTGCAAGCAGATTGGCCCTTATTGCACTACACAGTTCGATATATAATCCTGCTAAATTAGTTTTAGTGGTATTAATAAAAATGCAATCTGAGCTACAAACAATTTTGTATATAGGTCAGATTGTATATTTGTTATTGCCAGTTAATTTAGTAGACTAGACTAGACTGTAGGTAGAGAAATCTACCTCTAGATAACAGAATTCGTCTCAAATCTCAAAACCAAACGTAATCGTTCGCGCAAGAATGCACTTGCGGCGCAAATTTTCCCCCCAAAGCATAATCCCACTCGCCCATTGTGATTTTAATATCTGCACGAGTTCTCCACTCGCCGGTGTGTGTTCTCGCAATTCTAGGTAGCAGCCCGTAGCTGACAATGCGAGGAATTTCAAGGGCTTAAAAAACAACCGACTGCTCCCAGGTAACACAAACCTCTCTCGCTCGTTACTAGTTCAGCGCTGCTTTCTTTCTGCGCGCGCTTTTCCATCTGCCCATAAATTACTATAAACGGCCGTAATCGAGATGTTTTCAGAATGGATCGAACGGGATTATGTTACATGTATAGATTTTTGTACGCTGTGTATTTTATCTGAGCTTGTTAATCGTGTCACTACTTCATTGTTACGAAATTGAGTGGCTGAAAAAGGGCATCAATAGGTTTGATGGTAGTTGAAGATATCGAAGAATGATTTAATTAGTAAATGTTTTAGGTGGAATGATTATAAAAGGGTATACATAAAATACTGGTAACATAAATAGAAATCAATTTATATTGAATTTACAAGTAAAATTGCATTATATTCTTGAAATAATAATGTTATTCTCTCTCAAAGTAAGAATGATAATCTAGAACGTATAAAATTGAATAAAAATGCAATTGTTTTCACATATAAGAATATCAAAGTAACCGCTTAATAATTGTCATATCTCTTTGATATGATGGAATGCTTTTGGGT